>JBBPCZ010002966.1:7500-15678 GCA_037974445.1 Brycinus macrolepidotus
AACACTATCATTCTCTACCAAACACCATCATTTTCCATCAAACACTGTCATTCTCTACCAAAAACACCATCAGTCTCCATTAAACACCATCATTCTCCATCAAACACCACTATTCTTCATCAAACACCTTCATTCTCCATTAAACACCATCATTCTCTACCAGAAATACCATAGTTCTCCATCAAACACTATCATTCTCCACCAAACACCATCATTCCCCACTAACCACCATCATTCTCCCCAAAACACCACAATTCTCCATCAAACACCGATATTCTCCATCAAACACCATCATTCCCCACTTAAACACCACCATTCTCCACCAAACACCATAATTCTCCACCAAACACCATCATTCCCCACTTGAACACCACCATTCTCCACAAAACATCATAATTCTCCACCAAACACCATCATTCCCCACTTGAACACCCTCATTCTCCACAAAACATCATAATTCTCCACAAAGCACCATCATTCCTCACCAAACACCATCATTCTCTACCAAACACCATCATTCTCCACTTAAACACCATCATTCTCCGCAAAACACCATCGTTCTCCACCTAAACACCATCATTATCCACAAAGCACCATCGTTCCCCACCTAAACACCATCATTCTCCACTTAAACACCACCATTTAATTTAAAGACTGTTGTGTTTTTATTTTCACTGAGAGAAATGCTAACCAGGTGCTAGCTGAACTGTACAAGGTCATAAGCAAGCTGCAAACAGCACATCTGGAATCATACCTAATAATAGCTGGAGACTTCAATCATGTAAATATGAAGTCAGTTTTCCCCAAGCTCTTCCAGCATGTGAACTTTGCCACAAGAGGGGAAAACTGCTTGGACAATGTTTACACAAACGCATGAAGCCTACAAGGCCCTCCCCCACCCCCACCTCTGAGACTCAGACCACATCACCGTGTTCATGGTTCCTGCTTACAAATCCCTGCTCAAACGCACCAAACCGGTCCGCAAAAACATCCAAGTGTGGCCAAGTGGTGCAGTTTCAGCTCTTCAGGACTGCTTCGCCATGACAGACTGGGACATTTTCAGGGAGGCTTCAATGAATGGTGACTCCATCAATCTAGAGCAGTACACAGACTCTGTCACTAGTTACATCTCAAAGTGCATAGAGGATGTTACTGTCTCCAAGAGTGTCACCACGAGAGCCAACCAAAAGCCCTGGATGACAAGTGAGGTGCGCATGCTGCTAAAGACCTGAAATGCAGATCTGGAGACAAGACTACCCTCAGGGTGGCCAGAGCCAGGGAGAGCACTTTGACTCCAAAGACACATGTCATATGTGGCAGGGCATTCAGGCAGTCACAGACTACAAGCCCCATCCGCACAGCAGTGACGGCGATGCCTCCCTCCCGGACGAGCTGAATGACTTCGAGAAAAACTTCTCCTCCCTACAGTGAGCAGGTATTCTGTCTTCCCACAGCTGACATGAGGAGAACCCTGTCACAAATGAACCCATGCAAAGCTGCTGGAACCGACAACATACCTGGCCGACCAACTGGCTGGTGTCCTCACAGACATTTTCAACACATACTTAAGGCAGATGTCTATCCCAGCATGCTTCAAATTCACCACCATCATCCCAGTCCCGAAGAAATCATCAGTGACGTGTCTAAATGATTACCGTCCTGTGGCACTCACTCCTATTATCATGAAGTGCTTTGAGAGGTTAGTTATGGCTCACATAAAGTCCAGTCTCCCCACCTCTCTAGACCCCTTGCAATTTGCATACCGGTCCAACAGATCCACAGAGGACACCATATCCTATGCCCTTCACCTCTCCCTGACACACCTGGACAAGAAAGACACATACGTTAGAATGCTCTTCACAGACTTTGGCTCAGCCTTCAACACAATCACCTCTCAAAAACTGAGTGGGTTAGGTCTGAACACCACTCTCTACAATTGGATCCTGGATTTCCTGACAGAGAGACCACAGTCAGTACGGATGGGCCACAACACCTCCAACACCATCACACTGAGCACCGGTGTGCTCAGTCCGCTGCTCTTCACCCTGCCGACCCGTGACTGCACAGCAACACACAACACCAACTACATCGTCAAGCTGTTTACAAACTGTTTACACTGACCATACACTCATGCACAATCACTTTATCAGATATACATAGACTGAAAGTCACACATAAACCTTAAAAATCCATACCTGCTATTTACACTTGGTGATACTGTTATACTGAGTATACTGCTTATTTTGTCCATACTCTTCATACTGTTTGCACAATTCTTAGAATGCACAAAAGAATCCATACTTAAGCTGCTATTTATACTTGGTTATACTGTTATACTGTGTATACTGTGTATACTGGTTATATTGTCTATATACTGGTCATACTTTTTGCACATTTTTTCAACAGTTGCACATTTTATTATACTTATATTTATATACAATGCACAGTGAGCTGTCCACACACTCAGGACAGGATAAATCTCACCCTTACCATATTTTATCCTTCTTATTTGCACTGTTCTGTTTGTTTCACAGAGTCTTATGTCTGTTGCACTATATGTACACTGTGGAACCTGAGCTTCACCATTTTGTCTTTCTGTATACTTGTATATGGTTGAGATGACAATAAAGTTCACTTTGACTTTGACGAAACACCATCATTGTCCAGTTAAACACCATCATTCTCCACAAAACACGATCACTCTCCATCAAACATCATTCTCTACTAAAAACACCATAATTCTCCATCAGAGAAGCAAGAACACAGTCGTAAGAGAACCAAGCCCTCTGCCCTGATGACAGTGACAGTCATCACCAGATCATCCCAAGCATCTGGAAACAGATCACCCAAAAACATCTAGAAGAGACTGCCTCAAACATCTGGAACAGAGCACCCAAAAACCTCTGGAACAGATCGCCCCAAAAACATCTGGAACACATCACCCCAATGTTCAGTGTTGAACATTCCAGATCACACCGGTGTGACGGTGCGCTTTAATGGAAAATAGTCAGGGGGCACAACCATGCGATGTCATGTGCTGTGAAGGGTTAATAGGAAAACCATCAACAAGAATATTTAATAAAAAATATTTATTTTTGTGACAAATAATGTATGTGACGTGTGTGATGTCCCGGTTTGTGATGTCCCAGGGTGTGATGATCCAGTATGTGATGTTCCGGTGTGTGATGTACTAGGGTGTGATATCCCGGGATGTGATATCCTGGTGTGTGATGTTCCGGTGTGACGTCCCGGTGTGTGATGTCCCAGTGTGTGATGTCCCGGTATGTAATGCTCCGGTGTGTGATGTCCCGGTGTGCAACGTCCCGGTATGTGATGTACCAGGGTGTGATGTCCCATTGTCTGATGTCCCAGTGTCTGATGTCCCAGTGTGTGATATCCCAGTGTGTAATGTCCTAGTATGTGATGCTCCGGTGTGTGACGTTGCGATGTGTGATGTCCCAGTGTGATGTTCCTGTATGAGATGCCTGGGAAAAAAAACTATTATTAGTGTTAACATTCATAGTTGTTATTAATGCTTTATAACAAAGATGTGACAAATAAATAATTAATTGAAATTTATTCTCTCAATGAATTAGCTGAGTGATCACTCTGCAGTCTGGACGTGTGTGAGGACAGCAGTGCAGTGCTGGACTGAGGTCAGTAAAGACAGCAGGTTGGGTTCTGTTTCCGCACCGTCCAGAACGTTAACGAACTCGTCCCTTTGCAGCGCCCCCTCTGGCTCATCTCTGCTACAGGCAGATCAGTACTGAGGTCACATCACAAAATGCAAATCAATGTCCCATCCCTCTTTCCGTCCTGAACCTGTCCTGAGTGTAAATATGTGGAGATGTAAGAAAACAGCCATAAGAGAACCGCACTCTCTTCCCTGATGACAGTCACAGTTCGTTGTGTGAGAAACTGCCTCATTACATCGCCTCAAACATCTGGAACAGATCGTCCCAAAGCATCTGGAACAGATCACCTCAAGGTGCACTCTGGAGCACCTTCTTTTGGTACAGGAATAGTTGTGAGGCGCACCACTTGAGTACTTGTGGGCTTATGCCATCTGGACCTGGCACCCTGGCAGGATGGAGTCTGCATAGTTCTCTCCTCACTTGGTCCTCAGTGATGGTAATGGACAGTCTATGGGTGTCAGAGTCCTCACTGGCAGGAGGAGAGGGTGTGAAGGTTCTAGCTGGTAAAGTGGTGGGAGAAGGAGAGAGGTAGGATGGAGAGCTGCATTTAGGCGTGACGCTGACGGAGGAAGCAGGAGTCCTGGGTGCCATAAGGGTCTGACATGAATGCTTCCTTCTTCTCATTCAGGGGGGCTTTGATGTCTTTGGTGGCCCAAAGTTTGTTGTTGGGGAAGCAGCGTATGGATTTCACTGGTACAGTGCTGTCCACACAGAAGTTGATATACTCAGTGACACAGTCTGTGAGGTAATCAATGTCCTCTCCATGTGGCTCATAAAGAGCCTCCCAGTCCGTAGTCTTCAGACAGTCCTACTGGGATGCACTGGCCTGGTTTGACCACTCCCTTACTGTCCTTACAGTGGCTGGCTGCCTCTCCACCAGTGGTAGGTAGGTGGGAAGAAGGGGCACCAAGTTGTGGTTGGATCTGGCCAGGGGTGGGATGGTTATTCAGCTGTATGCCTCTTTTACATTATCATACAGCTGGTCAAGTGTCCTGTTTTCTCTGGTGAGGCAGTCTACAAACTGTGTGAAGGTGCACAGTGTCCTGTTCAGGGAGACATGGTTGAAGTCACCAGAGATGATGATAAATGCATCAGAGTGCCTTGTCTGTCGCACTGGCCAATGGAAGAATGTAAACAAGAATGGCGATCACAAGTGAGAACTCTCTGGGCAGACAGTATGGACGTAGCCCCACTGCTAACAATGTCCGGGCTGCAGATGCGTTCCTTAATAACAGTGTGACCCGGGTGGCACCATTGTTCATTAACAAAGAGCTAGTCCTTCCCCCTTGTGCTTTCCACTATCGCACCGAGTTCTGTCCGCCTGAACACGCAAATAGCCAGCAATGTCCACGGCAGAGTCAGGAATATGCTCATGCAGCCATGTTTCAGAAAAGTACATCAAACTGAACAAAATTCTCTGTTGTGTCTGACTCGGGCCGTAAGCTTGTCCATCTTATTGTCCAGTGACCTCATGTTGCCCATAATGATTGAGAGAAGATATGGTTTGTATCTCCTCTTCTGCTGCTCACCAGACCATTTCCCATTCCTTGCCGCTCTTTTCCCTCGACGTTTTGCTCCTCCACGTCATCCGCTTTTCGTTTTTCCCCTCCGTATCTCCAAAGGAATGTCTAAGATGACCACACTGTGCTTCATACCGTCCTGCCTCAGCGAGATCAGCTGATTGCGGGTGTAAACAAAGAGACAGTCGCTACCACTAGCTGTGTTAGCATTAGCAGTGTGCAGGCAGCCCAAACAAAGAGTCGTAAACAAAAGAACCGCAGTAATAACTCTCTCTACCCGCATGGTTAGAGGGGACACTGCTAACTAAAACTAAATAAACTGAAATAACGGTTCAAAATAAAGCAATAAAGTAATAACATGCTTGCAGCAGGCTCATGCCAGATCACCTCAAACATCTGTAAGGGATCACCTAAAACATCTTGAATGGGATTTTATGCCTGATAAGTTTCTCTGCAGTACTGCTAACACCTGCCAGTCTGTCTTCGGAACTTCCTTCAAACTACAGTGCCCCCAGAAAGTATTCACACCCCTTCACTCCTTCCACATTTTGTTACATTACAGACTTATTCTAAAATACATTTGAGTATAGTTTTTCCTCAAAGATCTACACACAGCACCCCATAATGACAAGGCAAAAACAAAGTTTTAGAAAGATGTGCAATTTTTTTAATTGCCAAATCCAGTGTTTCATAAGTATTCACAACCATAGCTTAATATTTTGTTGAAGCACCTTTGGCAGCAATCACAGCCTCAAGTCTTGGGTATGCCTCTATAAGTTTGACACACCTGTTTTTGGGGATTTTTTTCCCATTCTTCCCTGCATATCCTCTCAAGCCCAGTCAGGTTGGTTGGGCAGCGCCAGTAGACAGCCTTTTTTAGGTCTTTCCAGAGATGTTCTTTTGGATTCAAGCCCGGACTCTGGCTGGGCCACTCAAGGACATTCACAGACTGCTCCTGAAGCCACTTCTTTGTTATCTTGGCTGTGTGCTTTGGGTCATTGTCATGTTGGAAGATGAATCGTTACCCTAGTCTGAGTTCCAGAGCACTTTGGAGCAGGTTTTCTTGAAGAATCTCTCTACATTTGGCTGCTGTCATCCTATGCAGACTAGACACCCAGGGGCTTCCGTCTGGCCACTCTACCATAAAGGCCTGACTGGTGGAGTGTGTTAGCTATGGTTGACCTTCTGGATGGTTCTCTTATCTCCACAAGAGATCGCTGGAGCTCCACCTTAGTGAACATTGGGTTCTTGGTCACCTCTCTGACCAAGGCCCTTCTTCCCCGATTACTTAGTTTGGTCGGGCAGCCAGATCTAGCGAAGGTCCTGGTGGTTCCAAACTTCTTCTATTTCCAAATAATGGAGACCACAGTGCTTTTTGGGACCTCCAATGCTGCTGAAATGTTTTTGTATCCTTGTGCTTTGACATAATCCGGTCTAGGATGCACCTGAGCTCAATTTTGAGTGTCATAGCAAAGGATGTGAATACTTATGTACCTAATGTGTTTAAATATTTACATTTTTCATAAATTTATGAAAATGTTTGAAAACATGTTTTCACTTTGCCATTATGGACCATTTTGTGTAGATTTTGAAAAAGAAAACTATATTCAAATCTATTTTAGAATAAGTCTATAACGTAACAAAATGTAGAAGAAGTGAAGGGGTGTGAATACTTTCTGGTGGCACTGTAACAGCGTGTTGATGGCAATTGGCTCATGTTGTCACTCCATAGTCGGAAAATGCCCATATAAGGACCTGTGGGTCTGGATCTTCATCACTGAAATAATATCATAAGACAGACCCCACCAAAATACCCCAAAACACCAGGGGCACTGTCCAGAGTGGGAGTTTAGAGGTATAGCTGCTTTGGGCTGCAGTTTGTTTATAACAGTATTGGATCAACAGTCTTAGGGGTGGTAGTAGCCTAGTGGGTAAAACACTTGCCTGTGAACCTGATGACCACAAAAGTTGCAGGTTCAAACCCCAACTTTCTACCATTGTGTCTTTCAGAAAGACACTTAACCCTCAGTTGCTCCAGAGGGACTGTCCCTGTAACTAATGATTGTAAGTCACTCTGGATAGGGGCATCTGTCAAATACCCCCTTTTATTTTTTTATAACTCTTCAGCGTGTAGCTTCACACTAATATTCATGACTAATAGGACACTTTAAGTGTAGCAACCACTACAAACGTGATCATCTTGTCGAACGAGTCATGAGTCAAAATCAAACAAGTCCCGGCAGCATCAAGGTGAACATCATCTCACTGACGAGGAGATATGTAGGAGGTGGTGGGAGGGTCTGAACCTGAGGACTAGCGAGACGATCAGGAGACTGAACAGAACGAGAGCTCAGGGATGGTGTTCATGAATGAAGCTTCTCCACTAGAACGTTCAAGAGGGTTGTGATTCTACTGCGGCCCAGGGAACAGAGTGTGTAAAAATAGAACATGGACACACTGCGGCCTCACACACGTCCATCTGATCCTGAGACTCAGGATATGTTTAGTGAAATAAACAGAACTTTTACTCTGTCTACACATGCGGACAAACACACACACACACACACACACACACACACACACACGTACACAAACAAACACACACACCAGAGAAGATTAGCCCAGACCTAACGTTAAGGCAGCAGAGGTTTTACCACACTGTAAAGCCCCGCAGGGGGTTGTGAACCCCCCACTGTATCTGTGCTGGGTGTGTGGAAGGTGTGCATGTGTATATGTGTGTGTTTGAGATGTTTAATGAACTGTAATATGAAAGCAGTGAACACTGGAGCAGAGCAAATTTGATGAGTTTGCACACACTGCCCTACTGATCCACCCCTGGAGATAAACCTTTTTTATTATACTGAGGAGATTAAATGAAACAAATGGGAACAAATGTTTTACTGTGACAGGCTGCAAAGTGGCTAAAGATACAAGGAGCCTAGATAAAGGAGTTCCAACCACTC
>JBBPCZ010003019.1:0-15674 GCA_037974445.1 Brycinus macrolepidotus
ATTGGAGTAACATTTGACCAGTGGTATCTGTACTTTCACTTAAGTAATGAATGTGAGTACTTTGTCCACCTCTGGTTGTTAATATATATATACCACCACTGTCAGAACAAACCTCGTATCTCCAAAAATGTAACTTCATTACAGATGGAAAAAAATAACTTGCAATGAAAGTTAGGAGATTAAAGACTAAGTGTGAAAAAAATAAATAAATATGAACAAACACTCACACAAATCAGACTTTCTTTTATGAAATTTCCATTCACAATGGTCATTGGGCCTTTCAGTGTATGTATGTATGTATGTATATATATATATATATATATATATATATACATATATATATGCATACATACATACACACGCACAGACACACAAACCAGACTTTCTTTTATGCAATTTCCATTCACAATGGTCATTAGGTCTTTCAGTTCAGAGAAAAACTGAAAAATTACACAGAATTTTTTCGGTATTTAGTATTATGTCCCCTTACTATCTTTATTACAGCTTTCAGTTTTTCTGCAGAAATTTGCCAGGCTATTTTCCTCACATCTTGTAAACACCCCAAAGTTCTGTCCTTTCTGCTTCTCACAATTTGAGTTCATTCTAATTACACATTTACACTCATCATTTCATAAAACCTTCCTCCATATCTCAGAGAACATTTCCTTTTCTCACCATCAGCTTCACATCGCTGCTACTGATAAGATTCTGTGTGTGTGTGTGTGTGTGTGTGTGTATAGAGCTCGATACAGTTTTCTTGCTCTGGTCAGATGATCAGCAGAGATTAGGTTTCCACACACAAGCCTAAATATTTATATCACTATGGAAAAAAACAATCAAGATCTAGTCTCAGTGACTCACTGTAGCCAGCACCTTGGGAGCTGGTACTGCTGTTATCAGTCCATTGCTGAATTATCTGCCCCCCTTTTTTTAACACACATGTCCCACCATCGACCTAGCTTGGTAAATCGTCATGTGCTAAGCGTAGGGCACCAAGTGCCAGAGGGGGCACCAAAGCAGCCTAATGATCACCTTAATAATCGTAATAATCATGACAATGAATTATTTACATGAAGCACAGCTGCGGTAAGAATAACGCTATTCATACAGACGTATAATAAACTGAACTTTCATTCCATCTGCATCATTTTACTATCCATTTGTTGGTCAGGTGATTGTATGGTGCTGCTTTATAGACTTTAAACATGTGTGAGCGCCCGCTAGCACAACATCCTGTGGCCTAGAGGCAGGCACAAATGTACTGGTGAGGTACTGTTCTTGTTCCTCATATTATTGCAGTAGCCTAGTTATTATAGTAGAATATTGCACTACAGTAATATAACAATACTATATTATTGATATATTAATAATATTATATTATTAATAATGATATTAATAATAATAATAACAATAACAATAATAATACAATACAACAGGCAAAAACTGCACACACAACATATGTTACTATATTATATACTGTAAGGTTTTGTGTGTTCTTCTGTTAGGTGTGACTAATTGTACAGTTCTGTTTTTATTTGTATTTATTTATTTATTTAGCATCAGTGTTAATACTGATAACCCTGAACACTGAAAATGTAATTCTTTGGTTTATTTTATTCAAGAATATTGCACTTCCATATATATATTTATATGAGTGTGTGGGTTATTTTTGCCAGTTCTATAGTTCTACAGTGTAATATATATCGTTATTGTATAGTTGTTGTATTTTTTTATGTAACATTGAAATTTTTTTTAATGTAGGTGTTTTTAGCCACATCTATTTCTACCAGGTGAATAAAAATCACACACATAGCCACGCAATCTCCATAGACAAACAATGGCAGTAAAAAGGGCCATACTGAACAGCTCAGTAACCTTAAACATGGCACAGTCATAGAATTTCACTTAGTCAAATTAATGCCTGCAAGTACTATGATTGTGAAATGGAGCAAGTAGAAGCAGCAACTAGGTAGCGCATGTGTTAAAACGGCCTGTCTTTTGTTAATCACTCATTATAGAGTTCCATACTGCCTCTGGTAGCGACATCAGCACAAGAAATGTGACTTGAGAGCTTCATGAAATGACCTCACAAAACGTTCCAACAGACACACTCCAATAACCCTTCCCAGAATGGAGGAGAATGGAATTTGAGTCTCAAGAGTCGTTCTAGCAAAGAATGGTTAAAGATGGATAAAGGTTCGCATTTTGGAATGACTGAGTGAAAGTCCTGGCCTTAACCCAATGGAAATTGTGGAGCGACCAGAAGTGAGTAATTCATGTTTCAGTTTAAGCTGTTCTGTACAGAGGAATGAACTCAAATTCTTTCAAGCCGATTTGCAGGCTTGATCAACAGCTGGAAATGTTTAGGTGCAGCTTGAAGCACAAGGGGCCACACCAGATGCTGGAGGCTAAGGTTCATATATTTTCGTTACAAACAGATATGTAATATTGACGTTACAAGCTTGACTGACTGGTTCCCAAGTAGAGGCAGATGCAGTAGTCAACATGAGAAGAGATAAAAGCATGCAAGACTGTTTCCAGATCTTTAAGAGACATGTTTGAGTTTTGCTGCATTCCTTTTTGCTGTAGCTCTGACAGAGTCAGAATTCCTAAATAAATTCTCTGTTGTTTTGATTTGGTTACAGACAATTCAAACAATTCAGACAATACAGAACTTTATGTCCCTCGGACAACTGGAGACATGGAAATAATGCAGAACAGGACAGGGCCCAGGATGAAGCCCTGGGGTACTCCACAAGTGATCGTTGCTGAGAAGGAGCCAAAGGCAAACCAGTACTGGATGCCAACACCACTCTTCTAACGATCCAACCAAACAGTGTGGCAGCAGTATCAAAAACTCAAGTCAGAAAGACTTCAGACAACATACTTTCTGCCGTGAAAAGTAAATGATTAGATACTCTCAAGCTGCTGATTTGGCAGCAGGCTGTCATGGCCAACCTTTCTCCAGCTTAACCACTGGAAAGCAGAAGCTCAGATGTAACAAGTGTAAGGGTTTTTCTTCACAGCAACACATGCATTGCAAAAAACATTTGTGTGTCAGCCAACCAGATCTTAAATGGGCCACAGGTATGTCAGAGTAGCCAGTTGTCACACCCAGCTGTAGTTCTTCAGAATTTGCTCCTTGGAGAACTATTGATGGAAACTGTTAAGGAGACCTTGGAGGTGAGCGGCAGTTGTGGATTTCATAAAATTAACATTCACAGCCTTCTAGAAGCATTTCAAAATCCCAGTTGTCCACACAGGCTGCCCAACACTGCAACATTTTTGTGAAAGCATCCACTTTGTCAGAGAGGGTCAGGATATTGCTGTTGGGGCCTAGTTTCAAGTTCAATGTGTTTGGCTTATGAAATGTGGCTTAAGCAAGACTTGCCGTCCTTTTCGGGGCTGTGGTGTATGAGAGGGAGATGCACACCTCATCCCACAAACTCTCATACAAGCATGGAAGGATTTGATCCCCAAAATCCGTATTACTTTGAATTGGAAAAGAAGAGAATCATGTTCATTCCACATTTCTCAGAAAAAAGTGAGAAGGGTCTGGTACTTAGTGGGTGTGATTAACCCTTAGAACACGAGTGGCATGAAGCACAACAAATGGTAAATTGTTGTCATACGGCAAAACAGCTCCTTATTTGGAAGTTCCTCCAGTTTGTGTTGATGCTCAAGGTGTCAAACGTCATGCTGGAGAGCAGACGAGCGGCGGCGCGTAGAGCGAAAGAACAGCAAATGCCGAGTGTGTAGGAGAGCAAATACAGGTTTTAGACTATTTTACACTGTTTTTATTTGTTGAAAACAGATTTTACTAATGCACTCATTCAAAGCGTTAAAATAATTAGCTATTTTGATTGCTGTTTGGAGAGCGTTGTTAAGTTTGGTCTCTAGTGGCTCGGTAGCAAGGGCCTACATGTGAATAATGCAGTGGGTAAATTTGTTATGTGGTGCAACACATCCTTTCAAGACTGTAGCCAATAACCACAATGTGTGACAAAAGACACAGGAAACGTGTGACAATCAACACAGTTGTAAGGAAAGCCCTTTTTTTGCTTGCTTTGTGAGCTGACATTTGATGTTTCTAGCAATGTCATCAATGCGATTGGATACGTCAGTCAAGCGCCTAAGTGCTATCTTCTTACGGTGCATTGCGTTTGTCATCACTATTGTTGCAAAAGGGCGAGTGTTTCTCTGGTTGTGTGTGGCTTTTTATGCTTTTGCAATCAGGTGTGCCACTTCACATGAAGCTGCTTGAGCTTTGGTGGGTAAAGTAGCCATGTATTGCAAATCATGTATTGCATGTATTGCATGTATTGCAGTCCTTCGTGCAAGCAATTCAGTTTCCTTTTGCTGAAAGAACTGAAGAAGTTTAAGAACTTGATCTGGATGTCTGGTTTCAAGATGCCTCTTCGGGTGGTTTTAAACTCTCTTTTGCCAGAACATCACTATAAAGCACACATTTTAGGTGCTCCAGGTCACATATATATGTGGCACCTCTGAGGTACCCTTGAGCAAGGTACCGACCCCACACACTGCTCCCCAGGCACTGTGTTCCTGGCTGCCCGCTGCTTCACTTGGTGAATGGATTAAACACAGAGGAAGACCTTTGTGCTGTTCACACTGTGTGTTCATGTATGACAGAATGGTCACTTTTTATATATATAGTGCCGCTGCGTAGTGGAAGGTTCTCTCTTGTCCTCACTGGTCTTATGCAGGCCTATTTCCAAGCTCATGTAGAAACAATAGACCAATTTATACCTGTTTCTTCTGAACTTTTTACTGGCTTTTTTCTGGAACCACTGGTACATCTTTTTATTTTAGCTGGATATCAGCTATGTTGTACTGAATAATAAGAAAAATGATTGATTTTCATTTTTAAAACTTTAATTTTTTTAAATTAATCTTGCAATCCTTCCCATGTTTTTGGCAACCCTTCGAAGGCTCGTGCCCCTCAATTTAAGAACCACTGACTTAGACAAGAACAGTAGCTTAGACATGTTTCTTTTGTGGCATTTTTAAAGAGGGTGGACAACTGCTTGTTTAAAAGGGCATTAATTAAACTGCTGTTTATTATAGGACCAACTGCCTGCAGCACATCGCTAAGAAATGGCTTGAGGAACACATCCAGGGAGCATGTGGTAGACCTCATATGCATGGTTAAATCACTCAGACAAGACACAGGTTCAAACTGATTAAGGAAAATAAAAGGTATAGGTATGTCAAAAGAATATTGGGACAGAGGTAAAATATGTGCTCTAATATTGTCAAATTTGTCAACGAAGAAGCTTCTGAAGTCCTCGTGTGTTTCTGTAATAGCCTAAGGGTTGGTTATAATGATGGAGTGCAGTACCATATTCATTCTATTAAATAGAGCTTTGATAATATTTTGCTTTGACAAGTTTTTTTTTTTTTTTGCAGTAATGTCAGTGAAGTCTATTTTGTTACTGACGCTGTGACAGAGTGCTGAAAGTTAGCTAGATGCTCTCTCATAATTTGATTTTTAGTTGTTTTTTTTTTTTACCATTTTCACTCTATGTTTCTGTCTGAGCGCACGAGTATCACTATTTAGCCACTGTGAAGTTAATTTGGAGTGGAGAAACTGGATCTACAATGTCAACTCGTGCTGAATTGAATAGAGCAAGAAGTCACTCAAGGTTAATGCACTCAGGAGAATCCTTGATGATGGGAGCTAGAGTCAAAGTAACACAGGAGGCTGAAAACTGACTGGCAGTCTCAGGTGTTACAGTATAGAAAAGAATCACCCCTCAAAATACTCACATTTTGCTGCTTTGTAGCCTGAAATGACAAGTATAAGATCCAAGTGAAACAGTGATTCTGGTTTATCATTTTTTTCTAAACTGTTGCTATCATATCTTATAAGTAGCATTGAGTAAATATGTTGTTTTGTGTGTGTGTGTTTCATTTCAGGCCGCAAAGGGTTTTGGAGGCGTACATGGAGTAGTGACATCAAACAAGACGGGTTTGTGATCAGTCAGGCATGCATCTACCACTTCTACATTGTTCACTAAAAATCCAATGACAGGACAAGGTCTAAACAGTGTACATGCTCGTGTGTAGGGCCCATAACAGATTGTCACTTTAAGTAAGTAATAAAATAAAAAATGAAATTCCCCAACCAAAGGCTTGAGAGACAGAAGAATAAAATGTTTAAATCACCAGGAATCAAATGTTTATGAGTGGTAGGTAAGTGACAGATACAAATTTCCCTCTTGATTTTGGGGGCCAGGACAAAAGGTGTTGAGTTTGCATGTTCTTCGTGTGTCCACGTGTGATAGGGCTCCGGTTTCCCCCCAAGTTCCAACTATTTGCACATCAGGTGGACTGGAGATGCTAAATTGCCCCTCGGTGTGAATGTGTTTGTCTGTGTCTATGATGGATTGGTGACTGGTGTACTTCAGAACTTGAATACTCTCTACCAGTCAGCAATCTGCCTGTAAAATGACCTCTAAAAATGGTTGCCGAGCCTCCTGCTGAGGTCCATGGTATTGAAGAGGTTACAGTCATACAGTCATCGAGTCATACAGACAGAGAAACAGAAGAAAGTTAGACGGTGTATACTCCAGCTCCTGGAGTTTCCTACAGCTAAACACCCCTACTTTGACCTCTTGGCCCAACTGGGCGATGGCGAGGCGCTGACCAAATGGATTTAAATTTATAGTTCAGCGTCACATTGTTCAAGCAATGTTTAACATCCAGGGTGGTTACTATGGGTGACGACAACAATGGACTGGACCACAGAAGGAATGGACAAATAAGTATTGAACAAAGAAGGACTGGCTCACAGTGTATTGCCTTTCTCCTGCCACAGTGCCCTTCATGTGAGAAACACACACACCGCCTCACACATAAAAAAAACAAACAAACAAAACATATGGCTTTTGTATGCAACACCTGCGTATACCTATTGTCATCACCCACCCATCACTTTGACAACAGTGTCCTCACACAAACAAAGAACTAGAGTAATGAAACAAGACATTAAGAAATGCACCTGCCACTACAGCAGCAGTTTCCTTTGAAATCATGCCACTACAGGGCCCATGTTACAGGGCCCATGCTGTGTTTTCCCTTTTTTTTTTGGTGGATATAGAATGTATGTGGCATATATGAATACATGAAACTAAAGGCACTTTTCCATAGGTAAACAGGAACTGCACTGTACCTAAACCGTACTGCAATGGCACGGAACTTGCAGCACGCTTTAGTTTTCCAGTGTATCTCGGTAACCGTGTTACTGACCGTGTCCATGGAGTCGTACCAGCAGAATTTTTTTCTGTCAGAGCCGCTTTTGTTATTATGGTCTTATAATATTTATTGTCTCGTTCGAGTTTTTAAATTTTTTCTCTGCATTCTTTAGCTGTATGACGAAAACCTAACCGAGCTAACTTGGTACACCTTTGCTTTTCTCACAGCGTTAAAGATAAATTTGTTAGCGTCCTAGAAAACTCCAACTGAAATTTATCTTCAGCCCAAACAGACAGTAGTGCTTGTACTTCGTTGACTTCCCAATTGTTAGTTTGTGTCTCTGTTATTGACTTTTTTTTCTGTAGACAGTAAAAAAAACAGTGGCCTTTTTCCATGTTGTGATGACATTTTGACCAATCAGAAAGCGGTAATGCAGTCAGCTTGGCCCACTTTCGGCCCTGCCACTGAGCAGCACAGGTACAGCTCGGGTACGGGTCACTTTAGTTATAATGGAAAAACATTTGTTCATGGTACGGCGCGGTTCCTTGTGCCAGTGGAAAGGCACCGTAAAGCACTGAAATCTAAGCTGCAAAAAAACAGCCCGTTCTGAATTTGCTGTTTATTGTGATGTCACAAAAACCAACACCTTTACATGTATCTTTTAAGTGCAAGAACAATACATTCGGTGGAACTGCTCCTCCCCCTACTCTCTTAACATAAAACCGTATTACTTTGATGATACAAGGACAAACAGACAAGCAGACAAACTGACGACCAGACAGACTCAGTCATAGTACATGACGTTACGGGACAAGATTAAAAAGAGAAATGACAGGAGAAGACTGACCTGACAGGACATGACAAGACAAAAAAAGCAGACAGACACACAGACAGACGATGAGACATGCATCACACACAGTATAATGGGTTATTTCAAAGTTAATGTAGATGTATATGTGTGTAAATAGAATATATGAGGAAAATATGAGATTTTTGTGAGAGTTTGTAGTGTGTGTGTGTGTGTGTGTGTGTGTGTGTGTGTGTGTGCGCAGGTGTGTGTGTTTGTGTATGTGTGTGTGTGTGCATGTATGTGTATGTGTGTGTGTGTGTGTGTGCGTGTTAACGTTGGTTAACAGGCATGTCTAATGAGATGATCAAGGGACCCCAGACTTTTTTAAAGTGTGAGAGAAGGTGCTAGAATGTAATTTGTTCCATGGATATGTATTCTTTGAGGAGGTTTAACCACTGCGTGATGTTTAATGTTTTTCTAGTTTTCAAGTTTAGCAGGATTTTTTACTTGGTGATAGTTAAGGTATTGAGTATAGGTTTTACACTTACATTAACACTGAAGTTATAAGAAATGTTTTCATTTGGACTGCTTTTTGAATGAGGCACAATACAGGGCAGCCAGTTTGAACAGATCTGTTTTACATTCATCAGTCTTAAAGGCACAGTAAAAGCCTGTTTAACTCTAAGGGACAAAGAGAGGTTGGATACTGTTCATGACCTCAGGGGAAAAAATAAATAAAAGAAATACAAGAAAAGTGTAGGGCATGGGCTCTTTAAGATGCAATGCTAACGTGTTCTGAGGGGTTTATACAGCAGCTCTATCATACTGATGTGTTTTTTGACATCAAGTGTGGCCAGAAGTATTGGTTAATCTACTGTCAACATCATGTTTGCAATGTTGTGCAACCAGATGGGAAGTCCAAGCGGCAGCCACCGATGTTTTAGAAGAGCAGGAAGCTGATAACAATCAGGAGCCCCAAGAAACGCGTGCATCTGCATGTAAACAGAAGCCCCCAACAGTGCAGATACGGGCTGTTTGAGCGGTGGAAGTATTATGCGTAGGAATAATAAATGTTTATAAACAAAGCCGGATGTAAATGAAATGGATTTGTCACCTGTTCTGAAAAGAACATCTAAAGAAGCAACAGTACATTACAAACTATGATGCAGAAGGGCATGAACTTCGGCCTAAATAAAAATACTTATTGAATCCATGTGTAGTGGTGGGACTAATAAATAGCCTCACTGTAATAGGCTGAGTGGAACTGAGTGGGGCTGTCAGCTTGACCGCAAAAACTACTTTAATGATCCTAAAGATCCAAAGCCTAAGAGCTAGAAAAACTGCTCTGTGCTGCCTGATCAGGACTGTGTGAGCTTTTCAGTGGTGTGGCCATGGCCTACTAACAGCAGAGTTAGATTAAATTATATCAATGTGTTAATAAGGAGCCAGCCTTTGAATCTGTCAGAGATTTAGTGGACACTGTTACAATAAAGCTATTTATTAGTCCCACTACTGCATACAGGACAAGGATTCAATATGTATCTGTATGTATCTTGCCAGTGTTAATGGCTACACATTGGGGATTTGCTAATAATGAAGACATCATTTTCATTTGCCAAATTACAGTACTGTGGCTGGATTGCTATCACAGGACAAGTGTTTGGACAACGTTAAGTCCAGGGAAGAACAAAAGTATAGCTTGAAAAGTTTGCTTGCTTGCTTGCTTGCTTGCTTGGTTGCTTGAGTCAGTTTTTTGTCCGAATTGCACTGGCCACCTGGTGCACCACAATGAAGCATCCAGCTGTAAGAGACTGGTAAAGAGAGCCATGTCTGTGGCTAGAAGCTCCACCGACAACCATGTTGACACAAACTGTACTGTATTCAGCATGTACCCTATTACAGCATATTCTTTGCGGTCAGTATTCTAATTTATAATCTTCAAAAAAATGTTAAATCTTTATGCAGTTAAAGTGAAAGCTCTTGGTTGATGGCATTCTTCTCAGCTCCTCCTCCACCTGCAACCGCCTACTCTCGCCAACCAGGCAAGGTGCAGTTCAGGTCTGCCGGTGTCATTTTGCTGGCAAGCCAAAGTAGGGTGATGCACTCGCAGGGATACCTGTGATACTTTATTTCATATTTTGGTGGAAAACGCAAACAAAGGGAACGCCGAGCTAAATAGAACCCGTTCCAGAAGTCTCATTGAAGCAAACTGTGATGCAGGGAAGGAGAGTCCAGGAAATGCAAGACCCAGCTGCTGGGGTCTATGTGGTCAGTCGTCTTCCACACTTACCTTAAAATTTCTAGGCTTAGAAGCGCAGATATACACACACAAACACAAAGCCATGCAGGCCAGTAGGCATGATTGAGAACAGACACTGGATTCTGGTTCATGCTAGGTTTAAGCAGTGTGGGCAAATGCAGAACAGGTGCTGGTAATCAAGTAAGAGGGAGAAAGCAAACAGAAGTAGGAGCAGGAGTGGGGAAATGCCGGGCTCAGAACTCCAGAGACCGGGATGATCACAAGGCACATGAGACAGAGGCGTGACAGCTGGCTTGTTTGGGACTGGGGTGTGGGAAGGGGTCGCTGATCAAAAAAGCTGCCCTAATTCTGATTGGTGTAAAAGAAATGTAAATTTCCTACAATTAGGCCCACCTAACTCGCATCTAACAGAAAAATTAAACACACACACACACACACACACACACGCACACACATATTTGTGTGTATTTATGTATGTATGTGTATGTGTGTGTGCGTGCATAGATGAGTAGGAAATAAGCTGGCAGCCCTTTTAGAAAAGACTACAGGCATTTCTTTTCACACCCGGCACTGTGGCTACTAATCACACAACAGAAGTGTGAAAGTCAGTGTAGTTCTGTGGATCCTCAAGGCCAACTTTTACTTCTGCATCTGCATTATGGGAAGAAGTCTGCACAGGTGTCTCCCAACATAGCTGCTCTAGGGGGCAGCATCCAAACCAGAAGGTACAGACAAAAAAGAGGAAAGTCTCATGTTTTCCCTCTTTCTGTCTAAGATGAAATATTCACTTCACCGTTTACGAAATGTTCCTGAAAGTGTTGCGCCTCTTCTACCAGCCGTCTAGTGCCCAAGTAGCCCTACTCAAGATAGGATTAACCTTTGTAATCACATGACAGTGTGACATTTATAGAAATGAAGTCTTGCAGCTTATTTTTTTTTTGGAAAGAGGAAGAAATAATGCTATGTGATTATGCAAAAAGCCAAGATATTGCAGCAGTACAATTCCCCTGCCACTGTGCTGTCACTTATTACACTAGTAATTCCTTGATAGTTTTGACATCTACATTTGTGGCACATTTATAGTGTTTTTAGTGCAGTATGCAGTATGAGATGCCACGGTGACGTAGCCCACCATCATGAGACTGCTTTGTTAGACGACATAACCCTCAGGCCCCAGTGACAATTCTGTCACGATCACTCCTGACCAGTCAGTGGTCTGCACTATTTCTAGCTCCATCCGTCCGTCCCAGTTCAGGATTTGAGCTAGGCTATTAAAGCTAGACCCTTTTTCAAGACAATGACCATAACAGTTCAGTGTCTTACCACTGGCGAGAAAATCCACCTCAAACCCAGACTTGGAGCACAAAGTAACTCAAGTGCACTCGAGACTTAATGCTGTAAATACATACCCATCAGTTAGGCCTAGAACAGTTGGGAATGGGCAGCAGTAACCTGTCATTTATAAATTATAGGCTTGCTCTGCCTATAATGAACTAGAATTACAACCCCCCTACAGAGGGGGTTATGATTATGATTCTGAGAAACCCCATAAGCCTGATCTGAGATCAGTTCCACCAGTGGCTAGGCGAGCAGGAAGTTAGATTTTTGTCTAGTTTATTTCTGCCTCGGGTGGATGAGGAAGGAAGACACATATATCGTTGAGAGATCAGAAGCACAACTGAGTCAGTGCTGAGAATCACTGATGAAAAAATATATGATTTTTATTTCGCACTAAATTATTTAGAGAATGTAAAATCAATTTGTAAGGAAGTCATGTCAGTGCAGCAGATAAAAACACTACGAAAGGTCATCATTACCTGCCATTTTTTGTTAAAACAACTTGCCAAAGATTAGTTCAGTTTGAGTTTTATATTCCATCGTTTAAACAATGTGGATTTAATTACTGCTTATAATGATCCCATCTGTCCAGGTAAAACTGGTCACTATAAGCAGATGATCATTATAAAGCTTTTTCAGTATTTCTAATGTATCGAACTGAGGTTTGTACATGAACCTTGATAGGAGTGTAGGATAAAAGCGTCTGTCAAATCAATGCAGTGCAGTGTAGTGAATGTAAAGTAAAGAGAAGGACCGTGTTGCCATGTATTGAACTTTTCTTTCAAAATACAGTACGTTTCTTTTTCTAACACTTTTTAAATGACAGTACTCCACAAATAACATTACTGAAGTGTGTAAAATTCAAATACACTAGAATACAGCACAGTACTGTGTATAATGTGCAGCTTATTGTAGTTCATATTATATTTACACTTTAGCCTGAAGTTTGCCATCAGTTGTGTAAACTGGATAAAAATTGTGGAAAATCTGTAAATTTAGTAAAAATCTTGTAAGGAAAAATGTTAAAAAACAAAAAACGAAACGTACATATATACGTATACATATATACATATACATATACATATATATATATATATATATATGTGTGTGTGTGTGTGTGTGTGTGTGTGAGTGTGTGTGTGTGTAGAATATCCATTGACTATAAAATCAATTTTGATTGTCAAACAGAAATATAACTATAAAAACAGCATTAAAAACATTACAGAGCTGTCACAGCCTTGCATTGCACATCCAAGGTCATCATCTCTAACACTGGAGCTGCTAAGGGAGCAGTATCTTCTCTAATCAGGAACTGATTCACGTGACCAGGTTTTCTGATGATACAGCACTTCTTAGTTGTGTTTCTGGGAGATGTTTACCTCAAATGTGACCTTGAACATGAGCACAGTACATAATAAACTGAATAACACTGTGCAACACTGTGCTACAGTGTTGTTGTATTCTTTACTCAAATCAAGAGTAAAGGCTACAGCGCTGCAGACAGCACAAAGCACAGTTATCCCATCATGCAGTGGATTTATCATTCTTGGCATCAGCCAACAGCCTCCACAAACTCACCGAGCTAAAAGGTATGATATGATCAGTCAAGTTGTCGTTTTGGGTTCAGTTTGATGCAATAATATGAAAAGGCAGAGAAACTAAGCTGGGCTGGAAGGCCCCTTCATTTCTTTGCTCAATAAAATGCCTAAGCATGGGGCCGTGGAAACACAGAGCATGTGTCCCCTCTTGGACATTTTGGAAGCAGACCCATGTTTCCAGGGCTCTACATTCCTATCGTCCCATGTTTCAGCCTCACATTTTCTCAGTGTTTCCTCAACATGAAAATAAGATGAATATTCAGACCTCTAATGTATTTGCACACGTACAGAAAACAAATTCTCTTATTAAAACACACTCTGGGTTTGCGTTTCAGTGCACAGGAATGACCGTGCGTTATTTGACAGGTAGGAGTGAAATCATTGCAAAGAAACACAATCAATCAATTTAAATCAATTAAAAACATGTATGTTAGTCACTTTTTGAGGTATGACCCCATAAACCCCCTGCAATGGACTGGCTACTAGTTCAGGGTGTTTCTCCATCTTTAGCCCTGGGAGAGCTGGGATAGGCTCCAGCATTCCCGGTGACCCTGGTTCAGATTAGTGCCTCAAATAATGGATGGATGACTGAATGAATGAATGAATGAGCCCATAAACTGAACTAGGACTTTTTCATAAGGCCCTTTAATGTGTTACATTGAAATAGGATGTGTCCTACAAAGATGAGAGTGAATATATAGCTCTGCACTCTTAAAAATAAAGACACCAAACAGGGTTCTTTGGTAAAGTAGGTTTATTGCCATTTCAACCATACACACAGTACACAGTGAAACCAAACAACGTGCCTCCAGGACCATGGAGCAACACAAAAACAAAAACAGAAACAACACAAGACCACAAGCGCAGACAGGACAAAAGAGAGTGCAAGAAGAACACAAGAGCAACAAAACAACCGGACACCCTTTAGCGCAGTCAACATTTGAATGAATACAGTTTAATGACAGAAACGTTTTTCTAGCAGTGGAGAGCTGCGAGTGTGAAAATGCAGAACAGAGGTGGACAGCAGTAAATATAATTGTGCAAATATAGCAGCAACAGGACAGAGACTGTGCAGTATAATAAATAGAGGGGCATTTCCAGAGGCAGCTGGATTGTGAGTTGTTTGTTTAAGGCAGTAAAGATCAGTACGTATCTGTTTTGTGTTAGGAGGAAGTGAGGGAAGTTCAGGTTAGGGGTGTGTTGGTTGTGTGTGTGTGTGTGTGTCAGTATAGTTTATGTTCAGTTCTGACCAAGTTTCCTGTTCTGGCAGTGGAGGCCCAAATGTTATGGTATGTTTTGCTAGATGAGAGGTGGGAGAAGAATGCTGGTGGATGACCCCTCACACCCCTCACAACCAATTTTGCTTCATTAAAACACCTTGCAGCGAGAGAACCATGTTTGTAAATCTGATGGTTTGTAAAACTCTGAAAGAAGGATTTGTGATACATTTTTTCTAAAGAAGGTGGAAACATACGACCCTAAGAACATAGGACCCTCTGGGAACATAGGATCCTGAGAACATTGGATCCTCAAGGAACATAGGGACCTGGGAACATTGGATCCTCAAGGAACATAGGGACCTGGGAACATAGGATCCCAGAAACACAGGGACCTGGGAACGTAGGGACCCTAGGAACATAGGACCCTGGGGACATAGGACCCTGGGAACATAGGACCCTGGGAATATAGAACCCTGGGAAAATTGGATCCTGGAAAAAGAGGTACACACCTTGTATGTTGACGCCGATTTTTGGATGAATTTGCATTTTTAGATGTTGTGTGGTGTGTCACAGTGTCCAGATTAACACTATACTGTGCAATACGTACACTATATGTAGCACTGTAACACTGAATGTACCTCTGTACGTTGTGCAACACTGTGCCCAATACTGTGCTGTGCTGTAAGTAACACAGGCCTGTACACTGTACACTGTGCATAGTCCCACCAACTGATCCGTGGTTCACCAGATGTTCCAACAAAACCTGTAAACTCACAACTTCTGGCTGAAACAGGATGTGAAATAGCTTTCACCCTTCCTGCACAAGCAGATCACATGAATGAGGATCTTCCCTTACCACCACTGTTCACTGCTGTTCCTCGCCTAACACACACAATGAAACTTCCACAGAAACACAAGAAGGTTTTGCTTCTCTCTGATTCTTCAAATCTACATTTCCCTGCAGTAAAAGCACCTCAAACTAGCCCTAAAAGGGCATGTACAAATGAAGAAATGCATCCATAAAGTGTGATGAGGATCACCACAGCAACACAGACACAGGAATTCCACAAACATTGCAACAGCATTCAAATAAACCCCACATGCCTTTGGTTTATTATAAGATTGGACGTCAACCCAGTAATTACATTCCAACCCATCACGGATCACGAAACACAGGGGACTTGGAAGAGAAAGCCAATATGGAAAAAGAATATATAAATATATATATATATATATATATCTATGTATATATA
>JBBPCZ010003028.1:0-15674 GCA_037974445.1 Brycinus macrolepidotus
GGAAAGGAAAGGAAAGGAAAGGAAAGGAAAGGAAAGGAAAGGAAAGGAAAGGAAAGGAAAAGCTTGCAGTGGTGTTAATGCTAATGACAATGCTAATGATTGCATTTAGCTTGGTAGCTGGTTCAGATAAACTAAATTACAATTGAATTTTATATATTTAATTAAAATATATGTTGAATTTAATTTCTAGACATGTTTTCTACGGCTTTATAAAGACAGAAGATCAGAAAGCTATGGTGAGATGTATGTGTGTGTGTGTGTGTGTGTTGGTCAGATACACTCTAGCAAACACCTCTCCGCTTGAGGCAGTGGTGGTACCAGGTGAGGAGGAGGCCATGCGTATACACACACCACAGTCGCTCACTCCTGGAATTTACCCAGGTTCAAACAACAAGCAGTCAATGCCACACACACACACACGCATCCAACCAGCCATTCACCATGTTCAAAAAGCACAAGTGGTCCAATCATCCATATACTCAAAAAGGGCAACCTGGAACATGTAAAGTGGATCAGCCAGCTATGCTCAAGTTCAGTGACCTAACCTGTGCTTTCCAAACCCAACCGCAGACCAACTTTACACATGCTAGATGGGTAAAAGGGACACTACCCAGGTGGCAGTGGGTGTTTTAAGCTGTGTGTGATGGTACCAGCACAAAGCACTAGCACACTCACTTTATCTGTGCAGTGGTTTACTTTAGTTCGTGTATACAGAACAGGCCTCCAGATAGGCCTACAGAAGTGCTAGACATTTTCTAGTTGGAAAACATCTCGTATCCTTTAGCTTTTGCAGAAACCAGTCTCCTTCCTTTCAATGTTAAAGTTGCGAGGGCCTACTCTTGCTGCCCACTGGTCATAATCCAGATGACCAAAACAAAACCATAATAATACAAACTGGCTGATAAAAATCAGAGTGAGAACTACACTGGTGATTAGTGGGCTAAATCCAGTTCCACAATTACACTATACACTATAACTGCATGGTATAATTTCATAATTATATAATGATTCAAAATTCTGTCATAATTAAGTTGCATCCGCTTCCATTGCTATGCTCCACCCATTTCTATTTATACTAAACCCATTCGCACATTTGGTCACCAAATTTGGTCCTAGAGATGGGCCCAAAGGTAGGTTAAAGTCAACATGTAATAATATTCACAGTTTTTAACACATATTATATTTTCTGGCTGTATTAAGCACAATTCATTACATAAAAGACAAAATCATTGCTTTTCTGTATCTTTCATCATAATGCCTTCTTTAACATTTTCAACAAGCACAACAACAATCTACATCAAAAAAATCTAACCAATAATCTTTTTCCTCCAATTCCTACTAAGTCCCAACCAGCTGAGCAAATGTACCCCACACTCAGACACACTGAATTACACTATAATATCTCATGGTGCAAAAGAAAAATGCTTTGATTTTAAACACCTGAAAGGTTGAGGGTTGACATTACAGACGGATACAATGAGTTGGCTCTTGGTCCTAAGGAAGTACCACCAGTAAAACTAGAACAAGTCTGATATTGATTTCCTATGTGTAATTGTTTCCCTCAAAATAAACCTGCTAAGTCTTAAATATGCCAGGTTATTAATATTTCTGGATGAAAACCATTCAGTAAAGCTTCTAACTCCGGATAGATAGAGTAAATATTGTCATGCAGTGCTAGGGCACAGATGTGTCTGAATGTAGGTACAAAAGTGTGAATAAAGTGACACACGTTTGGGCAGGTGCGTGCCAGGTGCTAGCAGGAAATAGCCGGTCAACAGCACCTTCAGTCCAGTCCAATCCAGTCCAGTCCAGGGCAGACTGCTAACACCCCGGGCAAAGTCAAAGCCTAGCTTTTTCAGCCACCTTGATAACGATTTGGGTGAGAAAAGATGAAAGTGTTACCGACACTTTGATTGTGGAAGTTTTGGCGCTGGAACCATGCCAACATATATCATCCTCCTAAAACTGTAGGAGGAGAAGAGGTGCCAAATTACAGCTATTAAAAAAAAAAAAAAATAATAATAATAAATAAAACTGAACATGAACAATAGTGTGATTGCTACCACAATCACCCTGTTGTTCATTTTAAGTTTTATTTAGTATTATTATTATTTTTTTTATATAGCTAGAATTTGGCACTTCTTCTCCCTCCTACAGTTTTTGATATATTGGCACGGTTCCAAAGCCAAAACGTCAGTTAATATCCAGTGTAGTGCGTGTGTATTCAGATTTTTGATCGGTTGATCAGGGGCAGAGCATTGATCGTTAAAAATTGTACTTTTGTGGACGCATATGCAAGTCATCTTAAAAGCGTGTAGCGGAGAGAGGATTTTGACGTCACGGCTATGGCGGCCGGAAAGTGACAGAAACGTGGAGCAAGTCTCACGGAGCTACAGACACAGTAGACTCATAAACAGACTTCGAGACACTAAAGCTCAGGTCACTTATAAAAAAAAGACGTGTGTCACTGTTTGCTGTGGTTTAATTAAAAATAATCAGCCCGTGAATGCAACAACGTGCGCTTTTCCTACCCATTTGCGGGCGAAAGCAGTTCACTCTACCCATTTTTAGCCGTCCTTAACCCTAAATGGCTTGGTAACAGACAGTGAGTTAACGCCCCTCCATGGTAAAACACGGCATGTTGAATGAAGAGAGCCAGCAGAGGTGCCAGTTCAGTACCCCACTGTGAGCAAACATTTTTTTGGCCATAAAACCAATATTTGGGTGTTTTATAGCAACCACACAATCACACTTTGCATTTTCTCGTGGAAAATCGAATTACAATATAAACTTCTTCAGGATTTATGCTCAGGATCAGAGTGCTTAAATACATCAGACAAAAGTTTAGACACACAAGTTTTTCTTTCTCACTAACTACCCTTTGCCCTAATGCTGCTTTGTACATGACTGGTGTTCACTTAGCTTCGCAAGGAGAAACCTGGGATGCCAGCAAGAGTTGCACAATATGGACAAAATATAAACATTATGATTTTATTGCTACATACTGTGACTGGGATGACTTTCAAGATATTAAAGGGCCCAAATCATCACTTTTATGGACCTAAAGGTGCTTAAAGTCTGTAAATATGGTTTCAAATTGTACATTTACTCCATATAGTCTGTAAACGAAAAATAAGCCACAAAAACACCCCATTTCCAAATCATGTTTTTTTGTGATGTCACAAAACCTACATATTTTAATATATCTCTCTATTCTGACAACAGTTTAGCCCCGCCTATTCATGTACGGATTCACCAACACCTTTAATGGTTAAAGATCAAAATAATTAAACTTTAGTTGGATTACATAAAGACCTCGATTCATCTGAATACCCTGGAGCTGTGATTGGTCACTCTGTCAGAAACACTGTGATTGGTTAGAGGCTCATTTGCATATTGTAGCCTTCTGCAATATCAGTATTGCACAGACAGATATTGCGATAACAATTAGCAATGTATTGTGCAGCCACATTACACTCAAACTATGCTGAGGTAAAATTTTTAAGTGACACTGTATACAGGATTACGTTTCTGGATATGTTTAGTTCTAAGTTTTCACCACTCATTTCTCACACTTTCACAGCTAAATCATCATCAGTACTCTGCCCAATACTAAACAGACAGAGCTCTTACTTCTGGCAGAGCTGGCTGAAGAGGATTTTGGGAGATACAGGCCCTTTCCCAGGCTCCTTCATGCTGTGGAGGAACAGGAACATAGCTGAGGTGAGAGGTTCAGGACCAGGCAGAGTTACTGTCAGCAGCCCCTGGGCAAACACAAAGCACACGCAAATAATGAAGAACAATATAAACAAATGGACCTACAACTCTTTAGCTAGACATCTCAGATTCTGCAGTGTTTCTACTGGTAACGTTTATCCGCGGCGGCCCACTATGACCAAATCTTTGCTGCCATGGCAAAAAAATTAAACAAAACGTAAACAAACCTCCCCTTCACTAGTTTGTCATATCAAAATCTCTCACCACCCCCCAGCCCCCCTCCATCTGACAAACCAAAATCACTAGTAACTCCATGCTCCCCACACATACCCCCTACCCCCGGCGACAAAACGCAATCGTTTTCCATAAACGATTTTCTGTTCGAGAGAGTGAAATTGCTCACCACCCCCTCCGACCCCTGTTTAACAATAAAAGCAGTTACTGAACACCCAGCATGTCCTTGTGCAGAAGTACTTGCAAATGAGGAGACGACCTCATAGTTTGGCACGAGACATGTTTTTCTTGCAATTTTCCCAATTCGTTCCTCCTGCCCCAACCCACTCAACATGAACCAATCAAGTTAACTGACTCTCTTCTGGTCTCTGTTTCACTATTGTTGCACACAGCAGCAGACCATCATTTTCAGGAGGACCAGGAATGGGTTCTCTGGACCACTCCTGGACTTTTACACACCAAAATAAAACAAAACAAGCTCAAATGTGAAGACGTCCTTTAAAAATATCATGTACTAAAGGCAGTCTTTAAGCTGGGCAAAATGTTTTTGGCCACTATAGACATAATTTCATCTGGTATCTGAAAAGCTACAAGGTCTTGTGACCAGTAGAATGATGTAAGAGGCCCAGATGCAATCATGTAATCACTTTTGCACCCAAAAGTGCAAAAATCTACTTCTACCCCAGACACAAGCTTGTACATAAAGATGAAAAGAAGAGAGACGGCAGAGCGTAAGATGTACCAGGTTAGTCTCTGGCGGGGGACAGATCTTCATCTTGTGTCCTTTCTCCTTCACCTCCTGGATGAGGTCGTTGAGCATGTGCGTCTGAGACAGATTCTACAAAACAAAATGGACTGATTAGTCATGCGACATGGAGAAGAGTGAACATTTGAGCAAATTACCAATCTGGGCTCCTCTGTGAAGCTCTAAAAACATTTACACTAATTTACACTACTGAAAACTAAATCACATATAAAAAGACCATGTTCGTGTATGATCTAATTTTAGTCTGGGCACCCCTGTTCAAATGACATTAAAGTAAGAGTAAATCCTCAAAAATGGCCTTTGCAATCGTCATGGCATTTTTATTTCACGTTTTATTTTTTCCTTAAATTTATGAACTATTTCATATTATCTTTTAAAACTGAAAATTGCCTACTTAATAAAAATATTATGATATTTTTGCCAGGGTTGCCAGATGGCAACAGCATACAACATTGGAATTGTCATGTACAACACATAAATGGGAGTTATCCACACTACTAGAAAGCAAAGCAGTATTCATGACGACAGTGCATCACTTCCAAATATGCAGAAGAATACAGAAAGAAATATGAAAATTTGTCTCATCCTGGTGCCATATGGAAACAGTTATATTATGTTGTTTTATGTACACCCATAAAATCCAAACTGATTTTATTCATAAAAAAGGAACTGTGAGTTCTCCCATTTGTTGTATATTTATTTGTACGTATTTATGGGTCACTCCGACTCAATTTAACAAATATTTGGTATCGTCACACTGTAGATGATCACGAAACTATTAGAAGAAAAAAAAAACTGTGCAACATTAAGAATGTTATAAAACCCAGAATGCCTCGTAATTGGAAATTGATCAAATCTCAATGTGGACAACTTATCAAGGAGCAACTGAGGCTTCCTATCCTCTTAAGCATTTTCATACACAGTTGACTGAACTAGAACACTTCCCCTGCCA
Source organism: Brycinus macrolepidotus (assembly GCA_037974445.1). Taxonomy (NCBI): domain Eukaryota; kingdom Metazoa; phylum Chordata; class Actinopteri; order Characiformes; family Alestidae; genus Brycinus; species Brycinus macrolepidotus. The sequence continues at coordinate 5,670 of JBBPCZ010003028.1, forward strand.
CACTTCAGCTTCTGACGAAAGGCTACCCTATAGACACACATAGGACCTTGAAATTAGTCTTTTGCTTTTGCCTTGAGCCTTTATAGCACATCAAATTGCTTCGTTTCATTTCTTTGTCAAGACTTAGGTGTTGTTTTCACATCTTCTGTGCATATATAGTGCAGTTCTTTGCTCATCAACCTCAGCTACCTCCATTTAAACTCTCTGGATTGTAAGAAATTGGCCATATTCCATTACTTCGAACTGCCTTTCACCACCACAACGGTGTCTGGTGAGAGGAAATTTGGCCTCCTTTTTGTTTTTATTTTTTATTTTTATTTTATTTCTATTTATTTGTGTTTATTTTTATCATTATTTAATTATTCTATTTTTTATATCTCTCTATTCTTTGTATTATATCTATTTCAATTATTTTATTTATAAATAAGCTACTGGATATCTGAATTTCCCCTTGGGGATCAATAAAGTTTCTATCTATCTATCTATGTATCTATCTGTCTATCTGTCTGTCTATCTATAACCGAATGAGGGCTCACCTCACTTACAGTACTTTGCAAGCCCTCAAAATACACAATATAAAATACATATTATACAGAATGGGGAAGCACTTGGCGAGTAACTTTTTTTTAAGGAACACCTTCATTTATGACTGAATAGAGGGGGCTGATGTGACTGAATGAAACAGGACACTATTTGCATGTTTACCTGCATGACAGCATTGAAGAAGCAGGTGTTTCCAAGGTTGTTAATGCCTTTGACAGGGATTAGGGTACTGTTGACCGGACTCTTGCCTCTCTGGGGCTCAGCGTACTCTGCCGGTTCCTCGAGAAGCCTAATAATTTTTGATGATGTTCCTATGGAATCAAAAAAACAGAAAAAGGGGCACTTCAAGCAAGGCACATTCAGCATAGGCTCTGCAGTATTAAAAATTGGAGGTAAAGAAAAGCATGAAACAAAGAAACATTGGAATGATACTGTGACCAACTTAGGGTTTGTTAGTACTGACTCGTGTCCTGTGGACAAACAAGAAATAAAGATTTGTTGATTAAAAAAATATATATAAAACTGTTAATGAAAAGAGCTAGAGATGCACCACTAGGCCATCCTGTAGGATATATGTGGGGCCGGGTGAAACTGAAGCAGTGTTGCGATGGATGGATGGATGGCTGGAATGGATGGATGGACAGAGAGAGACAGAGAGAGAGATCACGAGAGAGAGAGATCAAGAGAGAGAGAGAGATCAAGATATATACATAAATATATATACATAGATAGATAGATGGATAGATAGATAGACAGACACAGAGAGAGAGAGAGAGAGAGAGCGAGAGAAAGAGAAAAAGATAGAGAGAGAGAGAGAGAGAGAGAGAGAGAGAGAGAGAGACAGAGATGAATAGATAGTCCCCTACCACCACCAGGTCGGCAAAAAGAAAGCACCCGCAATGGTGGACCGAACAACCCAAGCCCCTCTGACAAAATGAAAATTCCTGCAACAGTTTGCTAAACAACCAGCTCCCCACAAAACAAATATACCCACCACAGTCAACAAAATGACCCCCCCTCCCCCCCCTAACAATTTGGAAACACATTCCCACCACCACCCCACTAAACCTCTTGATCCAGTGGAAACAGTGGATGAAGTTAAATGAATCACAGTATCAGAAGACATCCAAGGTACTAACGCTACTCTGAGACCTGGCGACTTTTCTGGCACTGATTGTACCAATTATGACTTCATCCAGTGGTGTTGTGGCATTCAGGCTTCACTCTTTAAAAAAAAAGGTGTTGATAAAAGAAGAAAGGAAGAAAGGGAGATCGTAATATCAGTCTCCTGGGACCACACTCGGCACAGCTAGTTCCAGACTCGAGTGTAACGGTGCTGACAGCATCCCAGCACGGGCTCAGCCTGGTCCCAGTGCGCTCAGCTTGTTTTGTTTAATCTCTCTCTCTTTTAGTTGTTTTATTTATTTATTTATTTTTTATTTTTTGCAGGAGAAGTGGGTTAACGTGCTGGGCAGCAGCTGGGAGAGAGTGCAGTTGACAGCTGGAGAGGACTGCGTTGCTCAGGGAGCGCAAAGTGAGCCGCAGCTGCTCCCCACTACTGCCACTGCTCCATGGGAACCTTCCAGAGAGAGAGGGAAAATGTTCGGAACAAAACAGAGCGGCACTGCGGAGAAAACCGCAAGTCCGGCATGCTGAAAGCTCAGGAGACACCATGGTGACCTGTGCACCTGATGGGGGGAGGAATATCATATATACAGTCAGCTACATGGATTCCTGCTACAGTGCAGGCTCTCGCGGGGAACTGGAGCTTTCCATTTTGCTGTTTGGCACGGTCCTGCTGAAGATTTTACTTTAAAATCTATTTAAAAACTGTGTTTGAATGAGAGAGCAACAACTGCGGATTTCACATAGGAACACACAGCCAAAGAGCAGCAGAGCTTCAGCCTACACTACTATGAATAATTGAAGGGTCTGACAGAGAAAATGTGTTAACGGCACGCTAACATGCTCAAACTTATTGAATACATGCAGTGAAATGTGAATATAAGGAATGAGCTATAACATCAAGGACGGCGCCCCTTTGTGTTCAATGCGAAATATTGTTCCGTACAGAGTTAAACTATGTAAGAGTCACTTGACACTCTGGTAAATGTATGTACAGAACAAAATGCTGCTTATAAACGTATTCGGTACTGTCCTACCAAAGAAGAAATGTACTGTATACACTATAATCTTCACCTGGCCACCTTAGCCATAACATCACAGTCTCTCTTTCTCTCGGACACATATTTTGAAATCGGCTCAACCGTCCGACCTCTCTCCCCATACATTACAGAGTCGACCCTACCACAAAAACGGATTTTTTAAACGACCAATACTCGGCCCCTGATCAACCGATCAAAACTTTGTATACACATGCACTGCATGGACGTTTTTGACATTGGAACCATGACAATATTTCAAAAACTGTAGGAGGAGAAGCTGTAAAAAAAAAAAAAAATACGGGCTATAAAAAGAATAATAATAATGATAAAAATAAAACTTAAGGAGAACATTAGTGTGACTGCATCAGAAATAAAATTAATAATAAGTTAATAACCCCAGATCTAATCATAATTATATGTCAAAATGCAGGCTTTCCCACATAATTAACAAAAAGTTCAGCTAATAATGTAGACCTCTTGAAAAAAACATTCATTAAAAAAGGGGGGGAGGTATTAACATCTGATATTGATGTTTCCCACTTATGAGAACATTTAGATAATTGGATCATTTGAATCTTTTTAAAAGTTTCAAGGCAGGTGACCCCAGATCAGCGAAATGAAAAGGTTTAGCTAAAAACGCAGACAACTTAAAAATATAAATAAATATCTGCGAAATTCCCTGAATGAAAAGAAGAATATGAAATGTGGCTAAAAGACATATGATATATGATTTTGAGATGATTAAAGGAAAGCCTAGATTGGTATAAAGAATCTATGTGTAACATCCTCCTTTAAAAGCCCTTGTCACATTCCATGTTCCATATAGTGCTTTCAAATTGCCTGGCAGAAAGAGCTATACAGAAACTGCTCGGGTTTTCTATATTTCCAACGGCATTGTATCTGAAAAAGGGTCTTTAACTTCACCGCTTGTGCCTGTTCAAGGCTGCCACTGCTAATGAAGTACCACGATTTAGTGTAAAGGTTTGTAATTCATGTCTAGAATGTGCAGTGTATGAACAGCTTAACATAATTTAATCTTTTTTTTCTATTCACCTAATTTTTTCCATCTATTTTTTTTTTTTTTTAAACAAAAGCTTTTTCCATTTAATTCAACAAACAAGTGCTTAAATAGTGAATGCAAGGAGCAATGCCCATTAGGATGTTAGACATTCAAAGAAAAGTAATAAATATGCATACAAAGGTTAAATAGAGCATAAAGCCAAGTATGCATATGCAAGCACCAATCAGCCACAACATTAAAACCATTGACAGGTGAAGGGAATAATCTTGACGCTCTCATTCTAATGGCACTTGTCAAGTGGTGATATATATATCAGGCAGCAAGTGAACAGTCAGTTCTTAAAGTTAATGTGTTGGAAGCAGGAAAAATGGGCAAGTGTAAGGACCTGGATGTTGATAAGGGTTAGAATGTGATGGCTAGACAACTGGGTCAGAGCATCTCCTTGTCTTGTGGAGTGTTCCCAGTATGCAGTGGTCAGAATCTACCAAAAGTAGTATACGGAGGGACGCCTGGTGGACCAGCGACAGAATCATGCAGACCACTGATGCACTAGCCCACCAAAGGCTAGCCCATCTGGTCCGATCCTACAGATGAGCTACTATACAACAATACAGCTATACTACTATACAACAAATTGCTGAAAAAGTTCCTGCTGGCTATGATAGAAAGGTGTCATCACAGCTTGCTCAGACCGGTCATGGTGCCCAGGCTAACCTCCTGTCCACCACTGGAATTGCTTAAAATATGCATGCAAACATCAGACCTGAACCATGGAACAATGGAAAAAATGGCCTCGTTCTGAGTCACATTTTCTTTCATAGGATGCTCTATGGGAAGAAGGCGAGGCGGCAGAGGCAGTGTGAAGCTCATGTTCTGCTGGGAAACCTTGTGCCCTCATTCATGTGGATGTTACCCTGACATGTACCACCTACCTAAACACTGCTGCAGACCAAGTACACCCCTTCACCGCAACAGTGTTCTTTAATGACAGTAGTCTCTTTCAGCAGGATAATGAACCAATCACGCTGCAAACACTGTTCAGGAATGGTTTGAGAAACATAACAAACAGTTCAAGGTCTTGATTTGGCCTCCAAATTCCCCAGATCTCAATCAGATTGAGAATCTGTGGGATGTGCTGGACAACTTAATCCGATCCATAGAGGCCCATACTCACACTTACTGATGTTAACATCTTGGTGCCAGATACCACAACACACCTTTAGAGGTCTTGTGGAATCCATGTTTCATGGGCTCAGTGCTGTTTTGGGCCTTCCCAATATTAGACAGGAGGTCTTAATGTTATGGCTGATCAATATGTATTAAACACACTATTTTGGACTCTTTTGTAATACATCTGTTAAGTCAGTGGCATCAAGTATTCAATTTATTTATCTGTTTGGAATAATTATTCGACTTTCTTTGTTGATTCTACTTTTGACTGCAGACATACAGCCTCCACAAATAGAATTACAACCAAATGTAAAAAAATAAAATAAATGCCTTTTACCCATGACACTGTGCTATTTTTCATTTTATTTATCCATTTACCCAGCTAATCTTTTTTCCTCCGATTCTCCTCTCGGTTATCAGATATGGTAAACACGCATTTAGCAACAAGGCCTTGGACGAGTGCTGACAAAAGAACTGAATCAAACACATCAATCTCCTGGCTCATCATTTTTAATTCCAACCCTCATCTCTGTGAAGGACTAGACAAGTGGTGTTCCGTCATATTAAGCACTAATGAACAAAGTGAGTGAGACAGAGAGAGAGAGAGAGAGAGCGAGAGCGAGAGCGAGAGAGAGAGAGAGAGCCAGAGAGAGAGAGAGAGAGAGAGAGAGAGAGAAAGAGAGAAAGAGAGAGAGAGAGGCCCTCTCAGAGCGGCCTATTTACACTATTTTGGCCCTGCTATTCACACACCAGCGAATAGCAGGCCCACTTAAGCATAAACACACACTTTTCTTACACACCTTAACCAGCATGGCCTTCCTGTTGTGTTTTCAAGGAGAGCGGTGCCGTGCCATCTACCTGGTGATTACGGAGTCACTCTGGGCATGTTTGGCAGGATAAACACAGTGCTTTGTATAAACTGACAGCAAATGTGTTCTCCACCCTAATCAATGCCACTGTTTTCCATACAAATTGGGAGGAAAAGCTTGAGTAGAACCTTTAAGGTGAAATAAACAAATTAAGCTGCCCTGAATTTGCCACCTATACAACTGAATCCCTAAAAACCTTCATTAAGTCCACAGAAGCTGGCCAAGGCCCTTAATCAGCAACACTGTATTATACATTATACCTAGTGAAAATAAAAACTGACATTTGGTAACTGACCTGCCATTCAAATTCACAAGCTAGAGCTAAATGTTTAACTTGACGTTAACTTGAAATTATTATATATTTCCTTTGCAACATGAAGAAACATGTCTTGATCTGCTCTGTGGGTCCAAACAAGTGACTGAGATCAACTCTTTCAGTAAAATGCTCAGTGTTTAACAGTCAAAATTAGAGCCAAATTAACTATGGCTGTGAGGTTAAAATAGTTATCTATGTTTGATTAAACATTCTTCGCAATCTTTCTGAGAAATTGGGTGAGGGTGGGGAAGCGTGATTAACATCATTTCTTTGGAGCAAATACCATTTTCTCTTGTAAATACCAATTTTAGGGGGAGTGGTTCAGTATTTTGTTGTGTAAATGGCTAAAGAAAAACTATCCAAATACTAAATATATACACAATTCTAAAATAAACTAATACTTGAGCCACTGATGAGACCTATAACATCATAATGTAACACAATTTATCTAGGCGAAATAATTCAAATATTCAAACAAGTGTTTATTTTTCTTGGTATCACATATACAGTCTGTCATACAGACCACCCCTGCCCCTAGCTTGAGCCATCTACAGCTGTGTCACTGTATACTCCTTTCCTTGAGTCCATCTTCACTCAATCTGCATGTTCTACCATCAATGCACCTTTAAAAATCTGCGTCTCTGCACAAATGTGACCCACCTGAAATGGCATGAGCATTAAAAATAAAAGATACTTCAACATACAACTACCCAGGACCTGCAGTCAGGTATAAACATGAGGAAAAACACATGTGATCAAAACAAGACCTGGCTGAACCAAACTGGTGGATGATGCCATGTGCCTTGGTCTCAAAAACCGAATGCTAGGCCCTCGACAACCTTAGCATATGTACCACTGCCTATGTACCAATGGTCAGTGCATATGGTCATATAAAAAAGCCAAAAACTGGTTGTGTGAAGGGGTAGGGAAATCCTTCTGAAAACTGGAATGCCAAAAAAAATACTAAACCTGTTTTTTTTCAGGTTCAACTTGCATTCCTAGCTGTGTTTCACCTCTTTCTGCCCCTCCCCACCGTAATGATATTGCCTTTATTGAGGGACAATCCAAGGTCAAGTCATGTCCTCCGATTTAGAAAGTAAATTGCTTTTCCTCCCAGGTGCAGCAATTCCCACAGGCCAGGCTTATGTAGATTTGTGGCAAAATGCCCAAAGTTGGCTAAACACAGCCCAATTTGTAGCCTCTACTCTCAGTGCCACACTGCAAGACCATGTAAGGTTACTAGCTCAGGAGCTGGGAAGGATGTGTTTCTCATTCAACTGCAATTCTTCAGTAAACTATTCAATGCATCATGAATCTAAAGATTCAGTTTGACTATTCTAGTACCAAAAACAGAATTTGTTCAAAAATAAGCCAATAATTATATTCTGGTAAAAAAACTTCACTGAATATTATAGTAATCAATCTTAAAATTCCATAATCAATGCACAGTGAATCATGAACATCTTCACTGCACATCTGTGAATCCATAAGTATCCCACTTAGCATCAGTGAACAGGGTGTTCTCTAAATAAGCGCAAATATAAAACGTTTTCTCCGGTCCACAAGGAGATCCAATCCACACAGCATCCTCGAAGGGATGGGAGGGTAATCAGGCTTCAAAACAATCAACTGGAGTGTTGCTGTACCTACGTGGAGCCAAAAGCATCTGGATCTCTAGCACAGAAACATCTGGAAGCCTGCCTGCAGCCACATGGCCATCCGGGAGAGAGTCCATATGTCCGTAAAACACAACGACGCAAACAAGTGGAAGCACAAAAGCATCCAATGAAATCTCAAGATGAACAGGAGAACGAAGAACGAGGACAAAATGACAGGGACGCAGGACAGAAAACATGTGCAAGAGGGACACCCGAGCATCTGTTGTTTATGCAAACTGTGAACCGGTTTCTTGGACATGGATTAAGACTAGTCTGGGACTAGCCTGCAATGTTGTGCTCCATCATCAACAATTGAAATTTAGTCTAGCCTTAGGCTTTTGGATCCAAAAGTGTCTAATGCAATGCCTAATTAGTGGATTGAGCTACTTTAAGGGGCATCCATGTAATCTCCATAGATAAGCGCTGTCTGGGACAAAAGACAAGGAAAATGTATTTATACAGCAAATTATCTTACACAGAGATCATTATTTACACTGTACAGAGATAAAGAACAAAAAAGCATTTAAAGTTGAAAGCAAGCAATACAAACAGTACAGAGTAATACTTGTAGGCCATTTAAAAGACTACATGATGAAAGCGTGTGATTTATTATATATAGTATTTCGAGGACAAAGAAGAGCCAACTGATTAATAACAGCAGAAAATGAGGCAGTTTTTAATCTTTTTTTTTTTTTTTTTTTTTTTTTTTTTTTTGAACCAAAAAAAAGTGAGGAAGATTAGATCTCCATGGTGAGTTGGTTCCAGCAGGGGGCAGTATAATGAACGAATGTCATTTCATCCTGTTTAGTTTCAGATCTGGGCACCGCTACTTGACGAGCTAAAAGACCTTCCAAGCTTGGTCAAATATTTCAGAGATATATTTATGCTCCAACCCACTGAATGACTTGAAAACAATGAGTAACACTTTTAATTCAATTCTGTATCTAATTGGAAGCCAGTGTAAGGACCTGAGGATTGGAGTAATTTGCTCTGTTTTCTTGGATTTTGTTAGAACTCTAGCAGCAACATTTTGAATAAGATATAGCAGTCTAGTGGCCTTTTTGGGGAGGCCAATGAGAAAAACATCTGCGATAGTCAACCCTGCAGGATAGAAATGCATGATTACATTTCTCCAAATCTTGCTTTGCACAAAATCCCTATCCTTAGCTGTGTTCTTCAGATGCCAGAATGCTGATGTAGGTATACCTTTAATTTGATCACTGAAACTATGTAATGCAATCATGGATGGAGTGTCATCCACATCCATGATTACACCAAAATTTTGTTCCCAAACAGATCTATCTCCATCTAGTTTTGATTTAACTGAAGGCAATTTTGTTGCATCCAACCATTAACTATTTAGAAGCATAGACACAATGAGTCTATGAGACTGAAGATCTGAATGTTATACCTATGATGAGAAAAATGTGATGGAGAAAAAGCTGATACAGTTGAACAAAAGGGGCCCAAGAATGGATCCTTGCAGGACTTCATAAGGCATGACCATTTTCTGTGACTCATAAGTGCTAACAGAAACAAAGCAACCCCAGCCTTCTAAGCAGGGCTGTTTCAGGACTATGATGTTTACAGAAGCCTGACTAAAGGCTGAAGTAATCATTTAAATTCAGGCAATTACCGATATATTGAAAAACTACCTTCTCAATGATCTCAATGAATGGGAGACTTACAATTGTTAAATGTGGATCCAGGTTCCTCTTTTTCAGGAGGGGTTTGTTAACAACAGTTGTCAGTGATTCTGGGAACATGCTCAAAAGAAGAGAGTCGTTGGGTAGAAGCTGGAATGATGACACTCTCTTCAACTACTTTAGAAGAAGTTGGAATGATGAAACTCCATCCAATACCTTTGGGATGAGTTGGAGTTGGGTTTGTGATTCAGAACTATGCAACTTCTGCATCTGACTTCTCTTATGCTCTGTGGTTGCATGTGAATAGAAGCTGTTCCTGCAGCAAAGAGGGAAGAGCTTGAAATATTTGTCAGAAGCCAGGTGGACCAAACTATGCTGCCATGGACCAAACTATGCTGTTCTGGTCAAGTCCAAACATCAGTTCGAAAATATTTGAACAAAATTTGAGATCTGACTCAAACTCAAAAATGATCTCCATCTCCCTGATACCCATGATTCTGAAAGAAACATTGGATAAGCAGGTCTCTAGACACTTTTTGACAAATTGTGTGTGTGTGTGTGTGTGTGTGTGTGTGTGTGTGTGTGTGTGTGTGTGTGTGTGTGTGTGTGTGTGTGTG
>JBBPCZ010003048.1:0-15671 GCA_037974445.1 Brycinus macrolepidotus
GAACTCAGCAATAATGAACTGTGAATTTTAAGACCCAGTTATGGACTGTATGAAAGTTATGGGACTTTTAATCTTGCGAACAATGAATCCCACATAAAATCCCTCCTCCTTAGGTTTCACACGCCAAATGATTGCCTCATTTGATTGGTCAGCCGTGAGAGGGTGGGGGCGGAGCCCCGGACCTTCGTGGTTGATTTAAACAAGAAAGCAAGCCCAGATCGTTGAGTTGAGCACGAGTTTGAGAAAGGAACAACTTCCACCCGGACCCAGGAATCGAGGCTCTTCAAGAAGCAAGACTCGCCAAGGATTGAGACTCTTCCAGAATTGGGTCACACGAAGCTCCTCCCTCTCCCAGATTCAGAGTAAAGCCTCTATCTTTGAGAGTAAACGGCTGTGCTCTGGGTCTGGAATGCACCATCCAACCTGCCTCCAGCACCGCTCCCAAATTCAACAGCTGACTCCTTCAATCTACCACTGCTGAAAACGCCGGTACCAACAGTCGACTCTCTGAGCCATCCACCAGAAGGCACCTCCGCGAGCCACCAGGCACCACGGCTAAGAGTTCTGAGAAGCCCTGCTGAGACTTCGACCCTTCCAGAACAGCGCACATGTAATGTTCTCTGTTATTTGATAACCTGGGTGCAAAGTGGTTAGATACTCCCAATTTCTTCCTGGAATTGATTGCGTATCTTTATTTCATTTGCACTCGCTGCTCAGGGCGTTTAAAATATCTCTTAGTCAGTCTCAGACCATCATATCATCTCAGCCTTTATTTCTTTTATTACTCAGGTTCACTTTGTATGTGTTTTAGTGTCTTTGTGTTCGTAGTGTGTAGAAATAAACGCTGTTTGTGGTAATCAGCGCTCTTTGCCTTTGTTCAAGAACTGGTGAGGTCACTGCTCGGCTAAGACGCATCTATGCTCGTACCAATAACCTCTAGTTCTCTAACCTCTAATGTTTATCTAAAGCACATTTCTTGTTAAATTGCACAATTAGAAGAACTTATAAAGTTAATTAATGTATTTCTAGTAAATTACTACACTGGACAAGTGATTCAGGGGAATTACTTAAAGAATCCTGCTTTAATATAATTCCCTTAACGAATCAACTAATTGATAAATATTTTCTAAATATTTATCAGGTGGAGAATCAATTATAATTAATTTTGAGCTAATAAATTCCTACAGCACCTTATTGTGAACTGCATCGTTTTAAGAAAAAAGGAAGAGCATCTAAAAACAAATTCTCAGTTGTCTAAAAATGTAGTGTTAGCAGGACCGGTTCCTTCATCTTGCCTTGAGAATCATTTTGATTATTGTTATCAGCCCTTTGTGTCTACGGGAGTAGTATCGCTTCGTGAAAATTATCTCACGCGTGTTGTTAAAATTCTTAGAGATGCCGGAGCAGTTCAGTCATTTATTTTAGAGGGAGTCTTATCGTTTTCTGATGACTCCTTTTGTGGATCTTACGCTCTGTGTCGAGGTTTTGAGATGGGGGTTATTAAAGTGCCATTGCATTTTGTATATATAAAGTCACCATTAGTGGAAGGTACTTTCAAGGTAGGTGTGTGTAATGAATTGCCTGTAGATGGAATCACTTTTGTTCTGGTGAAGGACATTGCGGGTGAGAATGTTGTGCCTGTTTTAGAAGTGTTAGATGAACCTAGAATTGAAATATCCAGTTTGGCTGACGACTCGGTTTTTCCTGCTTGTGTTCTTACGCAGGCTCAGTCGAAAAGGTTTGAAGATGTATTGCCCTTGCCAGACACCGTCATTAATAAAGCCGGACCTCCCCAGGAGAGTGAAGAAATAATCATTTACCCTGCCTTTGAGGATTTAAGTCAATTATCGATGGGTCGAGAACAGCTTCTCGCTGCGCAGAAAGCTGATCCTGGGTTAGAACAGTACTTTTCTCTGGTAAGCTCAGAATCTAAAAGGGTTTCTGCTGTGTATTTCCTTGATAAGGGCGTGCTTATGCATAAATGGACTTGTATAGTGTTAGATGCACATGCTGTTGTTCAGATCGTGCTGCCATCTCCAAATATACAACTTGTGTTACAGCTCACTCATGATCGTTTGTGGTCAGGTCATTTCGGTATCACAAAAACCTATAGATGTAACTTGAAACATTTCTTTTTGCCTGCGTTGAAAAGGGATGTTGTTCGTTTTTGTCGTTTGTGTCATGTTTGCCAGTCTACAGGGAAACCAAATCAAGTAATCCCGCCTGCTCCTTTGCATCCTATTCCAGCCACTGGTGAACCATTTGAGCGTGTTTTAGTTTATTGTGTTGGGCCCCTTCCAAAAACCAAAACCAGTAATCAGTTTTTACTTACAGTGATGTGTGCCACTACCCGATTTTCAGAAGCTGTGCCATTGTGTCGCATTGATAAGTTTTATTTCAGAGTTAAGTATTATTTCAGTGTTAAGTTAATTTTTCATTTTATATGTTTGCATAAGTATATATCATTATATTTTGATTGTTATATTATTTTCTCCTTAATTACCTTATATAACCTGGTGTATTACTTAATGATCTTTACATCTTAATTTTGTTCATTTACTTTGATTTTGTACAGCACTTTAACTTTGTTTTTAAAAAGTGCTATATAAATAAAGATTATTATTATTATTATTATTATTCTTACCGCTACTAGTGTGTGTTCTGCCCTAGTTATATTTTTTACCACTTTTGGGCTTCCGAAAGTGGTACAGACAGACTGTTGATCTAATTTTTTATCTAGGATTTTTGCACAGGTTTTAGCTACTTTGAAGATTAAGCATCAAACCTCTAGTCCTTACCATCCAGAATCTCAAGGTGCTTTAAAGAGTTTCCATCAAACCCTGAAGTCTAAGCTGCGTAAGTACTGTTTAGAAACCAAACGTGAGTGGGATCAGGGAGTACCTTCTGTATTGTTCGCCGCTCGTGAAGCTGTGTAGGAGTCTCTGGGTTTTAGCCAAGAAGTCTCTTTCATTTTTTCAGGCTCGTATGAAGAGTACTTTTGATAAAAAAAGCAGTACTCCGTAACTTCCGGCCAGGTGATAAAGTTCTTGTTTTATTGCCTTCCTTGGGAACTGCCCTGACTTCAAAGTTTTTGGGACCTTATGGGACCTTGAGGCTGAGTCCTTTTTTACTACTGCTAGATTGTTCAATTCTGAGGTGCTGTCAGATTTGCATTCCCATTTGAGTAAATTGTCAGAAGTTCAACAGCAAGATGTTAAGGCATTAATTAGTCATTTTCCTTCACTATTTCAGGACGTTCCGTCACAAACAGGTGTGCTAAAGCATGATATTCAGGTTATTACATCTACTCCTATTAAGCAGAACGCCTATCGAGTGAATATTAACAAGAGAGAAGCCATTAAAAAAGAGGTACAGTACCTTTTAGATCATGGATTAGCCATTCGTAGTTCTAGTCCTTGGAGTTCCCCTTGTACTGCTGTGCCAAAGCCTGACGGAACCCTTCGTTTATGTACAGACTATTGTCGTCTCAATGCAGTCACTATACCTGATTCTTTTCCGCTGCCTCGAGTTGAGGATTGTGTAGATAATGTTGGAGGTGCTAGTTTCATTACCAAGCTCAATTTATTAAAAGGTTATTGGCAAGTTCTTTTGACTCTTCATGCATCCGAACTCTCTGCTTTTGTTACTCCAGATGCTTTTCTACAGTATACAGCGATGCCGTTTGGCCTCCGAAATGCTCCCGCCACTTTCCAGAGGTTGGCGAATATAGTGTTGCGTGATGTTCCAAACTGTTCCGCATATCTTGACAATCTCGTTATTTATTCCTCTGACTGGGAGAGTCATTTATCAGTTTTACATGAGGTGTTTTGTTACTTACGGGAGGCATCATTGACTTTAAATCTGACTAAGTGTGATTTTGCTAAGGCTACAGTTACCTATTTAGGTCGTGAGGTGGGTCGTGGACAGATACGTCCCCTTGATGCTAAGGTAGAAGTCATCACTGCTCTTCCTGCCTTCTACTCACAGAGAATTGGGGCGATTTTTAGGCATGGCTGGTTACTAGTGAGGTTTTGGTCGAAATTTTTCAACTGTGGTAGCTACATTGACTGCCTTGCTTAGCCCGAAGGCAAACTATACATGGACTGATGACTGTCTGCATGCCTTTGAAAGCCTTAAAAAGCAGTTAAGTGCTGAACCCGTGCTTGCTGCTCCCATCTTTTCTGTCCCTTTTAAACTAGAAGTAGATGCCAGATGCTACAGGAGCTGGTGCTGTCCTACTACAAGAGGATACTGCTGGGTTGAATCACCCTGTTAGCTACTTTTTACGTAAGTTTAATCGACACCAAGTGAATTATTCCACCTCTGAGAAGGAGGTTTTAGCTATGCTTTGGGCATTACAGCACTTTGATGTGTATGTAGGTTCTAATGCTTTTCCTACTGTTGTGTTTACTAATCATAATCCACTTGTTTTTCTTTAGCGTATGTTCAACCAAAATCAGTGGTTAATGAGTTGGGCTCTTAATGCGCAGAATTATGCTGTAGATATTTGTCATAAGAGTGGTATGGAGAACGCTGTTGCAGATGCATTGTCTCGTATTTAGTTTACGCTAACTTTGGGGTTTGCTCTTTTAAGGGGGGGGGTTCTCCTTTGGTCTGTTTCCTTTCACATCTCCTTGTTTGTTTTCTAGGACATGCCTCCTGGCCCATTGATGAATTGAGGACACCTTGCATGGGCAGAGGATTCCCCTTTAAATGGGAGAGCCCCAAGAAGGAAGATGGCATTGGCGTGTTGCCGGCCGGCATCCCTGTGCTTTGTCCGTTTGGCTGCTGCATTATGAAAGAGAGCGATTTTTAGGGGTACCTTATGTTTTGTCGTGAGGTTGCTTCTTATGTTATGGTTTCAGCTTTGACTCTGGTTGTTTGCTTCGTAAGGTTGTGGGGCCAGGTTAGACTGTGTGCGCACCTACATTTCCACATGTACGGTTGTCCTCTGTCTAGAGACACCAGCTTAGGGGCAGGCGCCACTCTCTGTATCTTTGGTTTAGGTAGCCTAGTTATTCTTACTCTGGTAGTTAAATAACAAACAGGTTTTTAAGACTGTTTGTTATTTTCATTACTTTAGCGCCGTCCTTTGACCCCCTTCCTTACGAGCAGACTTTACACACTTTACGCACAATGACACTATCTCTGACGCATTTTGCACCTTTGTGAACTTAAACTCAAATAAAAGATGAGTAAATGGTTGTTGTTGTGTTGATCTGTGTCTCTCTAATAACATTCAGGTAAACCCATTTAATGTTCGCCCCAGACCTAGACCTGGGGACGTAACAGGCAGCTGTGCAGAGCCGCAAACATTGGCCCAGGTATACGAGTGGAGTGCTATGTTTTAGGGAGATTGGTGCTTATGAGAGGACTGGAAGAAATTGAAGATGGTCCTGCAGAGATCATGTTCAAGGGGCAAGGAATGCTGGATGGTGGTGATCCTTGAAGGTGAGCGATAGGTGTGGGAGGAGTACCATGCAGCGCTGGGCCATGCTCAAGGACATCGGATGGCGATATCACTACAGCAACGGTTCCATCAGCCTGGGATGAGGAGTGATATAGAATGGTGGCAGTGAGATTGTGTAAGTTGCCCACTCGGGAGCTGGGTAAGGGTGAGTCCCTGCTGCTTGGGGTATTAGTACTAGCTACCCCTGTGAGGTCTAGGGCTGTTGACTTTCTGTTTTTGGTCTGCTAGAGGACCCATTTCCATATGTGTTCGTAGTGATTGACCTTCTCTCCAAATTTGGTTTTGGAGTGCCGATGAGGGACCATATGGTCATGACAGCAGCCCAAGTGATCTTGAGGAGGTCTTTTGTCACTACAGGTGCCACGATAGAGCTTGACTGGTTACATGCCTTTAAGCATACTTTGAGTGGACAAAGACTGAATCAGAGTGTTGATGTGAACCCTGCACGTGTGTAAGGGGAGAGTGGAACAGAGTGGGAAAAGGTCAATGGTGTCACCATATAGCACCCCAAATAAATGTGAATTTAAAAGTACTTACCAGTGTGTTTCCTTGTTCATTGCTGCTACTCCAGGGGATCCTTAGAAATCATAGGAGGGAAAGGAAAAAGGGTTAGTAAAAGAAAAATGTATCAGTATAACAAAAACAAACCAGCTTATTGAGGTGGGTGGTCTGAACCCTTGGCCACCACATGGGGCATCTGTTCTGGGAGAACATTGTTGTCACTTAAAGTAAGAAGTGAAAAACAGCCAATTCCTAAGTATAAGTGCCTGGTAGTAGCTGGGGCTGGCGTGGTGTGAGCCGCTGGCTTGTCTGTGTCTGTGGGACTTGAAGCACTTCTGAGTGCTTTCTATACCTAATCGCTAAACGCCGGTTAGCCATGCAACTCTGCTGGGTTCACGGTAGCAGAATGAGTGTGGATAGAAGTGAAATTCCGACAGTTCTCCAAGTGTGCTTGAGGAGTGGATGGAAGCGATGACAGTAGCCATTCAGAGCAGCATGCTCTTATAGAATTTGCCAAGCACTTACCTGTCAAATAGTGAGAGAGTGGAAATGAGGGAAAATTTCCGGCCAATTCACGAATTATCTCATGGGAGCAAAGGATGGTCCAGATCTGGTGTTGAGTGCTTGATAGTACTTCTCTAGCATGACTCAATTCCAACCCTGAGTAAGCAGGCTTAAGGGAGAGGTGGAAGATATGGACCAGAGTTCAATGCAATGTCTTCCGACAGCCCATGGAGGACAAATTTGGGAATCAGTCCTCCCAAATAAGCTCTTTCAGATACATGCAGCAGCAGGAAGAACTCAGACCTATGTAAATACAGAGGCCGGGAGGCCTAAACCCACAAACAAGAATTCACACAGACACCAGCCTGGGTGCACAGTGGATCTTTATAGCCAAAACAACATACCAGTTCAAAATCACAAAACAAAACCACCAACACTTAGGGCTGAAATAAACCATGGGGTCTCTCTCTTTCTCTCCCCTCTCTGGTCATGCTCCCCAATTCTACTGGAGAGCCTATGTTCTTATAGAGTCTTGGCTCCTCCCTTAACGCTGTTCACCTGGCTCCTGTCAAGGGAGGAGCTCAGTGATCAGTCCTGCAGGCCTGTGAGGGTGCTCCGCCTCCTTGCCTCACAATATTGACAGACACCTGTGACTCTCCGATGAGGTAGGATTTTTTGTAAGATGGAGCGAAATGGTTCTCAACCACGCTATTGGTGAAGTTGTGGTATGCACAGTTGGAAACGGATGGAGAATATGACTTTTAATAAGATCTGGGTTGGAAAATTCTTTAAAAGTTGAAGGACCTCAACAATCAGACTTAATCCACCTTTTTCCTGAACTGTAACTTTTACAGTGATTTGTGGCTCAAGTTAGGTTTTTTGTTTGTTTTGTAATGATTTTGTTGTTTTTATGGCCAAAACCAGTCATTATCTTACCAAAGAATGGACATTATACATGTGCAGGAAGTGCAGGAAAAAAATGAAGGATGGTAATTATGATTTGATATATATATATCTTCTTCTTCTGCTTGTGGCTGCTCCCGATTAGGGGTCATTACAGCAGATCAACCGTCTCCATTTCCTTCTATCCTCTGCATCTTCCTCCCTCACACCAACTTCCTGCACGTCCTCCCTCACCACACCAATAACCCTCCTACTAGACCTTCCTTTTTTCCTCTTCTCTGGCAGCTCCATCCTTAGCATCCTTTTCCCAACATACTCAGAGTCTCTCCTCAGGTCATGTCCAAACCAACGCAGTCTCACCTCTCTGACTTTTCCTCCAAAAGGCCCAACCCAAACTGTCCCTCTAATAAACTCATTACTGATCCTGTCCATCCTCGTGACTCCCAAACCTGGAGCAGACAATAGGTGAGGTAAAGGGAAAGGCGTGGACACCGGTGAGCAGGGGTGAGGGTGGTGGAGCTGTGGTTTCTGTGAGGCGAGGCAGAGGTGACCAGCTGCTTCTTTAATTCCTCTGGGCTTGAATCCGCAGGCATGAGAGTTGGTGTTAATAGTTGCGAGAAGATTGCTTCTTCTTGTGGTGCTTTGGCGGATATACCCAACTTTCTGTTCACTGATGGTAAGCATGGACTGCGCTTATCCACTTCCAGCTGTGGCACCATTTCTCCATCACGCATTGGCTGCTGGTACACAAGAATAGTGCTGAAATGGTGCATCTTTGTTTTCCTCTCTGCCATGTGTATGTGGAGCTGTCCATTCAGCACCTTGCTTGTGGTTTGTTGAGGAGTGCTTGCGGTTTGTTGCAGTGGGGCCATAGGCATGGTGCCATCCACTGTGGTGGAGAATGGTTAGTAATAAGAGTGAAGTATTACTAGGTAGTACTGCTACTCTTCGACCGGCAATTTAATGACCAGGGCTTCTCGTTCGATCACTGCGTAATGGGTTTTGGTGGGGATCAGTTTCTACTCATGTAAAGAACTGGTTGCTCCTCTCTGTTAAAAATCTGGGAGAGAATGATACCTAGGCAAGTCTCAGAAGCATCGGTGTGTACCAGAAAGGGGTTAAATCTGGTAGTCAGGGGTTGTTTAGTTTCCCCATCTACACGCACTGGGCTCCAGAAATGCTTTAGGCGGTCATCTTGCTTTTGTTCCCATTCAAAGCTCCAGTGATACAACTCGGCCGCTGCTCTGCTAGGTGAGAAGCCACAGCGGGGCAGGATTTCCTCTTTGTCAAGATGTTGGCCCAGTTTCAACCAGGTCATCCTTCCCAGGCAACAATCCTCTCAAATATGCTGATGCATGTGTCAATGTCCTCATCAGCTGACAGCTTTGTGAGGAGGTGTTGGGCGTCTCAGGCAGGATGGATAAGGGTGTTGGGTGATCGTGGGTGCAACCTGTCATGAGGCCAGCAGCTCCTGGGTAGCAGCATGGAGGCTCTGGGCCAGCAGAACTAGCCTCTAGAAGATGCTGCATAAAGTTTTGTTTCATTTTAATAAAATAAGATGCTGCTCCTCACCTGATTGTGGGCAGCTGACACTGATCAGGACTCAGGACACTTTCAAATCAAGGCTCTCCAAGCTACATGGAGGGAAGAGATTCTCTTTCGCTGCCCAGCCAGCGTTGCTCAATCCCTGTTGTTGGATTAACGTTTTGTGCTTGACTTAGAAAGAATCAGAGTCAGTCTTGATCATATAAAGGACCATTCATTATATTTTTGGGCACTTTTTGTTTTATGTAATCTTCTGTTACAATGTAATGTATTGAACCAATTAACCAATAATATCTTCCTCTTCCATCACCCCCAACTAGCACAGAAACTGGGGCTCTCTCCTGGGATCATAAATGAAATTCAGAATTTTGCCTTTTTTAATTACATTTTCAAATATATTCATAATTTATTTTTTACAATATATATATATTTTACATTACATTAAGAAAGAAGAATGTAGGATACATTAAGAAAGTAGAACGTAGGATAGAGTAAATTCTGTATAAAGTAAATATCCAGCTCCTCAAATGCTCACACTGAGGGCCTATACTGACTTATTTTTGACTTTGTCCAACAAGTTCCAACACCAGTGATGTTCTGTTGAAACTACTGAATTGTAATAAACAAAGAAATCAGTACTAATCTGTGGTTACTGGCCTCTTCACTTACAAATCAAATTGATTCTGATGCTTTGCTATAGCAAACCAATTTACTGAAACTAAAGTAAAGGGCAGAGAATAAATTTTCGTTATAGTGGCTGCAGTGCAAACCACCAAAACAGGAACTGAGTAAATGAAGGACTCCTCAACCACCATCCCCCTTAAAGGGAAACCCCCTTTACATGCTTGTTTGCTGTGTTACAAATTATGTTTCTAATTACATATATATTTTCTAATCCTAATCAGTCATCCATAGTGCCATGCATCATCTTCAGACAGTTGTGATGTTTGGATGGATCTGTTTCAAATTTAAGATGAATGTAGACTAATTCCCATTATGCCAACACTTACCAAATACTAAATTTGAAGCACTCATTTGCACCTCTAGTGGTTCCCAAGACCATAGTGTGAAAAACGCTAGCCCACACTGACACAGAAATGCCTGACCTACTTTCTAGTTACTGCCTGATGTGATTCTGAGACAGAAAACAGAAAACAAAGACATTCTAAAGTTTATTCACAGTAATATTTATAGAATCAGTGGCATCATTAGGATCCTTTTGACAAAATACAATGAATATCATGTCTTAAAAAAATTAATTATTAAAAATATGAATGTGTCATTTATTTATTCATTCTTGCTATTTCTCTAAGTTATGTTCTCTAAGTTCTCTAAGATATGTCCTCAAGACACAGCACTCCAGCACTAGAAAATAACATTAACTTGAATGTTTACTTTGGACTGCATATTTAGGATTTTGCAGATGTGATAATGAATATGTCACACTGCAGGTAGTGAAATATCTGTTTGAAATTTGATAGTATACATGAGAGTAGATAAGCATATAAAGTGTAAAATGACCATTCTGTCATACGTGAACACACCACAGCACACAGTGTGAACAGCACAAAATTCTTCTCTGCATTTAACCCATTCACCAAGTGAAGCAGCGGGCCGCTAGGAACACAGTGCCCGGGGAGCAGTGTGTGGGGACGGCACCTTGCTCAAGGGTACCTCAGAGGTGCCACTAGCAGTTTTGGGATTCAAAGCCACGACTTTCCGATCAAAGGGTGAACGCCCTAAGCCTTATGTCAGAACTGTGTGTGTGTGTGTGTGTAGTGTTTATGAAGGTTAACTGGTATGTGTTAAGAAATCAAATCTTTCTATTGGTCACTGGTGAAGTACATCAGTACTAATATGATATTAGAGGGCCTAGTCCTCTTGGGTGCCACTGTGCTCCAGTGCACATCACTCCTAGTAGTTTTACCGCTGCTCACAGTACTATAAAGCAATGTCTACTAACATTGTTCATATGGTTAATTCTGATAGACTGCATTGGTATTGTTGATTAAATTACACCATATGCAGATTTAATATATCTATAAAATTTAAAACTGCCAAGATGATTAGAAGGTGAAAATAAATATTTGATGTCCTCTTCTGGTAATTGTGTGCATTACATCTAAAAAGGGAGACTACTGCATTTAAAAGAAATGTGTCTGTAATGCACTCATGAATCTATGTTCAAATATCTGTGAATGTCTTCTCATGATTTAATCTTACTGCTTGCAGAGCAGCAAGCAAACATTTTGGCCATTGCAAACAGTTTTTTTACTGCATCAGAGCTGTTAGCCTAAATGAATGGTCTCTGGTTGGCCTGGCCTGTAAATACTGTGATGTATTCTTTGATTCATAGATTTGACTGAGCTAAGACAGAACCGAACAAGTAACCCAAAACAATAAACTGGGCCTCAGTTCCTCTCAGATCCTGGTTTCTTCCTGGCTAGCTGAGTTAATGGGATATCTACTGGCTTTCGACTGTGCTCTTAAAAAAAAAAAAAAAGACCTAGCACTTCCAAAAACTTTAAAACAAGTCAGTTCTTGGTGGAGTGGCACACAGAAGAGGTTCCCATTTTCTTGAGCTCCTTGAGCACAATGAAACCCTCTTGTCATCTTGCCCTCCACTGGGAAAAAAATGCAAAGCCATTGGCTCTCATTTCAGTAGATGATTGTGTTACTAAGCAACCGAGTTAACCGTCATATCCCTTCAGCATTTGCTGCTGGTCCATTTTAGTGCTGGCTAATTCAAACAGCAGCCACTTAATGAACGTGGTGGGTATGATATCATCGAGGAAATAGCGTAGACAAGCTAGACCTAGCTTCGAGCGTCAGTTGGAGCTTTCCACCAGCCGCTATTGCCTGCCTCTTGCCATCTTTTCCAGGAAAAGGATCAGGATTCTGTAGTCGTATGCTGAGCTCACATGGCTCAGGACATAATTCTTCTCCCCTTCTCATTTCCTCCTAAGAGGCCTTGAGAGGTCAGGTAGCCATTGTTTGCTGAGTTTGCTGAGTTTTTAGCTGCCCATTCATGATGAAGGTATATGGAATGTTTCAGTCCTGACTGCTTTTTGTATGTGGAACAGTACAGCCAGTCCGAACAAAGCTCATATACTCACATGACTCAAAAAGACATACATGCAAAACAGCTTGGTTTCTTATTGGAAATGGTAATTTAAAAAATTAATTATGAATTATGCTTTTAATGAATTAAACATCACAAATACCACAAATAGACCTTAGACAAATGTGAGAAGGATGCAAGATATGGGCTTCTCAAAATCATGATTCCCACACAACACAGTTCTGTGTTAAGGAATTATCTTTTATTTTAATCCAAAGGAATGACAGTCAATGCATCAGTGTATAAAAGTGTTCGTAAAAATAAAATGATTGATTTTCACTGCACAAAAACACAGAAAAGCAATCTGGAGTATTCACACAGGATCTGCAGTATCATAATGTTCACTGCATTAGTCACTGTGTATAAATCAAAACTAAAACTGAACTAAATCCTCATCCCCCATTTGTCAACATTATTGTGAAAAGACACAAACAAAGGATAAAAAATAGCGTGGTTATGTTACTGTCAGAGAAGCATAAGTGTCTTGAAGCTTTGAAATCAACAGAGTAGGAATAAAAGTTAACTAGAACTTAATTAGCATATCAGCTTTTTGTTGTGTCTCTCAGGCCTGCAGTTCCTTCATTTCTTGGGCACTGTTTTGTGGAGGTACAGCAGCATAGTTCTGAGTCCTGTCCAAGAAAAAAAATGTTTTGTGTAAATTCTAGTAATTATAGACTGATCTTTGATTAACGTTTGTACTTCCCTAAACTAAAACTAAATATCTTCTGATGCATTTGCCCGATCCTACTTCCTGCACTCATTCAAGACAAAAAGGTGCCACAAAGTAATGCTAAAGAGCCATTTTAATTCCATTAAGAACCATGTTTGTCAGTGAAATGGGAGTGAAGAACCTGTTAAAGGAAGGAAGTATAGGTTCTTTAACAATGTAAGGGTTCTTCAAAGAACATTCACATTTCATGGAGGTCCTTTAAAGTTCTTCACTATCGTGTATAATGATCTTAAAGCAAAATTAAGGACAGATCATAGGCACACTCAAAAAACAAAGGTCCCTAAAATGTTCTTGGCTTGGAAATATTAATCCAGCAAAGCAGAATTAATATACATTATGTGGGGGTAATTGATTATTTGGTAAAGGGTTCTTTAAAGAGGCATTCTTTTAAAGGTTCTTCGGAAAAAACAGAAATGACAGCTCTTTAGTAGTACCTTTTGTGAGAAGATACATGAGACACCAACAGAAGTTATACGGGAGTCACTGCTTTTGACAGTGAGAGGGACTCACATGCCAGGAGAATTAGCCTTGGTCTGTGCATACTTCTGCTTCTTCATGTGATGGGTGATGAACCACACAAGCAGCACAATGAAAGCAACTCCCAGCAGCGCTCCGATCACTGCGCCTGCTATTGCCGCGGAGTTCATCTCTAGACAATCACACATTATCATCTCAATAACAAACAATGCAGTCAGTTTCTATTAAAAACATGGAAGATGGCAGAATGGTTGAAGAATAGAAGTGTTCACACTTAGCATTAAGATTCCCTTAACTTCATGACCTTTAAGTAATATTAGCATTTAAACACATCAGTTAATACAAGTGATTTCTCTGTTAAGTAAATACTGAACTTTTGCTTTAGTTAACATTAACACCATGAACTTCAGCATTAATAGACCATAAATAGCACCAAAGGCCTCACATATTAATTGCTCAGATTAGCCACAAAGAACATTTTTATATTAATTAAGGGATTAATCTAATGATTAATGATGATGTTGTACCCAGATGTCAATTTTAATAAATTTGTTAATAAATTTTACTTTAACATTACTTAAAATTTATTAATGCTGACATTCATAGCTTGTTAATGTTAGTTAATGCATGTGTTGTATAATTAACATTTAACTAACATTTAACTTATAAAGTGTTTATAAATGGATTATTGGTTTACTATTATTTAATTATTCAGCCATAAACTAATTTTAAACCATTCTCATGAAGAGGTAATGTTGCATTATATTTGTGATATATTCATAAACATTACATAAAACATGCCACTGTTACCTTTTTTATTTATATATCATAACTATTTTCTGATGGAGGAGACAACGTGACAATAATAACCAGCAAAATCTGAGGTTAAACAGTACAGATGATTGTGAGCTCACTATGCAGCAGGCAACAGGTCATTAATAATAAAATAAAATCAAATAAAAAAACAGCTAATTAATAATATTAATAAAC
The DNA here is from genome assembly GCA_037974445.1 of Brycinus macrolepidotus. NCBI lineage: Eukaryota > Metazoa > Chordata > Actinopteri > Characiformes > Alestidae > Brycinus > Brycinus macrolepidotus. Next base: position 14,242 of record JBBPCZ010003048.1, read on the forward strand.
ATATTTTAAACCATTTGTTAAACATTTGTCTTATTGTCTTGTAAAATTATACTTAAGCGAGAATCATTTAATACAAAGGTTAGTTAATTCACTTGCATTCCTTATGGGTTGTCAGTGCTAAAGTTAATAGCCAATGCAGTGAATGATATTAGTTCATGAAACCGCAACATAAAGCATTATCTCAGCATTTAAAGAGTTTTAAATGGACAAATTTAAAATACTGGATTGAGATCAAATATGTACTATAAATGGAATGACAATGAATGGTGGTTAAACAGTTTGCAATGATGTAGTTTTAGATGATTAACATTATGTGCTAAGGTTCATGTACACACAAACACATACATACATGGACACACATTATAAACTGGGCTGTACCTGAGCTTAGCTCTACAGTGCAAGTAGAGAAACCCACAGTATTGGAGGCGTTGCACTGATATGTTCCGAACTCAAACTGTGAGATGTTTCTGATGTACAGGATGCCAGTTTTCAAATCTAGGGCAAAACAAAGAACAAAGTTCTTTTTCTTTTTTTTATTGTGTAATTGATGTAATAGCATTCATATACACACACTAACACTCACGCACTTGTAGTACCCTGCGCGTCCTCTTTCATCCCCTGCACGATCCTGGTCCATTTGTATTTTGGAGAAGGACTGCCTTTAGATGAATGGCAAGTGAGGGTGACCAAATGCCCGGTCGCTACATCTCCATGGATGGCGCAGACTGGGTATGATGGTTTCTCTGCAAAATAACACAAAACAAGAAAGCCTATCAGAGCACTTCCGCATAGTTTACAATGAAACTATTTATAAAGCCACTTGGGACATCTGAGGCACTTCTGAGTCTAGTGAAGTACCATAAATTCAAATGTCGTTAGGCAGTTAAGCCTGTTGTTTGTGCTTTCTAGCATTGCACTGAGTGATGGGGGAGAGGGAGGCCCATGCTACCCGTCAAAACAGAACAAAGCCAATGAATGGCTGTGGCATGACCAGAATCGTACTTGTGACCTCCTGTCAATTGAGCCAACACGACCTCCTGTTGGTAGAGCTGCAGCTGTGCCACTCAGGATCCCTATAAATTGCAGGTACATGTGTAAAATGATTCACTTAAGATGCTGCTACTCCACATCTCATAGCTTCCTAATTAGTAGGAAGCTATAAAAAAGAAATGTCATATGTGTCTAGAATTATAAACAGCAGTAGTTGTAATGATTGAAGTTGCTGTAGAATAAATAAAATGTCCAGAATGCCTCATATTTGAAAAGTCATAATCAAATCTTGAGTGTATCAAGAAATTACTATATAAATAGTTACAGTATGTCATTCATCATTTAGCCAAATAATGCAGTGCTAAATAAAAAGGTCTAATACATTGGCATTGTTGTTCTTTATTTGCTGTTTGTATTTCTTTTTATAGTTTGTTGTTATT
>JBBPCZ010003058.1:0-15669 GCA_037974445.1 Brycinus macrolepidotus
AGATCTTTAAGTCCATCTCATGAAAAATGGGAGCAAAAACAAAAGTGTTGCGTTTATATTTTTGTTGAGTGTAAATTGTGAAGTTATATGTAAACTATTATATTTGACTATTATATTTCTATTATTTTTGACTAAATATTGCCCATTACATTATGTTGGAATTGAGTGCTATTTTTAAAACTTTTTATTTATTGGTGTACTCCCCAGCATTCCTGCATGCATATCTCCCAGCCAAACGAGCATTATGGCATATTTTCACCTTCTCTGTTTCAAAGAGGGGCATCAAATCCAGCAATGTCTACTTTAAACTATTAACAAAGTGTCTGTCTCAAATATCTAAAGGAGAAAGTGCTGTCTAGAGAGAGAGAGAGAGCGAGAAAGAGAAAGAGAGAGAGAGAGAGAGTGAAAGAGAGAGAGAGGGAAAGAAAGAGAGAGAGAGAGAGAGAGAGAGAGAGAGAGAGAGACATGGAAGAGAAGTGAAAGCACTTTAAATGTAGACAGTATATTTAGTGCTTCTCATCACGAGACTGTTAAGAATATTACAGATTCATTCAACCTCTCCCTAAATGTTTTTCTTTTTTTCTTCCATAAAATGATCTTATCAAGTGAAATGATCTCACGGCACTGACAGATCATTTTACTTTTTATTTCTTGGAACAAAATTAACTGCCATGCTGTAAGATCCTTCTGATAGATAAAATATGTAAAAACATAGAAGAAATGGCTGTTTGATCTTATAATATTTTTACAGCAATCACACACAGACATTTTAGGTAGGGGGGGGGGGGGTGGCTGAGGTAAATTCTAACACTACCCATTATTTTTAGAAAAAGGATTATGTTATTTTTAGATAGAGCATTGTGTTATTTTAGAAAGTACATTGTGTTGTAAATCATTTCATTATGTGCAGTATCTTATTATTATCATGTGCAAAAGTCTTTCCATGTCAATATCACTACTTATGTCAAAATTACTTATTTACTACTGATCTCTATTACATGCAATAACATACTCCTAACCACCACTTGTTTTATTAGTAATTCACTTAATAGATAAAAGTTACTTATCTATAGTATTTAAACCCCAGCATTTGTTTATAAAGCGTAGTATATTTCATACTGAGTTTTGAGTATTGGATTTATTTAGACTTTATATTTTATATTGTTCTTGTCTCTGTGTCTCTTTGTGTCTGTCATTTCCTCCAGGATCAATAAAGTTTTCTGATTCCGATTCTAAAGATTTATTTTTCTTGCAGTGTATGAATGCGGTAGCTTTAGCATTTTTTACTGTGCATAAACAGTGGGCTTTAAACAATTGCTGCTGTTTTGCGGGCGAGGGTCTCCGAGGGTTAACAAAAGCACAGGTGTGATTTCCAGTGACTGCCTGAAGAAGCGAGTCACTCTGAGCTCTTTGTGTAGCGCCTGGGCTTCGGATAATAGCTCAGTCCGTGATTTTTTTCCCCCCTCTATAAATTATTTAGCTTCCCGAAGAGAGGGAGACGCCTGTGCCGGATTGGCTCTTACTGCTCTGATCTTCTGTTCCTGACGGCCACAACAAGATCTCACGACCCAGGTCTCTTCCTCTTTCTTTTTCATCTTGTCCCGATGCTGCACCCCCACCTTGTCGATATGTGTGAAAGGCAATCATGTTGGTGGCGAATGAGGATTGTTTGGCTGTGGCGCTTGACTTGAGGAGTGCTGGACAGGCTTTGTGGCCCGCGCTCTCAAATCAACACATCAACAAATGAACCTCTTACATGGTCAACACACCCAACGCAATGCAACATGCAACACAACACAGACTAGATTTGGAATAAGAAGGGCATTAGGACATTTCGCATTGCCTAACAAGGCTTTCCTTCCTTGACATCAACTCACAGCTAATGTGTAACGTCTAAATATACTGTAGTTGCTATAGAAACCCTGATCCTGGCTCTTCATGCATGCCAGGCACTCGGTTTAAGATGGAGGGGGCTTTGGACTTTCAGCCAAAACCAAATGCCACACTGCACAGTGGGAGCAACAGGATCTTCAGTCCTCACATCTTATAGCTTAATCATTTGAATGAAAAAAACTTGGTAACACTTTCTTTCACAGTCCTTTAAGTTCTAGGTATTAAATGTAAGATACAGACTTCAACGTTCTTGGTAAACGCAAGAACGCACAACATTCTTCTAGGCATTGACTGGGTAAGTGTGGAATACAAGCTGTGCAAGTACAAAAGTACTGTGTAATTATCTGATGTGAAATTAGGGTCAATAACAAGATAACAATTAACATACACTGAAAAATGTCTACCTTTCAGTTCTAGCTATCAAGCAGGTAAAGCATGTCCTAAGATATCTCATTATTTGGTTATTATGTAAAAAAAAATGTTGTAAAGGGTTTCTTTTTAGCTTTAAAGTAAATGGTAGAGAGACAGTAAAACCATAGTAAGAAGAAGTGCTTTTATTTACAGTCCAGATCCAAGTCTGTGCTCAAGTATGTACTGTATAAGACTCCAGTGTCTTTTTTGTACTGTATTTCAAACTCTATAGAACTACCTGCTTCCCTTCATACTGCCATTTTTTTAATGACCTTTCTGCTTACACATGAGATATTGTAGTGAGATTTAGTGGGACTTATTACTTATTACCTTGTTACTCAAAATATGTATGCAAGCATGATGGAATTTTCCTGTGTCTGAATTAGATTAATATCTGGAATGTATTAGACATTTTCGTGTCATTTAGCTAGACTGCCTACTAACTTACCATCTTTTTACTCAAAATAATAACAGAACTTTCCATGATGTGGAGAAATTACATGTGCATTGTCACGGTCAGGGCAAAATCTTGTATTTCTATAGTGATGATCAATTTAATACATTCATAATCATTTTCTATCATTTCTGTTAGTCCGTTCTGCTGGTGTTTTTAAAGTATGGACATTTTTAATATGCAAAATAACATGCAGCATGTCCTGAAGTTTTTCCTAGATTACATTTATATTCCTCCCAAGATATTGGTTGCCATACTTTGCTATGTCTAGAGCAACAAATGGAAACAGGTAACTGTCTATATGCCAGTCAGTGGCTAGATTTCAGATGCAAGCCATACACCCTTGCATTTCCTCCCTGCCTGTGCTGAACACAGGCCCACCATTTCATGTTTACACTGCCCTTGGATAACTCAATCCCCTCAGAACCAGCATTATCAAAAATTCACAGTGGAAACAAACTCACTCCTTATCCACTACTATTTACTGCTAGAGTGATGAGACCACCTGTTCTACCCTTATCAAACCCTATTAGATTTCTACCCTAACTGTGCTCAGGATGCCCAGCGCATGGAAAGCAAGGGGCTGTATAAAACATGACCGAATCAATAACCTTGGCTGTGTTTATCCATATTTTATGAGATATTTATTACATATTTATAGCAGCAGGCATCAGCTTGAATTTGAATTAGTCCACGTTTCTGGTGTATAGACGCATCTGGGGAATAAAATATGAATCCATTTGGAAAATGTTCTTCACGGTTTGCTTGTTGGGGGGCAGTGTTGGGGAAAATCTACCTAAAAATGAAGAACCAAAGCAAACAAAACTGTTACATGTTGGTTGAGAAGAACAGAACTCACTTGTGTTTGAGCAAAAGGGTAGCATAAATGGGACTGGGATGGGACTGGAGTGGCTATTTGATTTACACTTTACTGTAACACCAAAATAATTGCACATGAAAGTGACCATTCTATCATACGTGAACACACCACAGCACACAGTGTGAACAGCACAAAATTCTTCCTCTGCATTTAACCTGTTCACCAAGTGAAGCCAGCGGGCAGCCAGGAACACAGCGCCCGGGGAGCAGTGTGTGGGGACGGTACCTTGTTTAGGGGTACCTCAGAGGTGCCATAGCAGTCTTGGGAATTGAACCCACAACTTCCTGAGCACAGGGTGAACGCCCGAACCACTAGGCTACCAGCTGTACCAGATGTATATGCAATACATCTGTCTGCTTTTCTTAACTCGAACAATCTACCCGGCTGTTTTAGGTAAATGCAATGTTTCATTAGCGTGGGAATTTACAGACAACATTGCTGCCAAAAAAAAAGTGTTCAGAGTTGCTGCGACTGACTATTTACTTACTTGGTGGTTTGCTTGGGACTACAAATCCCTGAGAAACACCAGCAATAATTACATTTCCCCCTTTCCCCATGTAGCACTGATCTTTAGATAATGATTAATAAAAGAAATTTGTAGCACCTGGGGACAGCTCAAATAGCAATTAATCCTGTGTGAAAATAAATGACGATTTCTGCCTCTTCTGCTATTTTTCACTATGGCCAAAAGTATGTGGACATCTTAATTGGTGAATGCAGGCATTTCAACATCAAACATTATTAACAGGTGCATAAAATCAAGCATATAGCCCTGCAATCTCCCTAGACAAACACTGGCAGTAGAATGGGTAGTACCGGAGAGCTCAGTCACTTTAAATGTAGCACTGTCAAGTCAGTTTGTGAAATATCTGCACTGCTAGATCTGCCCAGAAAAGTTTAACCCTTAGAACACAAGCAGCATGGATCTGTGCCAGAAGAGCAACAAATGGTAAACTGTGATCATATGGCAAAACAACTCCCTATATGAAAGTTCCCCCGATTTGTGCTCAAGGTGTCAGACGTCATGCTGAGCTTTGTTTGGTGTTCCTATGTCACATAGTGCCCAAGCAGAGGAGTGTAAGAGAGCAAACACCGGTTTGAGACTGTTTTAGACCATTTTTAGTTGTTGATATCAGATTTTACTAATAAGCTCTGAGTTCTAAGGGTTAAATTCCATTTTTGTGAAATGGAAGCATCTAGGAGCAGCAACAGCCCAGCCACAAAGCAGTAGACCACCCAAACTCAAAGAGCAGGGATGCTAAATGCTAAAGACTGTAAGGTGTAAATCGCCAATCTTTTGTTGCATCCATCACTATGCAGAATCCTCAAAGTTACTGGATGTGCAGAGTTCGCTGGACGGGTGTAAAGTACACCACCACTAGGTGGTGGAGCAGTGGAAATGTGTTCTCTGGACTGATAAATCACAATTCACTATCTGACAGTCTAATGGATTAAACTGCATTTGGTGGATGCCAGAAGAATGCATACTGCCAGCAATAAAGTTTGGTGGAGGAAGAATAATGGGCTGAGGCCTTTTTTGTCACGCCCACCAGTCACGTGGCGCGCACGAGGAACCGGAAATGAGGCGCGTCACTCTGTATATAAACAAGGAAGTGGAGGTACTCACTGCTCAGTCATTGTTTACCTTTGCCTGAGCCGAATTCAACCCTCTGGTCAACTCTACGGTACCGTGAGTACTACCAAATCCTTCTCTCCTTGTGTTGACTGTGTGTGTGAGTGAGAACGCGTATTCCCGGTGGGAGTCTCAACTCTTTATAGAGCATTTTCAGATTAAAACGCGTAGTTCACCTACTCTCTCGTGTCACTCCGCGATTGGGTTTATCCACCACACAACACTGGGCAAACAGTGAAAGACCAGTCCCGGACATTTTTAGGCTTCGTTTTTAAGGTTTCTAGTTCCTGTGAAGGGTAATGTTAATGCTACAGCATACAGACATTTTAGACATATGCTGCCAAGTTTGTTGCAACTGTTTAGAGAAGGTTCTTTCTTGTTCCACCATGACTGCACCTCTTTGCACAAAACAATGTCCATAAAGACATGCATGTATGAGTTTGGTGTGGAGGAAAAGAGGCCCAACCCCAACCCCAACAAAGCTGAACACTTTTGGGATGAATTGGAACACTGATTGCAAACCAGGCTTTTTGTCTCATGCCTCACAAACCTCACGAATACTCTTTTGACTGAATGGGCACAAATTTCCACAAACACAGAAAACTTTGATTCCACATTCAAATACCAGCCACTGTATTATACATTATATCCTCACGATTGTTTCTAATGACAGATGGTAGTGTGAAATAGAAATTATGTGTTTTATATTAAGCCAAAAGAAATTTGTAATGTGAGATGGTACAAATACACTGAACAGTAAAAACTCGGAAACTGAGGCATCTACATTGTGAAAATCCACTGGCTTTATTCAAGTGAGCCCAAATCGATCTGTTTGCTATGAAAGTCCTCGGCAGAGAAAAGTGTAAGAAGACGGCACAGGCAAAGCCCTGCTCAATTCATGAAAAATTCACATCTGTGTCTCCAGGACAATATCTCCTCTGTCCACAGAGACATGCTATTGTAGTAGATGAAGAAGAAGCTTGCTAGAGAAAAGAATGTCTACATTATTCTTCATTACTCAAACTGGACCGTGTCCTGCCACTTAATCCTGTCTACAGTTGGTGAGAGGTAGTGACGGGATGCAAGGCTCCTATAGAAATGACTGGGTGCAAAACACAAAAAGCGCTGTAGCTATACAAGCCTAATTGAAAAAAATGCAATTTAATGAAAAAAAATCCAAAAGTTGCTTTAAAGCTGCAATAAATGCTGAAAACACTGAGCAGTTTGCTGGCTCTGTTTGACTTGTCCAGGGCGTCTCTTCATTCTATGAAAACTGGCATATGCTCCAACATGCCCTGTGACCCTGGTTAGGAAAAGTAGCTCAGTTGATAGATGGATGGATGGTCGGATGAATGTTTTAACAGCAGTGAGTGATGCAGGAGAGCAGTGAAAACAGCATCTTTTTTCACCGTCTTAACTGTTGACAGTGAACAGGGACTGGTCAAGGTTTTTAATTTGCTCAGAACAACTTTACACACAAGCATGCACTAAATGCAGCCACATATCTCAGTGTGAATCATTTTTCTGCCTTTTTCCTGCAGCTCCAGACAGACAGCTAGCCTCACGCTCCCATTTATTCTCCATTTTAAGTGTGACTGCAGCAGTAGGGAACCCATTTGGAGTGGAACCAAGACTGATACTGTCATCTGGATCTGTGAGGCCGTGTCACACCTCTCTAGGCTCCTGGTGTGCAAAGCGGCCAACCATGTGTCTGGTCAGGAGTTAGGATTTAGCTTCCCCATGAATGTGGCTTAAAAGTGGTACATGTCTTTAAAGTTGTACATGGTTAATCAACTGATGTACGACTACTCGAATGACATTTTAGAGTTTGTGAGACTGAGGAGATCCACAAAAAATGCTAATTTTCCAGGTAACTCTTCAGTAGTTATGATGCACTGCCTGCCCCACCTGCTCCTTTGACCTTTTTTTGGAGTAATGGAACACACATTCAAAATTTGCCGTCGTTGGAGGTGTTCATCATTTGCCTTAATAGTTTTAAGTTCATAAAATCAAAGGTAAGAAGCTTGTAGAACTTTATAAGTCAGAAATTTTACATCATCAGTTACACATATATATTTTAATTACGTAATATTAAAATGAATTAGAATGGAAAACATTGTTTTCCAGTTGACAGAACTCAAAACATTTATTCCAATCACTCAGTGAAATTATGTCAATGTACCACTGCTTCACTTGATGAATGGGTTAAATGCAGAGAAAGAATTTCACATTGTTCACACTGTGCTATGGTGTGTTCACGCATGACTGTAAGGGGCCACTTTACTTTACTTTACTTTTACTTAAATGTTTTGAGTCTTTTGAGTCTCTAAAAAAATCAAAATTGCAATTAAGTGATAAATATTTTGTGGCAAACAATTGCCTTCATTGATTTGAGTACTACTAACTACTGAAAAATATGAATGGATGATAAAAGGCTACAGAACTATGCAAACTTCAGTGTTTCACTGTAAATACTTGGCTGATAACTGTAATACAAATATAGTTATCACAGAAAACTTGAAAATAATTTTTAGACTGCTCCAGATGTAACAAAGACTAGGCTTTAAAACAACCAGAAACACTCATTTTTAGAGATCCCAGAGGTTTTGTGTGTTTGAGCCAGTCCAACCAGAAGCTGGCCAAAGGCCACACACACCCATTTACCTTTATATTAGTGGTAAAGGCTGGATTGTGTCACCAAAACCATCAGGGTTAACATAATAAATCCTATTAAAAAACTAGCCTTTAACGCGAATATAATGTGGTATAAAACAAATTTAAGCTTACCTGCCAATAACTGATTTAAAATACGAAAAATAAGAGATAATTTACCTAACTGCTAGGAATGCTGGGAAGTTACGCCTAATGACATCAGACATAATATTTAAGTGTCAGTGAATCTATCAAGAGGCTTCTGAGTGGTGCAGCGGTCTGAGTGTTGGCCCTCATCGGGAGATCATGAGTTTGTTCCCGGTAGTGCCGCAGCCAGCTGTGGCCGAGATTCCAAGAGAGCACAATTGGCTTTACATTCTCTGGGTTGGTAGGGTGGTCCCTCTCACCTGGATCCCCCCCAAATCACTCAAGCACAATGCTGAGCAGCATGTTCATGGACATCTAACATGGACAGTTCTTTACTAAAAACCTCTGATAGGACTCTGTATTATAAAAAAAGTTGCCAAAATAATCAAATGATAAAAAGCAACCATAAAGTCATTGTTGAAGTCGATATGTTTATTTTGTTAAAGTGCTGGATATGTTTGAAGTTTTACTCAAAAAGTTTTACTTTATGGTGTAGGTGGTGATGAATATGAATAAATATGACTCCTGGGTGAGAGGTATTTGCTTCGGAGAACAACACTAAACATGGTTGGTAGTTTTTGCCTTTGGACATGACCTCCACCTTACTCGCCATTTTCTCAGGATCACTGGAGTGCGATGTGGACAGGGCGCATCTGTAATTTTCTGTAATTTTCTTGTTTGCACTCTTTAACTTGGAATTCCATTGGCTTTTCCAAATGTCTGCATAAATAAAGAGATAAGATGTAAGTCATTCAGAGTGGTTTGATGTGAAATGCTCCATTCTAGAGAAACTTGCAGAGCCACAATCATGATAGTGGCGGTGATGGGAACAAGATGTCCAAAGCATTTAATGCCTCTAAAAGCTACCTCACAGAAAGATTTTGCATGAAATGAATATGAATACACTGCCTGATGTCTGAGGCATTGGTTAACAATAGTTTTGAGATAAGGGTTTGGCCTAAAACATATTTTTAAAAGCGTGGATAGGTACATGCAGGGCCATGTAAGTCAAACTTATCCTCAAAGAAAACTTACTCTACCATCATTTTTACCTTCCTCAGTATAGCATGTAAACCCCAGAAGACATGTGTAGGTTCTCTGGTTGTTTTTGACAGTAAATAAATTAGTTATAGTTGTGTGTAGACATCATGATGCCTGCTTCCATCTACTCCCACTGTAAAGATATCAGAGTCTGTACATTTCTCTAGGATGGCACTTTAAGAGCATTTTAGAACTCTTTCACTTGGATGTAAAGTGGATGTTATGATTTCGTGGATGAGATGAGATGCCTCTAATGCACCTCATCTCATCCACGGTTCCAATGGTTCTGACAGAATTCCTGTCAATAGACATATTGCGTGACACAGTGACTTTTCACTTTTAGTTTACTCATATTACTTCCTGGACCACATAACTGGCTGCCTTCATAAATGCATCATCTCAGTGTGGGTCGAAGATTGTGGTATGAATTGTCCCCATTGAGACATATGAGTCCTTACAGGCACTGACTGACTCAGCTTTCATTTCATCTAAGAAGAGTATACCATCATCTGTCTGACTTCCTTAAATCTGGCTGTAGACGCCTTGTTTAGTTAGGAGCTCTCTTGCCCTCTACTGAAGTTTGACATCATTCTGAATGCTTACTGCCCTGAATGTCCACTGTAGTCTTGTTCTTCAGGAGCTCCTCCTTAAGGCCACTAAATTAACAATATTCAGTAATGGGCAACATAATGAATAGGGACACTTTTCCCAGTTCTTGGAACCTCATGTTGAGCATTGTACTGTCCCCACTTAGGTGTAACAACTTTGACTAGACAGTGAGGTAAACGCTGATTTAAGAATATGGAGAGATGCCGTTTCCTTTTCTGTAGATTCATTTTATGCTCTCCACATTGTGGTGAATACAGAGTGAAACCTCTAAAATAAAAGCTAAAATCTGCAATTAGCTAAGTGGCTTGTTTTTATTATAACATTATGGTGACTAGAATTACTTAAAAAGCTTCATTAACAGTGATAAACAATGAACAGATAAGATACCAAAGCTATAATCTAGACCAAAAATGGAATCCACAGTGTTTCCTTCTTTACTGCATATTTTCAGTATGGATGTAAATACACTTATAAGAGAAAAAACATTAAATTCATACAAGTGATGCCTCTACTGGAGAATCAAAGTTTCGCTGATGCTTGACTGTCTGCTTACAACCTGCCTGCCATTTCTCATTCACTTACTATGCATTCTAAATTAAACGTCAAAATAAAAGTCTGTATAAAAATGGGCATATGTGTGTGTGTGCATATAAGTATAAGAACTTTACTGCCTGAAGCATGGTTTTGTTTACATGGCATGGTGTTTCTCAACTTAACGCTCCTCCAAGTTTGTATTAGTTTGACAGTGTGTCAGTTTCCTGTAATTATGTCTTTTCTGAAACTGTAATCACAAAAAGGTCAAAAATGTTTAAAAACAACTGCAGTGTCTCCCCTTAAGTCTAGTCCTGGACTACACAGCGTTCTGAATGGAGGTTCTTCATTGAAAGGAGTGATAATCATTTGGTCATACGTGAACACACCACAGCACAGTGTGAACAGCACAAAATTCTTCCTCTGCATTTAACCCATACACCAAGTGAAGCAGCGGGCAGCTAGGAACACAGTGCCTGGGGAGCAGTGTGTGGGGACGATACCTTGCTCAAGGGTACCTCAGAGGTGCCTAGTGGTCTTGGGAATCAAACCCACAACTTCCTGATCGCAGGGCAAACACCCTAACCACTAGGCTACCAGCTGCCCCAATGTGGGATCCTAAACAATCTAGGATCCTTCTAGACAAATACTAAAAGAGCAAAAGGAGCAAAAGGAGAATGAATTCTAGAAATGTCCCAAACCGACACATTATGTCATCTGTCTGATCACCTAGTGTGTGTCAAATGTATATTGAAATGTTGTCCTCAGGCCTTTTATTAAGTCCGAGTTCTGTTTAGAAGTGTTTGAAATGCCTGATCTACTTTGACCAGGTGTCAGAAAGCACAATGTGAACAGCTCTAGTCGTCACAACGGCCATTGCAATATGTAATGACCTACTTTGACGTCCTTCATGGATAAGAGGTTTGTATGCTCAGAGCTTCTGCTATTACACTGTTTTTAATCATGCACACTGGCTCTGGTTGTTTTCTGCTGCACTTGAAATTCTGTCATTATTTTGCCTGGTTGCTTATTAGCTTGCCTTATGCACCGACCTTCTAGAAGCTTTGAAAGCTTTGAGTATCTCTCTTTTTTTTTTCTTTTAATGCTCTCTACCCAAACCATAATCTATTGTAACACTTAGGTAATCACTTCCAGGACAGCTGGAAGCTCTAGGCTGCATATGGAGAGTGGTCAGGTGTACTCTCACTGACCTCTAGAAAGCCAATATTTGTTTATAGACATAAATCACTTAATCTTGATCTATAGGCATGTTTGGCTGCACATTAAGAGATAAGTACAGTTATGTGCCGAAGTTTAAACACCCCTGGTCAAATTATGTGTTTTGTTGAGCTTCAAGGAGAAAAGAATACATCCTCTACAGGAAACTTAAAATGGCATTTTTCTGCAAATTGTAGAGCAGAGCTCAGATTTATTTGCTAAATTCAACATATAAAAAAAGTGTAGAAACATTGAAATGTTGAAAATAAACACGTAGAATGCAGGAATGTAGAAAATGAACAAAATATGTAATTGGCCAGGGTTTCCATTAGGATTTTTTCTTGCCGCTTTGGTACCCAAAAGGATTCGGATGTTGATTTTTTATTTGCATTTGTACTATGTAGGCTATTTCGGAACATCTGTAACCTGTAATATCTGTAGCCTGTTAAAAAGAAAGGCTGGGCAACATGGCATCAAATGTAGCCTATAGGCTGTCAGGCTATGTTTTATTTTCTCCTTTTTTCTTCTCTGCTGCTGACTTGAAATCAAACATGTCCAGCATGTCTTTGCAGCTTGCAATGTGGATAGGCCTCATCACACTCTCCTCCTCCAGACAGCTTTTCAGCTCCATCTTCAAGATGATGCTCTAATATTGGTTGACCCTCATTTTCCCCCATATGCTTCCTAGAGTTAGCACAAAAGGAGCAAAACATTTTGTCCACTCTATCGATAGTGTTGCATTTAAGCCATGTGATTTTTCTTTTCTGCTACTCGGGTTTAAAGTGGGCTCTTGCTTTCTTTTTCTCCGGACTCTCGGTTTCTTATGTAGGTTTTCAGTAGGTATCAATAGGCTCATGGCCATCTTCCCAGAGCTGGGTTGTTTCCAAATGGCTAGCTGTGTGAATAGGTTAAGGTAACAGATAAATAGCGTCATAGCTGAATAGTAATGGGTCTAGTAGCAAGTATTGGGAAGAAGAAAGTATTGCAGGCTATTAATAGGCTTTTTCACTTTTTCACAAATGCCCTGTTTTGGGATAGGCCACATGATACCTATGACAACTCACTGACAGCTAAGATAGCTATTTTGTACCAGCATTATTACCATTACTAGCCTTTTGCATTTTAAATTTCTCATTTTTATTAATTTTACCAGGCAAAACTGGCAATTACCAGCTAACAGAAGCCCTGGAATGTATGAATCTCATTTTGCCACATTTTAATCTCTTTGAGGGCAGTAGTCGTAGTACCAGATGCCTTAAGATTTCTCCTGACAGCAAAATTGAATTCTGGAACTGAATGGGAGTTTTTATCTCCAAAAAATTGTAGCTGGTAGTTTAGGCATCCATGTCACTTCACCTCACCCGAAAACCTGCACCGCTTTTCTCAAGGCTGTTTAAGTTAAAAGAACAAAGATGTCAGATATGTAAGAGATCTTCAGATTATAAGACCACAAGTGAAAATATACAATAAGAGGTTAGAATGAAAGCACAACAAGTTTGATGAATCATCAATATGTAAGTATAGTGGTGCTTATTTGGGCAGGCTAACACCAGTCTTTGCTGAAAGAAATGATTAAACCCAGAGATCAGAGCCTCAAACCTGTTTGTAGTGAGTTCTGGCAGTGGATAAGGCTTCTGCTACTGCCACTTCTTGGTCCTCCTCACGTTCAGATGTTTGGTTCTCCAATCAGTTCTCTGTAGTTATGACTGAGCTTAACTTGCAGCAGCTTTGCATTACAAAGAATTGGCAAATATGGCAAATAAATAAAAACAACCCATTAAAATGAACTAAAACCCTGTGATGAATAAAATGATAACTCTAATTTGTTACACTTTTGGCATATGAACAAAAGGCTACAATCAAGGCTTCTATACTAACACATAGCCAGTAAGCAACTGAGCTGGATTAATTGTGGCCTCCTACTTGGTATGTTTTGAACTGTAGTAACAGAGATACACAAAATACGATTTTTAAAGAGTGAAGCCTCTTCAGTGCTCTTCATGCCAGCCCTAGTGCCATAGCTGTCTCAGAAGGTCTGGCTTGTATGCCTACCCAGAGAATCTGTCCTCTAAACAAGTCCCAATAGCAAGCACCACTAACTTTATGAAATATGTCTACTTTCATAGCTTGCTAAGTTACTTATATATAAAGTGATAGAGAATGCATTAAAAGTATTTTAAAGAGGTAGGCTGGGTTTAATTGATTTATTCAATCAAAGCAGCACACCCTTTGAACATGGCATTTGTAGAAAAAAAATGACAGGCATCCCTCAAGCTGATTCCATGGTAGGGACTGTGTGAACCTAGGCTATATTTGGATATGTGGCATTTTAGGGTATGAGGGCTGTTTGAAGGCTGTTTGGGTTTTTAGGACATGAGAGAGAGAGAGAGAGAGAGGGAGAGAGTGTGTGAGTGAGAGCTCTGTTGACCTGGTGCCCTGACTGCAACACCGCCAGATTTAATCCCTGTCATTATGCTGTTTCGAAATGGGCTGCCTCTCTGACTCGCTGTTCAAAACAGACATGCATCTAGACCCTCTGAGAGCTCTGAGGGGGTGCAAAGGTAACAAGAAGGAGTCAAAGGCTGACCATGAGTTACTATTATCTTTTTTTTTTTCCCCAGAGCTGGTTCAGTTAGTAATTATTTCAATCTAAGATACCAGTGAATAACTAAAATCCAGCTGGACATTAAGGGCAATTATGAGCAATACAAAATACCTGCTAGCAGCAAGCAAAAGACTAGACATCCTTTAGAATCAACTCCATGTGACTACAATACATAGAACTGTATATATATATATATATATGTATATATAAATATGTAATATAGTATATATAGCCATGTGAAAAAGTTTGGGAACCCCTGGTCAAATGATCTTCTAACTAACTGACATGTCCTATATAGGGAACACACCCCTTCATGTTTTGAATGCACAATTACTGTTTATTTGCTGAATTTACCACATATGAAGATAAAAAACCTATTTACCAAAGTCATGCCACATTTATAGTTTGGTTTATATGGGAAATACGTGGAAATAGAATCTAGGTGTCACATTCGTACTGACTCTGCCACGCCCCCAGTGGTCAGGCTCACCGGAGTTCTGAGCTGGGGATTCCCTGGCACGTCCCCCCTCTGGGGATTCCTTGGCATGGTATGTCCCGGCATGTGAGGTATGTGCGTTGCTCGGCAATGCACCTGCCTCCTGTCAGCCCTCATGTTCTCCCCTCGTTTTCATGTCTTTCCTTTAAAAGCCCAGCCGATCCAGAAGTTGGTGTGCGGTCACTGGCATGCTATGCCCATCTGTTGGGCAAGCCTTTCTCCCTTGTCTCCTGGTCATGGTCTCTCGTGCACTGATACACTGGCTGGAGGAGAACTGTGGTCTCCTCACTTGGAAGAGGTGAAACCCACCTAAGACAGTCCAGTGGATGTTTGACTTGGCTTTTTGTGTCTGTTTCATGTTCCCTAGTGTGAACCAGTGAGGCTGTAGTGCCCGTAGGCTGGATTACCCCGAAGTGGCTCTGGAGGCAGAAGAGCCTCAGAGCCTTGTGGTCCTCGTGGCTCCTGAACAGGAGAAACCCAAGCACTGGAACCATATCAGTGGGACGGAGGTCCTTTCCGGCGCTGAACTCGTGACTCATCGTGACTCAGAGAGAGAGTCTTTTAGTGTTTTTGTTCTGCCAAGTCCATCGAACTTCAGTGACTTTTTACCTGCTTTATTCCGATTAAAGCCTGTTTAACTTCTGCATCTGTGTCCTCCTTTCCTGAGCTGACATGACACTAGGGCATCACTATTGCTTTTTAAGTTAAGAATGCTTAACTAAAGTGCCCAATTTTACTTGCAAAGGGCTGGCTGAACTGACCACATTCCCAATTATGTAAAATTTGTAAAAGCATCCCAGATTAGCTTTTGATAGATAGATAGATAGATAGATAGATAGACAGATAGATAGATAGATAGATAGATAGACAGATAGATAGAAACTTTAGTTATCCCCAAGGGGAAATTCAGATGAACCTTTCAGTTAAATACTGCAAATTTTTACTTCTAATAACTAATGTTTTACTTATTAGGGGTCCAAGGACGAAGTCTGTAGGAACCCTATTGTTTTTCCACGGATTTTTTTTTTTTTTTTCTTTCTTTCTTTTTTTTTCTTCCCTACGTAAAAGTCCGGCCAGGGCCTAAACCGCACAAGTTTTG
>JBBPCZ010003097.1:0-15666 GCA_037974445.1 Brycinus macrolepidotus
CTCTTTCTGTCTCTCTCGCTCTCTCTCTCTCTTTCTCTGTCTCTCTCTCTCTGTGTCTCTCTCTCTCTCTCTCTCTCTCTGTCTCTCTCTCTCTCTGTGTCTTTCTCTCTCTCTCTCTAGGTGACCTCCTATGGCCTGTTTAAGCAGTACGAGTTGCTGGCGGTCAGTGGTCCTACGTGCGATCAGGTGCCTGTATTTGAGTGGAGCACCTCTCCTTACAAGAACCTGTCTCACATTGGCCACCCGGACCGCTGGGACTTCCCCACCGTCCACGTCAAATGGTCCCGATAAGCCAGAGGCTGTAGGTTTACAATTACTGCTGTTATCAGCCCCCTCTACCCCGTCCAGAAATGGAAAGGGACCACCATACGATCCGGGTGGTTCCTTAAACACTGTAAGCATCCATCAATCAGGATTGTGTACATTTTTAAATATTTGCATTTTGCGGGTTTGTAATTTTGCACTGTACACTTACTGGCTTGTTTTTAGAGACGCCATTCTTGTTTTTCATGCACATATTGTACTGGTCTCTGGTGGTCAGTGGTGATATCTGGTCATTGGTGGTCTTACGATCTTCTCTTTTCATTGTTGGACAGACTTAGGGGGGGTGTTCTGTAACAGATGGGCTACAGTCTGTAACTGTAAACCTACACCGTGCACCAAAAATTGTCTGTACTTTTATTTTCAAAAAAAGTCTTTTGATTTTAGTTCTAAATGCTTTCACCAATATCACAAATTGTTCATGCATTTTGAGGGGTGATTTATTGTCTGTGTGTGTGTCTGTGTGTGTGTGTGTGTGTGTGTCTGTGTGTCTGTGTGTGTGTATGTGTGTGTGTGTCTGTGTGTGTGTGTGTGTCTGTGTGTGTGTGGGGGGAGGGTTATGAAATCCCCACAGAGATCACTGTGACTTATAAGAGGTAATTATAGAAAAGGTGGCGTTTAAGGGAAAATGTTTGAAGTGTGTTTTGTGGCTGTAGATGTTTCTGCAAACTTGATTTTTACGTCTTGGATAAAAACTGAATTTGCACATTTGTCAGCAATAATGTCTTGTAATTGATTTTGCGAATAAATTTTGATACTCAAAGCAAATGTGTATGAATGTGACATCAAAGTTATATATATATATATATATATATATATATATAGTACAGAAGGAAATGTGTTATTATATGCACAGTGCTCAGTCATAAAGAGGATGTTTTGAAGGACATGTGAAGTGAAAATAATAGTTTTATCTTTTTAATGATCTTGCTTAAACAGGATTATTAACAAGCCAATTTAAAAATGACATTTTTTGTAGTGGTGGGTCTGCTCGCAGTGCAGGTGGGGTCATCGCACAGTGGGGCCCATGGTAACCAAACCCCCTTAAGTCTTTACTGGACCTATTATAACACAGTTTAACACCCCAAATTAGCTCTGATAATAATCTGCTTCTACTCTTAGTTTACATTCCAGAGAAAAAACAAGAGCGGGTAAAGAAGTGATCAACTTGCCGTTACCTTTAGTGGCTGGTGGCAGTTTTCCTTTAGGGAAGCCTGAAGGTTTTAACCTAAATCTCTTTTGTAATTTCTCTTATCCAAATCATACCTATAGCTATCAGGCACGCGTGGCTAGTTTAGGTCCGGAGAGTAAAACTCCTCCCCAGGATTTTGTTCCATCTCCCTGGGTCCCTGAACTGCTGGTTTGGGGAAACTAGAGAAGACTGGTGGTTGGGGCAGATTTTCTCTTTCTGGACCCAAATCACCCACCTCGGCTGGATCAGCATTTAAAATGGCCTTTTTTTATTCATCATTAAAGATAAACATGCGAGAGCTTATCCAAGCCGAGCCAGTAAATAAGGAAAGCAGGGATGGAGCACTTTGCTAAACATATTCCCCCTTGCTGTAGGATTTTCCCAGTGATTCTCCAAAGCTCTCCGTCTTCTCTTTTTCTGGTTCAGGAGAAGGTGAAGGTGGCGGTTCATCTTCCTGTTTGATTGGTTCCAGCACGTCAGAAGAGAGCGTTCCGTATGGAGAATCCACTAGTCTCTCTTCATCCATTGGGCTGAAGTGACAAAGATTTTCCCTGTAAATTCTGTGCTTCATGTGATGCTTGTATTAGTATTACATTACATTACATTATATTACATCACATTATATTACATTACATTATATTACATCACATTACAATCATTTGGCAGATGCTTTTATCCAAAGTGACTAACAATATGAGGACACATTCAAGTTTCAGGACAGTGGGAGAACCAGAGGAGAGTACTAAGAGTATTCACATAAACGAGTCAGTGGAACTGTGCTGAAACTGCAAGACATGTAAAACTGAGGCTTAAACACAGTTAAAAGACAAATATTCTTAGACATGACGCGTGGATTTGGGTCCTGTGTCGCCTCATTTTTATACCCCAGTGAAACAAAGCATCACTGATTACTGCTTAAATGATGAGTCCTAGGCCAGCGTAAAATAAGTTAAAAATAAAATACATTTTACATTTCTTTCATTTACTTTTCTTATGGTAATGATGCGATTTTTTTTTCTTGTCTTGAATGGTTGCTTTATGCTCAGACTAAACGTACCTCCATTTTACTATTATTTTAGGATAACTGATAAAGTGAATTTTCATAAACCTTCTCAATAAAGGGGGCCAAAAACTCTATATACAGCAACAGCAAACCAACACACCGCACACTTCAGGTCTTGTTTTTACCTGGAATGTTTATTCAAATATTTTATTCTGTATATTTTATTTCTACGTTTAAGTCTTTATTATATATTGATTGTAAATATAGCACAGTCTTAGGGACGTTTCAGGGTCACATGTCACTGCATGTACTTGTACAGCTGTGGATGGGACAAATGAAGAGTCTGGAGTTTTGAGATATTGATTGTAGGTGCTCAGTAGAGCTCTCACCTCGACTCGCAGGCCTCCTTTCCCGCGAGGATGCTGTAGACGATTCCCCCGGGGATCAGAAGCGCAGAGCCGCCCCAGCCGATGTACAGGGCAGTTCCGAGCTCAAACCTGCCGACCACGAAACAGAAACAGGTTCTTCTCACCAGACAGTCATGACATGCTGCACTCAGGACAGGGGAACATGTGGGTTTCTGATAAATGATGACTTTCATTATCACTGTTTATAGCAGACATTGAGATGAAAACTGTTCAGGGGACCATTTCTAAAGTAAAGCGGCCCCTTATAGTCACTCGTGAACACACCACAGCACACAGTGTGAAATTCTTTCTCTGCATTTAACCCATTCGGCAAGTGAAACGGGGGGGCTGCCACCAACGAGGGGCCCCCAGGGAGCAGTGTGTGGGCACGGTACCTTACTCAAGGGAACCTCAGTGATGACACTAGCAGTCCTGGGAATCAAACCCACGACCTTCTGATTGCAGGAGCAACTCCCTAACCACTAGGCCACCAGCCGCCCCACAGTCACACAATTGCAAGCTTTCAATTTTTGATTTTATTTTATTACTTATTTATTTCTTTTTTTTTTATAAAACTTAAAAGGATTCTCTGAAACTAAAAAAATGTGCATCTGTTAAAGACAGGACTGCAGGCCTCTCACAGCAGTGCTGCGGTGATCCTTTAAGTGAGATTTTCGAGACGAATGGCCACTTGCGTAAAGCATCTGAAGTGCATTTTGGCCTTAAGTGGACTTGATGGATGTCCAGTCATTATAGACTGTTATAACTTCTGTTCTATTATATATTTCTGATTCAGTCAGACTATATTACTATCATATCTCTGAATTCTAATGGACTCTGTAAAGGACAATTATTGCCAAAGATGCTTTACGCTTCTTGACCTTTGTATGACCCCATGCTTGTTTATGTGATTTGTGCTGTTTTACGATTTGTGCTAAGGACAGCTGCACTTAAGGTGACTTTGAGAGGGAGAGGTGCTGACACTCTATAAATCAGATGTTCAGATGTTGTGTAACATATATCCCCAGATAAGGAGTTTTACTGTGTGCGCTAGAGTGATGACTATAAAAGAGTCAGTGATGATACTGACTGTGTTCCTTCCTGCAGACTGCCTGCACTCTGTGTGACAGGAACCCTCTTTGCAAAGAGAACAAACCACAAGCTTGTAATCAACAGAGTGTTCAGTTTATGTAAAGTGACCATTTGTCATAGATGAACACACCACAGCACACAGCGTGAAATTCTTTCTCCCCATTCACCAAGTGAAGCAGCGGGCAGCCAGGAACACAGCGCCCGGGGAGCAGTGTGTGGGGACAGTACCTTACTCAAGGGTACTCAGTGGTGCCACTAACAGTCCTGGGATTTGAGCCCCGACATTCTGATCACAGGGGCAACACCCTAACCACCAGACCACCAGCTGTTCCTCTCCTAACTCTGATTTGAGTAAAGATTTTATCTACAATTTTCTCATTCTCTGCGACCCGTTCCCCAAGTCAGATGAACGGGAACAGGCCTTCTGACACCAGCACCTCAGCGTCGGGTCCCAGGAGTGCTATAAAAACCGGTTCCTTCAGACCCTCTGTGGTGCTGACCTCACAGTGACCTGACCTCAGCTCTGAAATTCAGCTCATAAATAATTGTAAGTTTGTATTAAAATTACTGATGGGCAGATCAAGCAAAAATATTATTCCATATTGGCCCCCACCCCCAGCTTGCAGGTGGATTACAGCCACCTTCTGGTGTAGCATCAGTTATTAAAGACAAACTAGTCATTTCTGTAATTTAATGACTAGTCAAATATTAGAAAAACAAAACCCCATCCCTAAATAAGGAGTGAAAAAAATCAAACACATCATTCATTCTTTACTTCTCTCACTCTCTCTTCTCTCTCTTTCTTCTTTTTCTCCTCTCTCTCTCTCTCTGTCTTTCTCTCTCTCTCTCTCTCCGTGTCTTTCTCCCTCTCTCTCTCTCTCTCACTCTCTCTCTCTCTCCCTCTCTCTGTCTTTCTCTCTCTCTCTCACTCTCTCTCTCTCTCTCTCTCTCTCTGTCTTTCTCCCTCTCTGTCTTTCTCTCTCCTCTCTCTTTCTTGCTCTCTCACTCTCTCTCTCCCCTCTCTCTCTCTCTTTCTTCCTCACTCTCTCTCTTTTTCTCTCTCTCTCTCCCTCACTCTCTCTTTGTCTCTGTCTCTCACTCTCTCTCTCTCTCTCTCTCTCTCTCTCTCTCTCTCTCTCTCTTTCTCAGCCCAAAACTTCTTGTCCTTTTTTCTTAGGGAAGATCTTCAAAGAAATTGTCTCTCTTTCTCTCCTCACCTCACCACGGCCGGCCTGTCGCCTCTCGAAGTGTCCGTCTCTGCAGGGAAGTGTTTTAGTGCAAAGTGAAAAAAATCCATACTTGTATATTTGAGCCGAAGTTTCGTCAATTAATTTCAACCTTAAATTGAACCTCAAACTTTAACGTTAAGCTACATCCTTAAGATGTTTCATGCAAGCGGCCAGAAGAGCGTTTATCGAGTTGGCGTTCTGGGAGCAGACAAAGCAGCTTACTTTTTGTTTGGGGAGTTGGGGTCCATGAAGTCCGAGATAATTCTGTTTCCGTACCAGCTGTAGGTGCAGATGGCACAGAGACCTGGAAGGGGAAGAGAGGAGCGTCCATATCCCAGCACAGCAAAGAAACATCAGGCCTTCACTCTACAGGGGCTTCCCTGAGGGGTTTACCTGCCGTCAGGTACGTCATCCCGGCAGCAAAGGTGATCTTAGCGTTCGTGATCTCAGACCCCCCGAGTTTGGTGCACTTCATCCCCACCAGAGCCAGAGCGTGTCCAAAGAAGCCCAGGATTATAGAGGAGAAGACCAGAGCTCGGCAGATGTGGACATACACTGTTTAACAGGAGAGTGTGTAAGAAATAATATGTGAAAAACATTTGGAATGTTTATAAGGAAATACAGGATTTATATATATATAAAAGATAAAACCTGAGAAACTGAACTTTTTTGCAGTGCTCTCTTATTTTTTCCGGAACTGTATATATATATATATATGATAAGTATAGTATAAATAATAGTGTATAGTAATTAAGAACAGCTCATATCGGTATTTGCCAAACAGCCTCAGACTTGTAGTTCAGAACAATGTATTTCAGTTCTGTGGGTGAGTTTTCACAAAAGAAGTGTTGAATTTGGGCTTTTAGTGCTTATTTTAATGAGCTACTGAGTCTGAAGTATCTGTATTCAGTCCAAATTACATTTTACAAGTATTTAGAATACAGTTACTTTATAAGAAAATAATAATAATAAAATAATAATAAAAAATATTTTTTCAAATCTTTTGAAAGATATGCTTGTTTTTCAATTTCTGATTTAAATCAAGATCTGAAGGTAAGCAAAGGTTTAGTTTGAACCCTAGCTAGCATTTTAGCTCCCTTGCTTCCCTTATCAGCTGGTTTAAAAAACTTTGGCACTCTGGTCTTTCATAGGTTTCTAGTCTGTTCATGTTGACATTTTATTCATGTTGATGCTGGTATGGAAAAAGTAACCAACAAATTCACCTCCCAGAAGTATTGCAAAAAGAAAATAAACAAGTAATGATACATCACAGGTGTTTTACACATGCTTTTCAAAAATGTATTCTAAAAGTATTCTGAAGACTTTCCTTTTTTATGTACTGTAACAGAATACATTAGCCATCAACCATTTATTATTTAGCCAACCCTCTATCTATCTATCTATCTATCTATCCATCTATCTATGTGTGTGTGTGTGTGTTTAGGTGAGCAGTATGTGCTTTTATTCTAATATTACAGTAACAGCATTAACACAGTACAGAGTGATTTTATTAACACTGATATGACAATAAATGCATTTATATCATTAATACAGTGAAGAGTGATGTTCTGTATGTCAGCTTAACTGTTCCCAGAGCTCTACCTCATGAAAGCCCAGCATTAATTGTAGCTCCATCAAACAACTCAATGGACTTAATCAGTCCTTCATTAAATTAAATCAGGAGCTGCTGATGGACCTTCACAAGTCCAAGCAACGGCTGGAGGCATCGAGGAGAAATTGGACCCAAACCTGTGATTTTCAGACCAGCTACTGTTTGCACAAAAAAAACCCCGATCTGGACCATTTTCACTGCTTTCTAATGTTAACGTGTGTTTAGAAAGGTCCTCACTGTCCGATAAACACATTTACAGAAGGAATTATGAGGTTTTGCCTCAACAGTAACAACAAAAAAGTCTTACAATCCAGACCCAGCAGGGTTGGGAACTCCTTGCAGTCAGTCATCCCTGTCGAGTCGCTCAGGCAGTCCTTCCAAAGGTTGGAGTACGTGTGCCCGCTGGTGATGACCGTCCTACCCACGTCAGAATAGCGCCAGTACTGTATCACTAAGGTGGAGCATACCAAGATCCATCCACACACACAGGCCACAAAGCAGCCGATCTCCGCGTACATTACAACCGTTCTGTACTTCATGGCGGAGAACACAGGCAGCAGCTGCTGTTCACTTTCGAGTCCTGAGTCTCTCCTAAGTGTAGAGAGTGTTGACCCTTTTCTGTAGTTGAGGATCTTGTGTACGGTCATCACAAAGCCCAGCGTTCTTGTTGAGCAAGGCGGGGTGATGTTATGGTTTTCCATCACCTCGGGTTTCAAGGTCAGAACATCAATCAGGCGTGTTTATGGTGGACATACTGACTGTAAACCTGCAGCATTTCATCAGCACCTTCTGGTAAATTGTAAGTATCACAGTCAACCCCAACTGCCTTCAACCACCAGGGGTCTGGGTGAGCAGGGGAACGTCATGCTGGGCAAATAAACTTGTCAAATTTGGTGGATAGTCAGAGTTTTCTGACTAATTATACTATCTGGTGCGATTCTCAGCAGGGTTAGGGTTAGGTTTAGGACCAGGGTTAGGACTAGGAGCTGTGCTGAGGTTTAGTTAGTGTGAGTATTAGGGTCAAGGTTTGGTCAGATCATGGTGGATTTAATAGAAATTTCATGGACTGTATGTAAGAGAGCCCATATCACATTTTCCTTAAATTTTATTCCATTTATATGGGTTTATGTATCAAAAACAGCCATAATTCATAATTCAAGCCATATTTCAGCCTCTCTTTACCCCTTAGAACTAAAGAGGTAGTTCTTGTTACTGTGCCGTTAAGACTGATATATGTAAAAGAACTCTGATTAGCTGCCCCGTATTGTAACACATAGACCTTCACACTCACTACAAAACAATATATCTGTTAATATATGATTATTAATCTCCTATTTTAATTCTGTACTGCTTAAAAAACCAATAAATAAAGTTGGGAAAAAAACCAATATATCTGAGCAATCTTTTTATAGACTGACGAAAGCTAAAGGAAAGAGAAACAAATGGATCGCTGCTGAAACACCTGCCTTAAGCAGGGAAACTGTGAAAATGGAAGTCAAAGAAATCACTGTCTGTTCAAGTTAAAGGCAGTTGGGGTTGACTGTGATACTTAAACTTACCAAAAAACCTGTGGTCCATGGAGACTGACGTGGTCAAGAATCGGGTTTAATTTAAGGAGATACTCATTTCTTTTACTCCCAGGTTTTGAAAAAACAAACAAACAGAAGAAAAGAGATATGTTCCATTAAGAGTAGGGGGATCTAAACCCGGTCCTGGAGGGCCGGTGTCCAGCACAGTTTGGTGGTTAACCTCGTCCTACTCACTCACTAAACCTGCTGACTAACAGGCGAGTTGAACCAAACTGGGCCGGTCACTGGCCGTCCAGGACAGAGGTCAGAGACCCCGGCTATAGAGGAAGTGTTAACTTATTTTCACTTCACTTAAAACGTGTTCGCAAAATAAAGTGTGATTATTTAGTATTGTCTTGTGTCGCTATTTTTATTTTTTATTTTTTGTTGTTTTCATGCAGAGAAAATCCAGTCCAGTCCAGTTTCCTGAAGGGAAGCGTCGACACAAACACGGGTAATAACACAGCAGTGAGGCATCTTTCACAATGACCTACATTATTTACGCCTCAGTGGGGACACTCCCATCTGAGTCTTCCTTCAGTTTACATGAGCAGTTGAGGACTTGAGCAGTTTCCTTCAGTTATTAACAGACCTGTTTCAAAATAAAGCCACAGGAGGAGCTTAGAACAGCCGTTCCCAAATTTTAATCACCAAAACAGAACAGAACCAAAACAGAACACACCCACATGTGCATAGACTTTTTACTGGACGGCCAGTATGGAGCCAGTGGAGGCCTCTGGCCATAAGATTTAGAATTATGTTTTTAGTATTAAAAGTATTTAAAGTATGTAAAGTATTTTTGTTTTTAAAATATTAGTAAATAGTAAATGAGACTTGGAAAATGCAATATGATTATGAAATTACTTTGGTCAGCAAAATGAATACTCCCCCCAAAACTTCTGAAACACAATAATATAAATACACATAATAATGAATCTAATTTCATTCACACACACACACACACACACACACACACACACTCACACACACACACACACAGGACCTGGATTCAAGCCCACAACCCTGGAGGTGTGAGGCATCAGTGCTACTCACTCTGCCACCATAGGCCTGAATATAATATAATTTTAATGTAATATATGCTGGGTTGTTATACAGTGTGTAGTGAATTTCTGATGCTGGCTGTTTGACACTGCATAATAAAATGATTCTACATAGAATTTCGTGATTTGGGAAACACTGTCACTGAAGCTTCACTTTAGATCCCTGATCCTTTGAAAAAGACATGCATGAAGAATGTCTTTTAAAGGTTCTATTTAAGGGTTCTTCTAGGAACCTTTCCTTCTTGTGAAGGTTCTTCGGACTCTACAAACTCATTTGACAACTTCTGTACTTTGAATGTGAATCTTCGAGGCGTGACCAAACACAATTACTTCACACTGAAATAGAGTCAAACATTTCTTTTTCGTTTTTCGGTCAACTCCTGAGGCATCAAACTCTACTGCACATAGAAGATATTTCAATTCTCTGTTTTTATTAGTTTTTAAATTTTATTTTGATTCTCTGTTTTAGTTTGTTAGAATACATTAAGACACAATATCTACATCTACTTGTAATACACAATTACTGTATATTTACTGAATTTAACACAATGGAGAAAAATTTATAAAATATGGCCTTTGCAAAAGTTACGGCACATTTTATAAGTTCAGTATGTACATTCAACTCTACAATTTGCATTTGGGGTTTGCCCCAGTAGAGAATGTGTTCACTTATTTTTACATGTCATTTGGCTGGGAGTCTTCAGGGTACAATGGCTTCAGCCAATCAGATTTTAGTGTCAGACTCAACAAAGTGAGTCAAAATGCTCACATAACAACCTTTTAAACTGCAAACCACAACTCCCCCAGCGCACACCAGCACACACTTTATTGGTTAAAAAAACCGCGAGCACCCAAAACAGCAACTACACATTAGAAGCTTTCTGCTAGCATGCTAATCACTCCGTGTTTAGCTGTGGTCAAGTGTTCAGGCTCAGGCGTCCAGCTCTCTGCAGGAAGTGTTACACGTTACATATCAGCAGATCTGAATAGCATTCCTTGAAATTTTTTAGGAGACACAAAAATATAGTGTAATTTCATTATTTTCAATTAAAAAAGTGGACACTCTAAATCTGCAAATTAAAAATCATGCATAAACACCTAGTCGATGTGATGTTTCAGAACCTCAGAACTTCAATTCTTTCATTTTCTGTTTTGTTTTTACTCCATTTTAGAAAACCAGCTTCTCTTTACGTCACGTCAACGTTTTATTAATGAACGAAATCTCCATTAAATCACATTAAAGTCATGATTTGCTTTCCCTTCTTTTATAGAAAGTCACCTTTCCAGAGGTATGAGGTTTAGCTCCAGTACTGATGTTATGTTGTGAATATTGATTAATTGTTATGTAAACAGCGTAACGAAAAGTTCATTAGAGAGTGTGATTACAGAGCGAACAGATGACAGCGATGCCGAAATAATCTGATGTTCAAACGAAAGCGTCTCTCTCAGACATCCGTGAAATCCTGGACACGTGGCTGTTCAGTTCGCTCAACTGCGTCGACGGATTGGACCGGGATGATGCTCCAGTGTGTAGTGTTTTGCTTTTTGTCAATGGGATGTACGTCTTGGGGGTCATGGGACTTTTTGGGATGTTTGGGTCCACCTCTCTACAAAAAAAAGATTTTATACAATTAGCTACATCATACATCATTAATCTCACCCAGAAAATATGAAGAAATCTAACTTTTAACTTGAAGTAATTTTTATTCTAGAAACCCTGTAATGTTCCCATTAATCTGAGACTCTGAATCTGAAAGAGAATCTGAAACCTGAGACTCTTAAACAGTCAACCATGACAACCTGTTTCACTGGGGTATAAATATGAGGTGACACAAAGGCCAAATTGTTCACTCGCTCACTGTGAACTTTTGGGATGATGATCTGCACTGTTCACTTCTGGACTTCTATAAGAGTTCTGGATTGCAGTGAATGTGTGAAAGAGACTTTAGACTACATTTACCTCAATTAAAGGTTTATTTTCCCATATTTTCAGTTTGAGATCCTGTTATTCAAACACAAAGACATTCTTTGTCCTATCTTTGACCTTTATGACAAATAGACAGCAGTTACTAATTCAGGCCAAAATGAGTTGAGATGATGAGGCTGTGTCTTTGTGAAAACCCTGCCTGTGGGTCTTTACCTTTTTGGTATGATGATCCTGTAGACCGTGACCATGTACAGAATGGAGCCCAGGATTATGCAGGAGCTGCCAGCAAAACCGATGTATACTGGAGGCCCAATCTGATACCTGTAACATACATTACATTAATCAATGAATACATATACAAAGACCCACAATGTGAATACACACTCTAAAACCTGCTGGGTTGTTAGATTTTCAACCCAAACACTGGGCCACTTTGTCAGGTTATTTCTGCAGGACTGGGCAGTTTTTGGGTAGTTTTATGGGGTTATTTCTGGATTTTCGGACCATAACAGTGACAGAATTGGATTAACAGCTTCTCATGAGTCACAGAGTCGTGGCTGACAGAAATTGCTATGTGAACTTTCTGAAAAGGTTGGTATTTTACTACTTCTGTTATTAAACTAAATCAGTAAAGATGTTAGCTCATTAGCTTCAATAATTTTGCTTCAATAATTTTGTTCTCCTCTCCAGCACGCTAGCATAGGCTGTCCTACTGGATGGTGAATATTACAAACCTTATAGCTGAATATGAAGTCATTTTTACATATACATGTAATAAATTTATTAGAGCTGTTTTTTATAGCCCAGCTCGGCCATTCCCAATTTGAAATCTGAAACTCTTCTGCGGCCCACCCAGACCTTTAATCACCACTCCGATAAACACACAAACATATCAATTACAATTCCCCACTAGTAACGAAAAATAAGACACACCATATCTAAAATAGGTCACATAAATAAAGAAAAACACATAGTTTAAATCTCATTGCTTTATTTTATACATTCTGATTTTTAAATGTATGTTAATGCTAAATAGAGGCATGCCCAGAAAACCTCCCCCAGGAGGCGTCCAGGGAGCATCCTCACTAGGTGCCCGAACCACCTCAACTACTCTGAGTCTTTCCCGAATGTCCATGGTTCTCCAAGACCCTGAGATACAGGAACTCCTCCACTTGGGGCAGAAACTCCCCCCTGACCTAAAGTGGGCAATCCACCCGTTTCCGGCTGAGGTCCATGGCCTCGAACTTGGAGGCGCTAATCCTTATCCCAAAAAGCAGTGATACAATCCTGAGGCCACCCAGCCGGACACCTTCCACCCCCTGGCTGCGCCTAGATATCCTGTCCATAAATATTATGAACAGGACCGGTGACAAAGTGCAGCCCTGGTGGAGTCCCACATGCACTGGGAACATGTCTGACTTACTGCCAGCAATGCGAACCAGACTCCTGCTTCATTCATACAGGGACCTAATGGCCCCGAACCCCATACTCTCAAAGCACCCCCCACAGAGCACCACAAGGGACACTGTCATGGGCCTTCTCCAGGTCCACAAAACACATGTAAACCAGTTTAGCAAACTACCATGCAATCTCCAGCTCCCTTGCGAGGGTTAAGAGCTGGTCCAGTGTTTCGTGACCAGGATGGACAAGGGGACCAAGGGGACCACCACCCCGGTCTGCCAGTCCAGAGGCACTGCCCCTGACCTCCACACAGTGTTGAACAGGCGTGTCAACATCCAGAGCCTTTAGGTACTCAGGGCGAATCTCATCCACCCCCGGGGCCCAGCCGCCAAGGAGCTGTTTAACCACCTCAGCAACCTCAGCCTCTGTGATGGGCAAGTCCACCCCAGCTTCCTCAGGCCCATCTTAGACAGGATTGAGGAGATCCTCAGTATTCTTCCATCACCAGAAGATGTCCCCAGTCAAGGTCAACAGCACCCCGTCCCTCTTGTAAACAGCTGGAACAGAGCACTGCTCTCCCCTCCTGATCCATGGGACCGTTTGCCAAGACCTTTTCAAGGCCGACCGAAAGTCACTTTCCATGGCCTCACAAACTCCTTCCACACCCAGTTTTTGCTTTAGAGACCACCAGAGTCGCATTCCGTTTGGCTTGCTGGTACCCGTCGGTTGGCTTCAGGAACCTACAGGCTAGCCATGTCCAGTAGGCCTCCTTCTTCAGCTTGGTGGCCGCCACCAATGGCACCAACCGCCATTAACAGCTCTGCACAGCCGCCTCCACAATAGAAGAACGGAACAAGGTCCCCCTCCTACCCTGGCATGCAGTTGGTGTTCTGGCGGAGGTGTGAGTTAAAGATCTGGTGAACAGGAGCCTCTGCCAACACCCCACTTAAGGACTCCAAGAAGGCCAGGTACTCTCAGACTGTCAGTTAGCGCGTAGGCGCAGATTACAATCAGAGACCTTTCCTCAACCCGGAGGAGCAGAGAAACGACCTTCTCGTTCACTGAGATAAACTCTGATGTTAATGCGCCGAGCTGCGGGGCCAACAGTGGCCGCACCCCTGCCCGGTGCCACTCACTCATGGGAACTCCAGAAAAGAAGAGCTTCCCAACCCCTCTCCAGGAGATTGGTTCCAGAACCCACTATGCGTTGAGGTGAGCCCAACTATATCTGTGTGAGGCTGTATCTCTCAACCTCACACACAAGCTCAGGCTTCTTCCCCATCAGAGAGGTGACATTCCATGTCTCAAAATCCAGTTTCATCTGCCAGGGTTTGGTCCGCCAGGACTTCCACCTTCGGCCACCGCCCGATCCCTGATGCACCCTTACGGGTCCTCTTGCAGGAAGTGGGCCCACATGAGGGTGGTTCCGTGTTGCTCTTTAGGGCTAGGCTCAGCAGGACCCCACAGACAAAGGCCCAGCCACCAGGCATTCATCCACGAGCCCCTCACCCAGGCCTGGCTCTAGAGTGGGGCTCTGGTATCCCTAGTCCGGGTGAAGGTAGCGGGAAACTTGATGCTTCCTCCATAGGGGTTGTCTGAATCGCTCTTTGTCTGACCTCTCTCCTGGGAACTGTTTGCCCTGGGAGTCCCTACTAGGGGCAACTGCCCCCGACAACATAGCTCCTAGGATCACTGAGGTACGCAAACCCCTCCACTACGTTAAGGTGGCGATTCACAGAGGGGAGGAGGCCCCGGGGCAGACCTAGGACATGCTGGAGGGACTATGTTTCTTGGCTGGCCTGGGAATGCCTTTGTGTTCCCCCGGAAGTGCTGGTGGAGGTGGCTGGGGAGAGGGAGATCTGGGCATTTCTGCTGAGGTTGCCAACCCCATGACCTAGACCCAGATAAGCAGCAGATAATGGATGGATGGATGGATGCTAAAATATGCTAATGCTAATGTATGCTAATTGCTAAATTATGCAAATTTTAAACTTAAATACAAAATTGAAAATTAAAAAGATATTTATTTATTTGAAATGACCTCTCATGGTCAACCAGGGGGCCTTTGGGAAAACACTGGTCTGTTTCGTTTCCTAAACAAACTTAAACTAGACTTTACATCACTACACTTCGCTTATACACTTTATCACTTCAAGGCATTGTTTTGAGCACAAAATGTTTGTCATGATTTTTTACTTTTTTTTTCCCGCAAACTTTTGATGCTTCTGTTTACATTCAGAGACCTGAGAAGAAGCTCAAAAATTAATTAGAGACTTGACTTTCATCAATTTTCCATTAATTTTTAATTATTGAGAATCATTTCAGTTTCTAGGAAACTCGTCAAAAATACTAATAAGAGGAAACTAATAAAATTAAAAACAAATTAAAATTAAAGGCAGTAATCACGAAAGAGTTCAAATGAAGCCACTTCTGGGTTCAGTATTTTGAAGCTCAATCCCAATATTTTGAAGCTCAATCCCAGTACTTTCTAAAGTCAGATCATCTACTGAAGCCCACTGTCCACTCATGAGACCACATTTAAACAGGTTAGTTGCTTATTTGGTATATTTACTATGGGAAGATTTTTCTATTGATTTTTCTATCTATTCTATTGAAAAAAAGAATAAATAACTTTTTTGGGTTCCTTGTAACAAATGTGTTAACAAGTGTATTTAGGTTTTTGCCATTGAATGACTGTGGTACTGAGCATTGTGATGGTGCACTGGGTTACGTCATCAAAATCATATGTCTAGTCTCAACGCTGATTTTTGTTTATAATAAGTGATAGTGATCATTCTGTCATACGTGAACACACCACAGCACACAGTGTGAACAGCACGAAATTCTTCCTCT
>JBBPCZ010003145.1:0-15665 GCA_037974445.1 Brycinus macrolepidotus
TCGAGACCAAGACAAGACCGAGACCACAAAAAATTGGTCTCGAGACCAAGACCGGTCTCGAGAACTACAGCACTACTGCTGGCTGCCACAAAACAGTGGGCCAGTTTTCCTCTAGGTCCTTGGCAGTGATGTGGGGGTTTTGCTTAGCACATCTGACCAGTTTATGGGTGTTTCTCTTGCTCTTCCACAGAAAAGAAGATGGTTTAGAAAGCCACATGTGCAAATATCTTTGTGTTGGGGGGAAAAAAGCAGTGGGTCACATCACACACAGAAGCACACAGCCTCACAAGCCCCTCTTTGCAGGGGTCAGGCCAGGCCTAGGATGCTAACAGAGCTCCCTGAACCCCTTCTGAGGACAATGGAGCTCAAATCAAAGGATCCAGGGTGGATGTTAGTTTTGGATTGTTCCTCGGAAGTTCCTCTTCTTTTCCTTTTCATCCCCCTCTTGCTTTTATTCAGGCCAGACAGATGGGTAGTGGCTATGTCCCATTTTGTTCCACTGACTCCTTCACAATACACCATGTCTTGTTCTTAGGAGCTCGTAGAGGATTCAGCTCGAATGTTGCTTTGAACCACAAAGTGTGAAAATGCATTCAGGCGTATTTGTGCTCCGCGACTCATTCATAGACCCATGTTACTACCGTTTCAGGACATGGAGGGTCAAAGGTGAAATTCAACAGCTTTCTTTGTTGTCCTTTGTTAGTAACCCACTATAGGTGATTTTCCATCCTGAGACTGAAAGCAAAAAGTGAAAATCTGACCGACTGCAATGAGGCATTCTACTTAAAATGTTAAAAACAGCTTTTCAAGATGGCAAATCATAATTATAGCTCGTTATTTTAGCTCCTGCTTTGAGAAAAGACCTTTGACCAGCAGCTGCAAGTAACAACCCTCACTGTGTTGGAAATAGTCTCTACAGTGGAAACAGGGGCACTGTATCTACTAGGGGACAGGGTTTGGATGGTAGCTGCACCCCATTGTGCTGAGATGTTCACGAGTCACTTCATGTGAGTCAGAGTCAAGTCTGGAGTTTTAAGTACAGACAATATGCTCAGAAAAGCATGAAAGCAAAAGGTTTATCACGATAATGCTAAAATGTCATCATACTGCATATCCCTAACTTAAATACTAAATCACCCTCTTATACTAACTAGATATGTACTATAGGCAGTTATTTAGTATGGACAGGTCATGATTTTCAAATATTCAAGCATTAAATTATCAAAAAAGAATAGTTTATGCGACCAACTATTATCTTGTCATAAAGATATTTATTTTCCCTTGTTTTTACTGTCGTACTTCTAAAAGGTTACAGTAATTAACATAAAAGCTGTTTGCCAGCCGCCAACAACAGAAGAAGAAGAATCCCCCGAAGAAGAGTCGAAAAGTTTCCAGTAACTATCCAATAGTATTTTTGCTTGAAATGCCCGTTCCTAATATTTAAAGAGTTACATATTTGCCTGATTTGAAGGTCTGGATTTTGGGAGTCCATGGAGTTTTAGAACCCCTGGCACTGTGAAAACGGCAATATATAAATATAAATATATTGCTAAATGGGATGGTGCCAGAGAGGGGTTCTTTGGAGCAATGCCATAGAACAGTGCAAGTACAAAGAGGAGCCAGTTTTGTTCTGTAATAAAGTTTTAATGGAAGGGACCCACATGTTCAGATGAGGGAGTGTGAAGAAACTGTGGAAAACTGAACTGTCATCACTGTTTTACACAGTATGTAAATATTACTAAAGCACCATTTATTCTCCAGTCCATATATAGAAACTATTTGGAATTTACTGCTTTTTGATGTCTCAAATACAAACATGTTTACATATGTCCACCTATACAGCCTGTGGTAGTTTAGTCCCTGTTTAGACTGAAGTTATAAGGAGTGTTTCAGCCTGGACTGCTTTTTGCAGACAAGTGGTCATATGAATAATGCATTATGATTCTGTTACAAAAACCCATATAAATGCCTTATAAAAATACAAAAAATGCCAGATAAATCAATAATATATGGCCCTTTAAAGCTATAACATGATGGATCTATACCAGTGAATGTCTTAAATATGTTCTAGAACTGAGCCAAGACGCATTTAGGAAAGATTAGTTTGAAGAGAGTAGGCCTTGTTTGAGAGATCAAACTGAAGCACATGTGCTGTTCCCATTGACTTTAATGTTGCACCAAGTCATAAAGTCCAAGGCCTTGTTGAGGGACCCCAGAAAACCATGTGTCCAGCAGTAATTCAGGTAGTTGAGACCCATTTTCCTTTAAATGACTCCACGCCTTGCATTTCCCTTTTGGTCACTCGGGTCTTTTACAAGTGTGTTTCGTAATCATGTTTTTTTTTCTTTCTGACAATTTCTTTCCTGTTCTGTCCTGTTCCTCCTTTCTTTCCCTCTCTCTCTCTATAAGTGACGAGAGTTGTACTAGGCCCGACGAGGCCCTGGCCTAAGCCCTGCTGTCCACTCCACGGCCATAAACACTCACAGGCAGAGTAATGGCAACTCTTCCAGGCCTCTCAGGGTTAATCCCTCAGATACACACTCGCCGAGAGCCCTGCCATTTCTCAAAGCCCCGACTCCTGAGCGGCCGGTTTACCCCCAGCCTTGACGTGTCAGCATCTCCCAGGCTTGTGCTGGACTTTCCCCAGCGAGAACGAGGAGTTAATAACGTGGATAAAAGTAAGTGTTATGCAAACAGCGTTAATCACACATGGCCGTCTAAGCATTTTTATGAGCCAAGCAGATGCCTTTACACCAAAGAAACATTCGACTGCAGGCCAAGCTTAAAGGAAAAGTTTGGTCAAAAATTACATTCGGAGTTTTCTTTTTAACCCAGATGAAACTGATTGACCATGAAACTGGCTGGAGTCTGAGAGTCTGAAGTTTGCTTCTTTTAGGATATATATATATATATATATATTTAAGTGTAGAGGATATGACTTTTTTCCACTTACAAAAATATGCACACTTGTGCAAGCCACTACTAACGACCTCTGCAATGGTTGCCCTCATTCACAAAGCAGTCCAGGCTGAAACACTCCTTATAACTTCACTGTGAATGGGTGGTGCTAAACTGCTGTAGGCCAAATGGGAGGATGTATGCTAATGTGCTGGTTTTTGTGACATCACAAAAACAGTGAATTCAAAACACGCTGTCCTTCTTTTGAATGTGTAGAAAAGGTAATAATCTACAAAAGGTAATAATGTTTATGAGCCCAAACAGTGAGGAAATCTTGGACCTTGAAAATAATACTATAGTGAAAAACCTAATTGACACAAATTTTCCCCAAAAACACCAAATTGTACTCAATCAGCCAATATATGTTTGGTGTTGAAAGTGTGCTTCACGCAATGCTTAGATCATCACACACTTGGGCTGAATTATTCAGTCGTCTCTAATATACTTGCTTATGTGGTTTCTGATACTGAATGACACTGTTATCTATAAAAATTGTTCAAAGTATGGGCAAAATTCAGACCTGCAACTACTGGATGCTACTGTTTTTAGCTAAGCTACATCCTTTAGTCAATGTTTAGAGTCATGCAGTGACCACATAAACAAGTCTATTAATGACCTACTAGCAGTGTGTGGAATGATTTGCACATTTCTAACTGCTTCCATTACTTGTAAGCTGCATTAGCCTCGTAGCTCCAGAGCAAAACCTCAAACATGTCTTGCCTGATCGACTACATCTGGTGGGAAATTGTGTACATTCGAGCCATTCTTTTAACATGTTCTATAGAGAGCCAGATTTTTGGCATATATTGATGTAGTCTATACACTAAAATAAATAGACAGCTTTTATCGGATGTAAAGAACTGCGGGGAAGAAAAGGGATCATAACCAACATTAATATGGCTGCCTTTGCCAAACTGTGCGTTAACGCCACAGGGACGATTATGTCAGAGGCAGCTCCTGAGGGCTGGCTTTCTGGAATCGTGATTAAGGCAGAGCATTGGTGGGTTTGTCTGATCTGAGTCCAGTGGAGTGAAGCGGGAGTGATGTGGGAACTTTCCCTCATACACCGACCGTCCCACAGTGAACCTGAAGTCAGAGGTCGAGGGCGTTTCCCTGGAGAAGGGGTGCTTTGTGCTGGAATACGCTGCTGAAGATGCATAGACATGTAAAATAAGCATGCATTTAAACAGGGCATTTTTCTTGACATTTTAGAGCCCACTTATTTATCGCATATCATCATTATTTTTGCAGAGTTTATTTTGTCCCCAATATGTTAAATTCAGCCAGAAGGCAGTAACTGTGCATTTAAATGTACACAAAAAGGGTGTCTGTATAGGATATGTACTTATTTTTATTTAGAAAATCAACTCAACGTAATTTGACCGGGGCACCAAAACTTTTGCACAACAGCATAATTCTCGCAGGTACGGTCTGGGCTCTTTTGCACGTGTCGCATGCTTATATAACGCCTTATCTCTCTAATTACTCAACTGGCTTCATTACTGGGCCTTGAGCCTGGCTTAAAAGGGCTCAAATACGGGGTTAGAGTTGCGAGGCTAGACATGATCTTATAACGAGAATACACGTCTGGAGAAACTTTTGGTGGTGGATTGTGACGAAATCCACTGCTAACAAGAATAAGCCCCATAAAACCCACCCCTAAATTCCTCAGACCTGTGCTCTTTTCATGTCTGGAGTACAATCGACAACGCAAGCAAAACGAGCTGGCTAGCGATACGCTATCATTAGCTAACAGAACTGTTTTTATCTTGCAAAAACAAAAATAAATATATACAAAAGTCCCACTTTCAGCTACTTTCAATAAAATCCTAGGTCATTGTATTAGTGCAAAAGCAGAATTATTATCTGTTTTGTAAGGGAAATATAATGAGCTATGATTCCACCTCATGTTTGGATGAGGGGGAATCAGCGGTTTGTTTTATATTTGCTGTACATGACTCTAGGGAAGAACCTCAGCAGATATAGAGTGCAGTCTATGCAGCTTGCATGCATGATATAAGAACTATTATTTTAAGATTTGTAAATCAGAAAATAGCCTAAAACCTGGAGATGTCTGGTTCCATTCTGTAACTACTACTGTAAATAAACCTGTTTCTCGAGAAAGTCACTCTGAACATTGTTTGTCCTCTGAACCATTTAATTATGCCGAAGTTGTGAAAAATCAGTAGAAGAAGATCAGAAATACTCTCATCTGACCTCAGCGTTATAGTGCTTAATTGCGCTATATGTAGACCTTGGTCATTTGTACCGTAATGTCCAGAAAAAACAGCCTTTTTTGCCTTTCATTCCACACTGAGGCTTTATATCAGTCCTTAGATCAGCACTTTGACTCATTACACATGGAGTCAGATGAGATCTGGCAGAGAGGGTGAATTTGAATTGAAGTCGCTCCCTCGTGGTCAGGCCGGCCTCGTATTTGTGCAGCTGCTTAGATAATAGCCCTGAGTGTTTAGGCAACCACACTGAGATTATTCCATTAGATCTCAATAATGCTGAACACCTATTCTCGCAGAGAGCTGCAGCTTTTCTCTGTTACGAGCATTTAGCGCCGACATAAATAACCTCAGACATTCCAGGACATCCCTGGGGAATACCTTCCCGCTTTAAATGCAGACCCCCAGGGCCGGGCTAGAACATCTTAGGACAGGATCATTCTTCAAAGGAGCAAATTTTGCTTTTATTGACTAAACTTCAGGGGTGTTAGACACACAAATTATGAAAAATATTCATTGTAATTAATTAATTAATTAACATTGTAATTAATACTAGAATACTAACAATTTAATCTCTCAGTGGCACCTGAGGGTGTTCAGGTCAAACTGATATGCCAAGTGTCCTCCTCCCATTGATTTATTGCATTTATAAAGTATAAAATTGTTTTGAGCAAAAAATCAAAATGTTGTAATGCAATAGTTTGATGGAAAAGCGAGTTCACGCAGTTACCTATTGATCCCAGATGTAAACAGATATAATAATTTTGTTTTTTTAGTTTAGAGCTAGAGCTAATGTTGCTAATAAACACTAGAAGTCAATAGTCACCCATTTAAAAAAGAAAATCCCTAGAGTTTCTCTTAACCTGATCAAAAAATATATTCATTTATTGTATTTATGGGTGTAATTTGGGTGACTATTGACTTTTAGACTTTTTTGTGCATTGTTAGCCAGTTCTAAACTGAAGCAAAATTTGAACACCAAACATGTCTAAGCTACATTAGAAGTAAGGTGTAAAATTGTTTTTTTTTTTCAAAACCATTTCTTTAAGAGGCAAAAATATTGGATATGTTGGGTATTTGCCCCTAGTGTGGGCTGATAAGGATTTTTTAAGGAGTGAACTGACATTGTAATTTAGTCAACGGACTAGACCTAATCTGTTTCAGGGAAACTGCTTCAAAATCATTGTCCTGTATCACCACTCTATTAATTGGATCTGTTTAGTTAAAGCATTGTTTTCCACACGTCTGGAAAAATGCTTATGTCTGCGATTATGGAGCCTTACATCCACGGGTGGGTATTATGGTTTAAAGTAGACTAAACAAATCCAATGTCAACTTCGCCATTCCCAGACCCGTGGAAAGAGTGGTACCTCTTGCTTGATCCTTATTTTTCCTTATATTAACTCTTTCAAAGTCAAACTCAAAGTGAACTTTATTGTCATCTCGACCATATACAGTACACAGAGAGATGAAATGGCGAGGCTCAGGCTCCATAGTGTACACACAGTGCAATAGACATAAGACATTGTGCAACAAACAAAACAGTGCAAATAGAGAAGTACAGGATAAGGTAAGAGTGAGATTTAACCTGTCCTGAGTGTGTGGACAGCTCACTGTGCATTGTAAATTAATCTAAATATAAGTAAAAAAAAATGTGCAATGTATTAGAGAATTGTAACAACAGTACAGCCAGTATAGCCAGTGTAACCAGTACAGTATAAAACAAGTAACAGTAACAGTATAAAACAAGTGAAAATAGCAGCATAAGTATACATTTCACAAGAACCCATTTACTTAGCATTATTGATTCTGACCTGTTCTACAAGGCTGTGGACGTGAGATGAGCACCGGGCCCAAACTTGCTAAAAACACTTGAACATGAATGTAATGTCTTTCATAAAGGA
This sequence comes from Brycinus macrolepidotus, assembly GCA_037974445.1. Classification (NCBI taxonomy): domain Eukaryota; kingdom Metazoa; phylum Chordata; class Actinopteri; order Characiformes; family Alestidae; genus Brycinus; species Brycinus macrolepidotus. Next base: position 7,097 of record JBBPCZ010003145.1, read on the forward strand.
CATTTAAAGGGTATAAACTCCCTAAGGTGGTTATAAATGTGACTTTTACTTCAAGAAATGAAGATGACAAGCTAACCAGAGTTTTAGCATCTACTCCAATATTCCAACTATATATGCAGCTTTCTGCATCTTTTCGTTGGGTAGATATTATCATAAAAAATACTTTAAAACTAAAAAATACTTTTTAAAATTACATTTAATTTGAACTTTAATTTAACACTACTGTATGATGAACCATAACATCAGCCAAAGCTGCTGGTCACCACAGCTGAACTTGAAGGCCAGTTTTGGAAGAATGACAACTCCTGATTGTGGCGATTTCTCCAGCCAGTCCTGTCTGTGCTAACACTCCACACCAAAGCCACTCAGTCCCCTTCTCCATATGATAAAGCAGCCCAGCCTGAAGGCTGTCAGTTCATTCTTAGGTCGTTCCTCAAAGCTGAGCCAGCATGGCCTGAATCAACAAATACACCAAACGCTAACATTACCAGGACCTGTGGCTTCTGGTGGCCCTGAAAGAGCTTTTAGTTCTGCAGCCTGAAATACATGTTTCTCTGGGGCTAATCTATGATTGCACTGTTTGCTCTGGTCTGATCAATAGTCAGTTTATGCTGCCGGTCACTGTGACACAGTGCTTTAAAAGATTAGGTCCACTTCACCCAAAAATACTAACATTGTTAACAATGGACACAAGGTTGAGCTAAGTTGGATGCATATGTATAGACTACACTTACCTTAAACAAGCTCTTATTTGTCATTACTGTGTTAGTATGTTGATATTTTTAGACAGAGAAGAACACATGTTAGCAGGTTAACAGTTTTAGGCCAAGAAGAAGGCATGCTTGCATATTAACACTTTCAGGTTGAAAAATGGCTAGCTTTTCCCACAATCCAGCTGAAAATACTTTCAGGTGAAAAAACATCTAACACACCATTTATTTATATTTTTTTTACTCTTCAGAACTCATTGGTAGACCAAGCGAACAGCCTTCAGCGCCGCGAACAACATCTCAACACCCTGAAATGGCATCTGCTAAGCAACAAAAATTTATAGCATGAGACTTTACCGTTTGGAATTTTTTTCGTACAAAATATACTGCGGTCATCTTGTCCCAGCGGGGCTCTAAAAGCCTAAAACATAAGCATGTGTTTGCTAGAAGCCACAGGGGTCAGCTAGCATAAACCGTAGAATTAGCACAGTGCTGAAGAAGACACGTGCTTAGCGATGTGCTAAGAAACACATGTGCCCGGCTGGATCCACACACCTCTGGATTAGAGTTTTAGAGATGAGCTAATCTGGGTAGGATTAGTTTTTAGGGTGGGGATTTTAGGCCAGAGAGGGTGGTTAGCTTAGTGCTAATGGGCTCTAGAGGCATGAAAGCATCCGCAAATGGACCTGAGCTGGACCTTTGGCTATAAAAGCTGTGTCATGTTTGTCAGCTCTGGTTTAGAGTGTGTGTGGAGAGAAAGGAAGGGTCAGGCCCTAATTGTTTGAGACTTGAAGGCCGTACTGGGTTTCTTCTGCTTCAGTCAGCTTTAGCATTGCTAGTAAACCTCCTCTGATCTTTGGGCTGGCGGGTTAGCCATAAAACTCGCAGGAATGCAGAGAGAGGGTCAGTGCGGGCTCTTCCTGGTCCTTAATGTCCATCTGGTCAGTAAGAGGACACCTTTTGGATGGACAGCTTTACGGCTTTCCTTCCCAGCCCAACCTGAAGGTCTTTCAGCCGTCTCTCAGGATCCCGTTGGTGTGTATCCCAGCAGACCCCATTGAACCACAAGCAGGAGATTGTTTGTGTGTATCTGACAGCAAGGGAGGCCCTGGAATGTTTACCTCCACTACACACATCACTGCCACACTTTGTGTGTATGTCAGCGTGTCGTCCTGCTTGACCGGCTTTGCTCAGGAACCGGTGGCCATCAGGAGCCATTCAGCTTTTCCCATGATTGTGTTTGTTTATGTAAACGCAGGGCTGTCACTCCGTCCTCTTACCTCGAATGTAGTCGATCGCCCAAGATGTGTCTGGTGTCTGAAATTTGAAAATTGTCTTTGCCATTGCAAAGCTAATGTAGCTAACCTGTGATGGAAGCCTATGTACACCAATTAGCATCAAGCAAACAGTGTTCTACAGTGTCAGAAACCACATAAGCAAGTGTATTTGATAAGCAACTTGACATGACTGTCTGAGATAATGTGGGGATTTAGGTGTGTGCTTTGCATGCTAATAGCCTGGCTGATTGAATTTTCAGAGGCCAGTTAGTATCATGCACTGTGCATCAAATGGTCAAAAGTGGCTATGCTGTATGATTTATGTCATATCTCATACAGTGTCATAAACAGCATAAGCAAGTTAATTTGAGATTACTTAACTTGATACGGTTTGAAGGAAGCACAGTGCTAACTGACAGTTAGTTGCTAACTGGCGGTTAACTGACGTTTTTTAATTTGGGGGCTGTTGTCTTGAGGCAACATTGTTCATATGGAATGGAATGACCAAAAAACAAGATTTTGCAAAGTGTAAAGCAATTTCAGCTGCTACCTGCATGAAAAGTGCTTTATCAGTAAAAATATGTTTTAAAGAAAACTTTTTAAATACTAAAATTTCTCTAAAAGAAGATTAATTGTATTTCATGATGTTCTCAGTGAAGTCACGTTTCCATGATGCCATACTGAGATTACTTAAAAATGCATGTAACAGTTCACAATGAGGCCATGCTAAAACATAAAAAAAACAATTAAATCATTAATCAAGTAATTAAATAATTAATTAATACATTATGATACATACATTAATTTTTATAAATAAAACTGATAACACTGGTAAAACTGACTGTATGGTGACTGTTATATGATTGAATTTACTGGAAATTCTAATTTTAGTTCTAATTCTAATTGGTATTCCAAAATAAACAAAAACACATTAAACATGATTAAAATAATCCTTAACGAAAATTTTCATTCAAGGAGCTTCTGTTGCATAATGTTGCTTCTAGGCAACAAACATATTTAAGCAATTTATTACATAAAATCATTTTATTATACTGAATATTACAAAAATGAAATTCACAATCCAATAGATATTTATCATAATTCTGGATGGATGAAAAAGATTATGAAACAATCTGCTTTTCTGAAGGAAAGGTCTCATGCAAAACATGTGTCTTCATTGTGTGGGTATAAAAATGCCCCCAGTGTGATCAAGGCCAACTTTTTATTGGTGTAACTAATTAAAAATGATTTGTTTGTCATTAAATATGTGTCACATCATTGCAAAGTGAAGAAAATAGGTTTCTTGCCCTGAGGCAACATCATGCATTAGTGGGTTCAGTGAGACCTCTAGCCTAGCTGGTTCTCTTCATCTGGCTTTAGTGTGTTTATTTTACATGTTCAAGAGTCCAGCGCCTCCTCTTGCGGCTATTTCCTTCGGGTTTAATTTTAAAAGGTAGCGTCTGCGCTAGGATGTGTCTCTTGGGGGGGTTGGGTGGGAGGCGGCGTATGCAGTGTGTGTGTGTGTGTGTGTGTGTGTGTGTGTGTATAGGGGCTTAATGGAGATATTATCTAGGTAATCCTCATGCGATAAGACCTCGGAGGTCTGTGTGGGTGTGTGTGAGTGTGTGTGTAAGCATACATACCTCATTTATCTGTCTTTCGGCAGAGCTAAACCAGAACTATTTTCTTACCTGAAAACGTTCCTTAGAACAAAACACACTGTCGAACAGCACTTACTGCTGTTTGCTTAAGAAAAACTGGCCCATAAGTGCACATGATGCCATGTTACAGATGCTTTTTCCACAGCAATAAGAAGCTTGTTAAGCACTTGTAGTCACACTGGAGCAGGTTTGAAGACATTTAAGTTATAATCGGGGCGAATTGTGGGGCCCATCTCTGAACAGTGAAGTATTCGTGGCATATGTGCAGCACAGGCTGCAGCAAGGGACCATGTCTAGGGCTGTGTTTTTGTAGGTGTGTTTGTGGGCCTTGAACTGCTCTCTGAACTATTGGCCACTTCACAATTACACCTTTAGCTCATCTGTTATCATGGACAATTTGTCAGCTCCTTTTCTGACCACAGGATCTCCACTGGCCAGAGATTATTTGGGTCGTGAAACATTCTCAACAAAGCTCTGATACTAACAGGATAGTGGCCCGGTAGTGTGTGTGGCTAGTATAAGTGTATTCGGCACCTAAGAGACTATACCCAACTTGACTTGGACTCGAACCCCAAAGACTCAAGACCGAAATCTGACTCGAACCTCAAAGACTCAAGACCTGACTCAGCCTCACACCCTAGAGACTCCAGACTTGACACGAACTTGCACATCAGAGACTTGACATTCAACTCAGAATTACCACCCCAGAGACTCAAGACGCAACTTGGGCTCATGTTCTAGAGACTCAAGATCCAAATCGGATTCGGACCCTAGAGACCAGAGATTTGACTCAGACTCATGCCCCATGGACTGAAGACTCCATGCAGACTCAAACCACTCATACTCAACTTAGACTCACACCCCAGAGACTTGAGGCTTCACTTGGGCTCACACTCTAGAGACTCAAGATCTGCCTTAGATTCACACTGCAGAGACTCAAGACTTGACTTAGACTCACACCACAGGCTGAAGACTCCACTTAAACTTGCACCACTTGGAACTGCACATCAGAGACTCAAGACTCAACACAGAGTCCAATCCCAGAGACTTGAGAATCCACTCAGACTCACACCTCAGAGACTCAACTTGGACTCGAACAACAGAGAATCAGCACTCTACTCTGTCCCATACCCAAGCGACTTGAGAGACTTGAGACTCACGTAACTCGGACTCACGTAAATTGACATGTAACTATTTCTGCTAAGAAATAACAGTGGTTAATTTGCATGCCATTGCTCGTGGTGGGAAAAAGAGTAAAGCCTTGTCCTTGACCCTGAAACACTGCACTGACCTCAGGATTTGTCCACATTTGTGTAGAATCACCCAGTCCACCCAAGGCTGAAGAAACATGCTCTGAACTGTACAGAGGTCATTCAGAGTTGTTGCTGTCATCATCATCATGGTAAAGAGTGATGGGGCATGGGGCATGGCCTTCAGCTGCGGCCTGTTTGGCTGAGCTTGACCATAGACAAGGGCCATGTGAATCAAAGCCTAGGCCTTAGAAAAACTAACCTTGCAGATTAAACAAATAAAGCTATACATGAAATGTATTAATGTCTATCAAGAGTCTGTTTGTAAGTCTGCTGTATTGGGACGGACTTTTGGATCGTTTTCGTAGCTGTGACTAATTTCGAGCACTTGGACGGTCTGGCTAGTCAGAGATTTGAGATTCAATACATCCTTTTAATGGTCAGTTGGGGCCGTTGTGTATACGCAGTGTGTGTGGGGTTTTCTGTTGTAATGGAAAACAGGCTCTTTCTCCTTGCTTCACTGAAATAATTCAAATGCAGCGTTACCACAAAGCGACGAGATCAGATCTAGTTTGACATCCTATCAGTTTCCCAACGCAAAGCAAATCCTCGTTGCGTCTGTCACAGAGTCACTATGTGACGGGTTAATCATTTTAAATGTCTAATCCATCCTCGCCTCATTCTGATCAAACCTGATTGTATTTCAGGAATTGGCCGGTGGACACCAAGTACTGGTCAATCTAGAGTAGAGTTATGGAATATGTGGTTCCAATTAACTCATTTCCTCCTCCCTACGCAGTTGCGGGAAGCAGTGGTCTAGTGGAACCTATCCTGCGTCTCTAAAGGCTAGTCGAGGCGAAAACACACAGTGGAGAATCCCAAAGGCATCTTGCAGGAGGCACGTCCTATACATCAACCTGACTGTGCTGCATTAGCAGCAGTTCGATAAGATGCAGTGGAGCTTCCCATGACTCAGGAGAAGCACTTTCGTGGTATCATGTGATTGGTAGGGCTTTGCTAGTGGGTGGAATAGGATGTGACTAAACCGGGGAGAAAATTCCCTCAAATCTGCCTTCTATGCATTTTAAGCAAGCACTATAACACTAAGCCACAGAGTTTTCCTGGTACATATATTCATTATCACCCCATTGCTCATAGAATGAAAGGCATACAAACATCCTGGACAGGCCGCCAATTCATTGCTGGGGCACCTAGGGGCAATTTCGCACCTCCAGTTCATCTCCAGTTTGAACTGTGGAAGGAAACTGGACCTCCTGGCGGAAACCCATGTAGACCCAGGGCGAACTCCACACGGACCATCCCAACTGGTAATGGAACCCTTGACCTTCTAATTGTAGGGTGCCAACCACTGCCTGGTATCTCTAAGCCTTATTGGACTCTCCGAACATCATCATCAGCTGTTGTTGTTAGCGGGTGCTTCTTGCAACTGGGGGGGCGAATAAAGAAAAGAGGAGAGGCTGTTGTTGATTTAATTGGGTTCATGAAGAGCTTGTCTTTCGAACAGTGGCGTTCAGAGCTTTCTCCATTGTGTTGATCACTTCTTTTATCTACTCACGCTCCTTATTGTTGGTTTCCCTCCAATTTTTGCAGAGGGGGTGGAAGTGTGGGCAGGAAACAATAGGTGTTTTTTCATCAAAACACTTTCAAGAGGATCTTCCATACAGCTGGCAGGTATCAGGACCAGCTGACAGATATACTGTGGAGGAACAGCTGCAGTGACAGAGCGGCGCATCCATCAGAAGCCCATTCACACTTGCTCGGACAGTGCCAGGGAATCCCTCGTCCACACCGTGATTTAGAGCACATCGGAGCCACACTTAGCCATTCATTCCTCATGCGCCGGAGAGGCTCTACATGTCTGCTAGGCCTCCAGAACAAATGGATGGGCTTCGAATAGAAGAGATAGCTTTGCTATAACAGAGAGGGATGGTGACGTGACCGAAATTGGATGATTCTGGGTTCAAGGTTGTCCATGTCCCATGGTGAAAGTGGTTATTGTGAAAGTTGTACGTCAAAAAACAGCACAGTGTTATTGTGAGGTATTGGCTCAGTACAGTCTAACACATCCAGAAACATCACTATATGGACGTGCTGGACGGCCTTCTGAGTACGCAAGATGCGTGAAGACATATTTATGTTTAATTCTTATTAAATAGATGGTCATAAATTCAAAATGGTTCCTAAATCCAAAGACTTTGTCCACAGTCAATGTAGCCGCTCTTGTTCCTCGAAGTTGAAGGGTTAAGAGACGAAATTCCAAGACAGAGAGAGAGAGAGATACATTTTTTTCAGTGCATCTGTTGTAATTTGAGTGTGGAAACCGGAACATTTCCTGAGACTTACCTTTCTCATTAGCAGATAAGTGAAGTGCTTGTAAACTTACAATTTTCTGCAGTTATCTGATTATGAGCAGGTAAACACACTTTGAGAAGAGTTTAGTCAAGTTTTAGCCTGATTGGCCTAAGTTTAAGCCCCATTCATGGTGGAGGGGTACATGCAGGATGTTGTGAGGCAAAATAGTTCCCAAACGAAACTGATTTTAGTTCACATTTAACACAATTCTCCATCAGCAACATTACATATAGAACCTCTTAAGGCTGATGTGGGTTCACTGGTGGAAGCAGCAACAACCAGCTGCAAAAATACAAAACAGCCACAACAAAGTTTATTACAAGTAACGATCCTGGCAGAGTGGCAGAGCTCCTATTTGGACGCACATTCAACTGATATTTTCGAGGCATCGCATTTCCTCCTTAAATACTGCAGACACGTTCCATCAAAAACACTTAAAATAACATTAGCAAAAAAGGATGAGGAGCGGGACAGAGAAAGGAGAGAGAGGGAGAGGGAAAGGTGATAGAGGAGAGAGAGAGAGAGAGAGAACGAGGGAAAGAGAAAGAGAGGTGAGAAAGGACAGAGAAAGGACCGAGAGGTAGGGGGAGAGGTGATAGAGGAGAGAGAGAAGGAAAGAGAGGTGATATAGGAGAGAGAGAGAGAAAGAAAGAAAGGGTGAGAGAGGGAGAGGTGATAGAGGAGAGAAAGAGAGAAAGAAAGAGAGGTGAAAGAGGAGAGAGAGAGAGAAAGAAAGAGAGAGGTGATATAGGAGAGAGAATGAGAGAGAGAGAAAGAAAGGATGAGAGAGGGAGAGGTGATAGAGGAGAGAGAGAGAGAAAGTAAGAGAGAAGTGATAGAGGAGAGAGACAGAGAGAGAAAGAAAGAGAGAGGTGATAGAGGAGAGAGAGAGAGAGAAAGAAAGGGAGAGGTGATGGAGGAGAGAGAGAGAGAAAGAAAGAGAGAGGTGATAGAGGAGAGAGAGAGAGAGAAAGAAAGGGAGAGGTGATAGAGGAGAGAGAGAGAGAAAGAAAGAGAGAGGTGATAGAGGAGAGAGAGAGAGAAGGAGGGGTGAGAGAGTGGTAATAGAAGAGAGAGAGAAAGAAAGAGAGAGGTGATAGAGGAGAGAGAGAGAAAGAGAGTGAGAGAGGGAGAGCGAGGGAAAGAGAAAGAGAGAGGTGAGAGAGGAGAGTGAGAGAAATAGGGGGTGAGAGAGGGAGAGCTGATAGAGGAGAGAGAGAAAGGGGTGAGAGAGGGAGAGCTGATAGAGGAGAGAGAGAGAAAGGGGTGAGAGAGGGAGATGTGATTGAGGAGAGAGA
>JBBPCZ010003156.1:0-15665 GCA_037974445.1 Brycinus macrolepidotus
AGATCCGATCTGTGTCACATATGAGCAAAAAATCGGAATTGGGTCACATTTAACTGACAGTGTAAACGAGGCCTAAGCCAAAGTTGCTGAGCCACATACAGTCAGTTCTAGTGAAATCCGACTTTTAGGATCGGAATCTTTTTCTCTTAGTTACGTGAGCATTATGGATGTTTGTCTCTGATTTTTAAAAACGGACTGACAACTGATTGTTGTTTTCTGCTCAGTCCAGGTCTTTACACTCTGTGTTCTTCTGTGGCTGTTGTTTCATGTGAGACTGGGCTCGTCACATGTCAGTAAGTCTGTGTGTGAGTGCGTGTGTGTGTGTGTATGTGTGTGTGTGTGTGTGTGTGTGTGTGCGCGTGTGTGTTTTCTCTTGGCTAGGAAATAATCACCTTTCACAGTGAGTCACAACACCATGGCAACGAGACATGGGCTTAATCGCTGACAGGTAACACACACAATATCCTTCCATTGTCATTTACACACACTTAATACATGCTTATGAGAGAGAGAGAGAGAGAGAGAGAGAGAGAATTAAATTCATAATGCATATTTTGAGTAATTAAAGAAATCCTCTGGTATTTCCAATTCTATCTGCAGCATACTGTTGATTATCACAGATAATCATTTTGACAATTTCGAGAAGAACAGGAAAATCAAAGACTGAAACCACACTTATAATAGAAGCCAGAAGAAAGCTGCTTCAGCATCTGCCCATTAGTTTCCATTACAGATGTGTTTCAGACATTAGCTGTTCCTTTAAGTTTAATGTCGTCAGCTTCAGCTAACTTTACCTGTTACAGTGGCAGCCTACTTTTAGTATCAGTAATTAAGTGTATAATTATCCATGTGTGTGTGTGTGTGTGTGTGGGTGTCGGTGATAAAAAAATCAGTACAAGTTTTTCTTGGTTATATTTTGTGCACTTATTTATAACTTAGTGTAGTTCAGATCATTACAGGCAAGAGAGTTAAAATTAGTTTGTAGTTCATTTTACACTCACTAATTAACTTAAATATATTATAAATTAACTTATGAACTTGCCTACCTGTCGCTGTTCAGAGTTGTATTCAGAGATAGGCCCTGAATTAGGTCTTTACTGAAGAACTCAGCATCTAAATTGTCACATCCACAGTGAAGAATATGTGATTTAAATGTCTGCTATGAGCCGCTATTAAATGTCAACCACCAATACCTAACAGGCATATCCCCAGTGTTTCTGCTGGTATTGATTATTTGTCAATGTTGACAAAATGAAATTGTGTGTCCAGCCCATCCCTCAAATTCCTGTAGGATAAAACAAAGTTGATCTATACCATGGCCCCCATCACCGCTATCCCTCCACCGACACCACCACACCAAACCTCTTGATCCAACGGGAAACTGAATCACTATAACCCTAGCACCCTTGGTGCTAACATAACGTACAGAAATGAATCTGCACACAAGCTTTCAGAACTGTTTAAAGCAACTAATTCTGGTCAGACCAATCAAAAACAGCTCTTTGGAGAATAAAGCGTTGATTCCAAGAACACCATCCCTACAATGAAGCATGAAGGTGGGAGCATCAGTAAAGTATTGCCCCCCCCCCAAAAAAAAAGGGAAAACTCTTTTCCTGCCATTCTAAAATATTATTTAAATTTACTAATACCTATGTTGGAAAAACAAGCCATTTGGTGCCTCACCTTGTTACCATTTAACCCTTAATTTATGCACAAACACAAACTATATTGCTGTATATGACAGTTAGTAAAGCATAACATTGCAAGAATATAACCATTCATAAATTGATTGTTTTAATAACACTAACACAAAAGCTATGACTGGCACAGTGATACAGTGCAAATAACGACAGACAGTACAGTGTTTCATATAGATAATACCCACAGCCAAACATTTGGTTCTGCTGGGGTACAGCAACGCCACATGGACAAATCACACACTGTGGTAGAGGCTACACCAGGATCCTAGAACTGGCAGTCACAATAATGGGAATCTGTTGAGTTTAGTATTTTGGACGGGAGTGCATGGGTGCCTGTAGCAAAGAAATTTGTTTTTCATTTACAACTATTTTTTTTACATTGCTGGATACTATGAGGGACACTGTGAGCACAATTTTGGGGGGATGTATAATTACAGCCTTGGAGCATCATGATATTGGGCTGCTTCTCTGCAGGCGGTACTGGAGGTACTGCACACACCATCAAAGGAAACATGAATGGAGCAACGAGCCAGAAGATTTTAGAGGAGAACTGGCCAGGAAAGGGGGGAAGATGGATGTTCCAAAAAGACAACAACCCCAAACGTACAGCCAAACTAACTTAAGCCTGGTTTCTAAAGGAGCTTGTATGGCCTCACCAACATCCTAACTTGAATTCTGCTTAAAATTTATGGACGATTTTAAAATTAAAAAAAAAGTTGGGGACTTGAAGCAATGAACCAAAATTTAACCACAATGCTGTGAAAAACTAAATACCTCATAGACAAAGTACTAATGTTGTTAATTTGTAGTGTCTGAGTTCTTTGCCCCTGCCAGGCTATCATATCTCAGCATATCTTTGTTTAGGATTATGAAAACATACTTATTTTGTTCATATTCATAAGTCTACAGACATTATGTGTAGAAAGAAGTCTGGATATAAATGGACATAATTAACAGCACATATTAGTTTAAAATGCACTACACTTTACACAGCTGTGCCCTCACGAAAAAAGGAGGAAAACTCCAAAAAACAAAGGAGGTCTTGCACTCTACTGGTCTGGAGGAAAAGTTAAGAGTCCCTGAGACCAAGACAAGACCACTAATACGCGTCTTGAGACTGGTCTCAGTCTACTACGACTACTTATTTATATGGTCAATTAATTTCCCTGCAGTCGAACGCAGAGAAGCCAACCTGGAAAAGGCACACAGAAACAGTGCAAAAAACAAAAGGGACGACTGAAGGAGTGCAGGGAAGGAATGGGTGGATGGATGAGGGGAACAGATGTACAGATTGTGGGGTGAGAAAGCAAGGGATGGAGGGAGAGAGAGGAAAAGAAGGAGTGCAGGAGGCTCTTTTGAAGTGCAGATGTCTGCGCTAATCTCAGTTAGCGCACCCAGGCTAGCAGACTCAACATATGGCCACTGTGTGTGTGTGTGTGCGTTCCTTGCTCGTCGACGTTGGCAGAGCCACATTCTCACTCATGTTTTATTCTGTTTGTGTGTGTGTATGTGTGCTCAACAAAGTGTGGAAAAAACTAGACTGGCACAGAGACGTCATTAACGGTATCTGTATCTGTTCTACAGAATTATCTGACTCTGCGTCTGTATTCGGATAGTCAACTGGAAGTGGACGTGGTTTGACCATTTCCTATTTTCTATCCTAATATTCATTGGCAATGCGATGTTTGTGCCTTCAAAGCTCCATTTGATTTAATACTGACATATAATTAAATCATTCTAAAAAAATATTTACATATCCTAATAATGTACTTTTCATCTCTCTCTCTCTTTTACTTTAAACTAAACTAAGCTTTACGAAGTGTCTGCAGTGGAGGACACTGAACTGTTCTGAAGATTCTGTATATATTCTACATATACATTGAAGAAAATAATCTTAAATTCTACTGATGCTGTGTTCGTGTTTCTTTAGTTCGTTCAAGAAACATGACTTATTACTTTCAACAGGTAGTGCATAACAGTAATCGACTTCAGAATAGTGATCACTTTTCATGTGTAGAACATGAAATGACTTTCACCTGTTTTTTTGATAGAGGAAATTAACACATACAGCTAAAAACTATGGTTTCTAAGCTTTATTTTGATGTATCGGTTGTGGGAGTAATTCAGGTATTTCACACCAGGCTTTTTTCTTGCTAACCCCCACACCTGACTCAGTGGGGGCGACTACAGAACACAGCGGTCACTGTAGTATTGCGCAGTAAATTAAACAGTAATTAGTGAAAGTTATGTGATGCAAACAAAAGGGGTATTTTTAGCTTGTGATCATCTACAATGATAGAAATCAACCTGAAGAAACAATGTTTTTTTTTTTACTGAATAACAAGCAACTTTGAAGAAATATTTCTCATTATTTGCGCGTTCCGAAATAACAATTTCAGATTCAGGTACATCCCTAGAATGAACTTAAAAAACACTACTAAAACGAACTTGCCTGTCCCTGCATGTTTGTCTTATTCTGACTTGCTTAAGTCTTCTGGGATGTTGAAACATTGCTGTGAGGATCTGATTGCATTTGAGAGCATTAGCGAGGTCAGGTACTGATATTGGAGGATTAGTTCTGGATGACAAACACCACTCCAAACCATCCTAAAGGAGCTCCAGTTTTCTGGAGGTTTATACCTCTCCAGCTGATGCACTGCACTGGGCATGGTGACCACACTCTGCCTTCACACTGTCAAAGAGACTATAAATCATTAATTGTCTATGTGAGTCAGTGTCTCTCTGTGATGAGCACAGTGCTGGGATGTATTGGCCAAAGTGGGCATCAAAATGAAGTTGTATGGTATAACATGTATGGTAATGAGCTATGATGCAGTTCAATGGCAATCAATCAGAATAGTGAATTCCAGAGAACATGGTTCCCACCAAATCATTAGTTCCCAAGTAGGAAGATATTGATAATTCCTGTTATTTATGATGTATCCCTGTTTACAGTGCTATATATATATATATATTTTTTTTTAATTATTATTATTTTTTAATTCCTGAGGGGAAATTACGTCTCTGATTTTAACCCATCCAAAGCAGTGAACACATACACACACTCATCGAGAGTAGTGAGCAGTTAGCATACACACTCACACACACACAAAAGAGGCAGGGAGCGCCTGGAGCAGTGGGCAGCCACATAACCACAATCCCTAGGGAGCAGTTAGTTAGGTGCCTTGCTCAAGGACACTTCAGCCACGGATAGAAAAAACGTTGTCAGTCACCCTCCTGTGTATGTATGCAAGGTTTGCTTCTTCAGCAACATAAATAATACAGGTAATAACAAGTAATGGAAGCCTGTCACCAGTTATTTGTTAGCCACATTAGCCTCGTCACCCAAGTGCAAAATTAAAGAAGGAAACTTCAGACACTAAACATGTTTTGGATGATTGACAATATTTGGGAAAACATGTAATTTTAATTATCTGCTAAATCTTTTTTTTACAGTTTGGTAGATTTTTCTTGATTTCTCTCAATTTAATTGTGTCCAGTTCCACATGATGCTACCATGTTGGGTGCTTCATCTATCTATCTATCTCCTGATCTATAATGGAACTCTAGCTCTAATTTTATTCAGATATCCTTTCAGTTACAAACATACAGAAATCTTCTAGCTCCAGATTTATTGACATATGCAGTCTTTAGATCTAATTTCAGAACTATTCAGAAATCAGTCCTTCATCCATTGAAATGAAATATCCATCTTTTAGCACAAGATCTATCCAACTCCAGATATAGACAGATAATAATTTTCCAAATCATATTCTGTTCAGATTCCTATTTTCTGCATCCAGATCTATTCAAATATACATCTTCTAGATTGTATTCGAATATCTGTACTCCAGATTGTAATCAAATTATCCTCCGGCCCTATAGATCTGTTTCGATAACCATCCTCCAGCCTCAGTTCTATTATGAAATCAATGATCCAGATATATATCTGTTCTGACATCCAACTTTCACCTCTAGATGTACTGAAATTTCAATCATATCCATCTTCCAACATAAGGTCTAAATCCCCAGCTCCGTATCCATCTTTTGGATTCAGACCTGACTATTTATCTTTTACATTCTATTCAAATATACATCGTCAAGATTCAAATCTATTCCAGTGTCCATCCTTCATCCCTATATCTGTTGATCTATCCATCAACTACTGCAACTTCCACATACTGATCTGTGCATATATTCCACATATCAGAATATCTATCCTCTAGCCTCAGATGTGTTGAGATATTAATCTTCCAGATCTGGATCTTTTCAGATATCCACCTCCCAGCTAACTGAAATATCTTTCCTCCAGATCCTTCATAATCTACTGAGAAGTATGGCATGGTGGCACAGAGGTTAGTGTTATTGCCTCAAAGCTAGACGGTCCTGGCTTTCATTCTTGGCTGGGGAAGTTCTTTCCGTGTGGAGTGTGGAGTTTGCATATTCACCCTGTTTCAATGTAGGCTTTCACCAGGAGCTCTGGTTTCCTCCCACAATCCAAAGACATGCACCTTAGGTGAAATGGAAATGCCGAGTTGTGCCTGGGTGTGACTATGTTTGTCTGTGTGTCTGCCCTGCCAACCTGTCCAGGGTGTTTCTCTGCCTTTAGCCTCCAGCAACCCTGGTTGGGGCAATTTATCAGGATTACTATCTTCCAGTTGCTGATCTCCAAATCTATAGAGATGCACATCTTCCAGATACAAACTTGTCCAGATTAGGATCTATTCAATCTCTCCTTGCCTCCTGTTGGAAACACAACTACAGTCCTTCACAGATTTCAGTTACGCATCAGGACCATGCACTGGCTCAGAGGACTGGCCATCAAAGGAAAAGTACTTTTTTTCTGAAAACACTTAAGCTTTCTGATAAAAGCTTAGGCCTCTGATTGATTGGATGGCCTGATTGGGCAGGAGTGTGTACCTGTGTGTGTGTGTGTGTGTGTGTGTGTGTGTGTGACTGTGATTCATTGCAGGGGCAGTAGATTGGTAGATTGGGGTGTATTGTGCGAGTATGTGTGTATGTGTAACCAGATCCATTTTATATCTTGGCTGCGGTCTGCGTTTTGAGTTTCGCAGACGAAGCAGCCGCAGGTATTTACCGCTGAACCGGCCGGCTGCTGCCAGAGCAACGTCTACCGTTTCAACCCTACTGATGTGCGCACACACACGTGACAGACAAAAAACAGTGATTTTTGTTGCAGCCGACCTTGGGGCACAAATGAAAAAATGAGAAAGAGAGAGAGAGAGAGAGAGAGAGAGAGAGACAGAGAGAGACAGACAGAGAGAGAGAGTATCATTTACCCGAGTCTCTTTCACGTGAATGTTCGGCAGGATATGAAGAGGGCAGTGAAAACAGGTTGCGTGTGTCTGTTTGTATTTGTTTTCACACATTTTCTTGCCAAAAAACGGCTTTCATGTGAATTCAGAGGAAATAATTCTTAATAATAGGTACGTTTCACTTCTTAAAACAGGACTGGGATTAGAAAACCTATATATATATATATATATATGAAACATATCAGGAATTTTATTATTACATGGTAATACTTACACATACACCGGGCTTGTGTTTGACCTCATGTCCTGCCTTGTATAAAAACAAGCCTGTGTGTGTGTAGAAGCACGTATGTGTGTGCTGGGAGGTTCGGGTTACTTGCCCTTTAATTGTAGTTAACAGAAAGTAGTCACAGGTACGGAACACTCTCAGGATAACAGATGCTAACGGGATCAGGTAGGCCTAGAGTAACCGGAGAACCAGCTGGCACCAAGACAGACAGCTTTGCATGTTATATTTTTCCATATCTACCAATATAGACCATCATTGCTAGTGACTATATTGTTTTCTATTGCAGTTTAAAACTGAGTTTACTGACAAGAGGATGAGGAAGAAATCTAGCTGTTCATTCACAACAGCATACACCAGCAAGACACTTCATAGAATCAGCTAAAAGCTATTTTTTACATATGATACAAGCTTTTTAATAATGAAATGAGCTATCCTTAGTGTTTAGATTATGGAGTGTGGAACTGGCTCTCTTAATACTTTCTAAACTTTCAGAGTACAGTAAATTAATATAATAAGATTGTATTAAGTTGCTTTGTACCATTTCTGTTAGTCCATTTATCATAACATTCTAAAACAGGCCGCTGACATTTTCAGATTATGTGGAAAAAAAAATTAAAATAACAAAATAGGAGAGACAAGGCATTGCTCCTACAGTGAAAAATATGTTGAACATTTTTTGGCCCTATCACTCTAGGCAGTACCATTATGCTATGCAATGTTAGCCCTATTAGCACTTCTTGCCCCACTAAAACATAACCTAATTCAGAAATATCTGTCCTACAGCTGTGGTCATTGCTATGTTGAGTAAGTTGTCCTAAAGAGCCTCAGAGCAGAAGAGGAACCAGTGCTAAATTCGGCTCTGCATTCATATCGATATGTTTACGTTTGGGGAGAAATCTGCTGACCACACCGCTGGGCTGAGCCTGGCACTTTTCATTGACTGTGCACGTCACCCCCACCCCCACCCCCTCCATGGATTATTTATCCCTGAGGTCCATGCATAGCTTTTGTGTGGTTTTATGAAGAAAAAAAATCATTTTTAAATGACACCTGAGAATGGTTTTAAGAGTGTAATATGGGAATATGCTCTGTTCTGATTGGCTTTGCTGTATTAGGCCTCATTCAAAAAGCTGTCCAGGCTGAAACACTCTCTGTAAATGAGCAAATGCAAAAATGTATTATGTATTTGTATATTGTAAATCTGTATATATAATTTCATGTGAAGAAGATTCATTTTCCTTTACAGACCAAGAGCTGATGACATCGGCAGATGCACCCCACCTCACTTTCAATATTTCAGCACTAAGTTACAGAGAGCGATATTTGTTCTGTTCCAATCTCTCTCTCTCTCTCTCTCTCTCTCCCTCTCTCTCTGGCTTTAGAGGCGGTGTGTTTGGAGGGTATTGGGTGACTGTGGAATGCTTTTGGAGCCTGATACCATAGTTTCTGTTCTTACTGCCCACAGACGGCCTGTCAGCGCCAGTGTCCTTTCAGCGCACCAATCACAGGCTCTGTGAGCGTTTACTAACGAGAGTCGTGGCCTGGAATCACAGCCAGCCGAAGGAAACCTGGGCTTTCAGGTTTGGTTATTTCCAGCAGACAAAAGGCCAAAGCTTTTCTCAATGTTTGTAATAATGTGCATGTTTTTTTTTGCCAGTTTGTGTGATGAAGCATCAGCAGAAAAACAAGTGAATTGCAAATGCAAGAGGCCAGGAGTCCGTATCACAAAGAATTAAAGTTGCTTAGTTCAGTCTAACCTGGATTTTCTGTATTATAATGGTGGATCACTTTTAAGTAATATAAATTTATGCTGTATGTCTGACCTCCTCCAGGACAAGTCAAAGGACTCTGAAAGGTAAAATGCTCTCCTTTTTACTGTAAACATTGTTCAAGTTTCAAAATGCACCACAGAACAGCAGAGCACAACACTGAGATTTTATTGAACGC
The DNA here is from genome assembly GCA_037974445.1 of Brycinus macrolepidotus. Classification (NCBI taxonomy): domain Eukaryota; kingdom Metazoa; phylum Chordata; class Actinopteri; order Characiformes; family Alestidae; genus Brycinus; species Brycinus macrolepidotus. The sequence continues at coordinate 9,213 of JBBPCZ010003156.1, forward strand.
TCCATCACATGATGCTTAAAACTGAAAACCGTTTCAGCCGACCGTATGAGAGGTAAGAATGAGAGTGCGCTATTGATGAAAAAAAACCAAACACTTCAATTCAATACAATAGGTATGATAAACAAAGACGAAATGGCACTTTGCCATTCATTTCCATGGCAGGTCCACAAAACACAAATAAAAAACAAAACAACTTTCTACAATTCACAGGCCGTCCTGACCACACATTTTTATAGACCTTGCACAAAGGAGCCGCCAATTAATTTTCTTTTATAGACTTCACACACTCAACCTGATTATTATTTTTTTTTTTTATCTCAGATGATGGACGAAACTGCCAATCAAAAAAATCTGTTTCTGGGTCTACAAATGTTTTAATTCCTTACAAGTCAAAAACGGAGGAGACCGAGAAACACATGCACTTCTGATATGAGATATTCATTGGCCACTTTATAAGAAACACCTAGGCTGTGACTTCATTTACTGGCCACTTTATTAGAAACACCTACCTTGTGCTTCCCCTCACTGGCCACTATATTTGAAACACCCACCTCATAACTCCACTATATACAGTAGGTGTACACTTACATACTGTAGCTCATCAGTTCATCAGCCCAACCACCTCATCCATCACTGGTCAGTTTCTGACCACAGGACCAGAATGGTGAAGTGTGTGGTTCTGGTGCGAGTGTGTTAAGCATAGGTGTTGCTGCTGGATAACTTACCACTGATGAAGTCTAACACACACTGTGAATCAGATGGACTACAGGCTCTAAATGTACACCAGCAAGGTGAAGCTACAAGGGAGGGGTTTCTGATAAAGTGGCCAGGGAGTGTATGTGTATATTTAAAAAACTCTTTCCAGTACATGGGGGTCAGTGCGGTGAGGAACAGTGTGTACACTTATATTGTGGATGTGCAATCATGCATGCATACAGTAATGTGTAATAGTCAATGAGTGTTTGCGTGTGTGTGTGTGTGTGTGCGTGTGTGTGTGTGTGTGTGTTGCCTGTGAGAGAGAGAAAGTTGCTAGTAGACAGTGAACAGATCTAAATGGGAGATTTCTAACACACACAGGCAGAAAGGCAAAGAGGGGAGAATGTAAGTATACTTACATTGCAATTCCTTACATATCCCAGCTTAGGTATAAGAGAAAAAGCACACAGTCAGTAGGCCACTCTCACTCCCAGGCCAAACTAATGCTAAAAGTCCCCATGCACCATGCCAACTTCTCAAAGAGACTCTTGCTTCTGCAGCAGACCAATATCACCTGAAGACGATGTGCATTTTGGCAAATGAAGTTTATTTGTGGTAAACCAAATTCTAGTCATATGGAACCAACAATGTTGGATAAAAGTGCTGATTTTGGACCGGTCCCTTTGACTCCAGAGCCAAGCGATATTTCCTTGCCATCATATCAAAACCTTTTAATTTTTCATTTTTTCTACCATCAAAAAAACAAACCCGCTCAATACATTTGAACCAATAGAAATTGTCCAGAATGACTTCTCGCTACATTACATTGCAACATGTATTAAATTTAAACTTATCATACTTTTATTATTAAGAGACCAATTATAACATCTGGTTTTATGTATCAAAAATAGCCATAATTTATTGACTGATGACCTGATTGTGTTAAAAAACAGTCCGGAAACATTCCTTGTTACTGAATGGATGAGGCTAAACTGCTCTGGGTTGAATAGGTAATGTTAATGTTTTGGTTTTTGTGACATCACAAAAACAATTAACTTCCATATATAGATTGAATGAGCAAATCATTTCAAGGGGCATAATTTGAACTCACCTTGTTATAATTGGTAGCCTGATTTGAACAACAAGAATGCAGGTGGAATAAAAATAAAAGCAAATAATTTGACCATATTCTGTCATTTACTCCACAGTCTATTCAGTCTGAGCAGCAAAATCTGCCCTGTTTTCTATCAACCCTAAGAGGTAGACTAATGCTAGCTTTGTTGTTTTTATTAGCCTACAGCTTAGTGGCTAGGCTAGCAGTCAGGACACCACAGGGATTCCCAGGGGTGGTGTGTATTTGTGTAATGCATGATATAAATGATATAATGGTAATATGAAAAGAATGAAAAGAAAACACATATTAAAGTCTCGTTTCAGGTGGGAAAAGTTCCTTTAACAGTTCTTTCATTTATTGCTTTTGCTAAGTTATTTCTTATTTCCAGTATCGCCCGGCTCTGGTTAACAGAGTACAATAAACTGATCCTAGATCAGCACTCTCGGCCTCGCTGCTCATCTCCAGAGGTCTGATGAGGAGGTCTCAAAGAGGTTGGCAGCACTGAGCATGTTCGGGAGGGTTAGAGCAGACAGGTAGTGATGTCACAGCAAGAGAACCTGATTGGCTGAAGGATTTGGGGGGGAGGGGGGTTACCTTGTTGCGTTTGAAGTACGCGCGGCGGCACGCTGCGAAACATTTCTCACTGCAGAAACTCTTCAGCTCCGAACCCATGCTGAGAGAATAGCGCTTCACTCCGACCTTCTGACACCACGCGCACATGATCTGCACATTAGACACGTCGTCCTCTGAGAGAGAGAGAGAGAGAGAGAGAATAAGAGAGATCACTTGCACGTATATAAAGGAAAAAACTCACTTCTTTACAAAGACGTACATGCACAGCAAAAGTTTTCCACCCCATCACTCAAATTACATAGTGTATAATACGCCCACACCCTTGACAGAGACAGACTTCAGCATACGTAATGCAAAATTACTGTTTATTTGCAGAAGTTTACACATTGGAAAAAAATGTGGGATTTTACTTCTTTTTTTTTTACAATATGTCTCCGCAAGTACATAGAAATTAAAATTTAAAAATGCCATATTTAGATTTATTTCCTGTAGAGTATGTATTAACTTAGAATTAATGTGTTTACGTCATGACACTGGAATAAGTTAAAGGGCCTGAATATTTCTTTAATTTTCTTTTTTCCTTTTTTTTATGATTGGCTGCCTGGAATTACTAGGTGAGGATAAACTCCTGTAGGCTGAATAGGCATAAATATGTAAACACGTTGTTTTTTGGGACATCACAAAAGCATTTTGTATAAAATGGGCTGTTTGCATATATTCACTTTATGGACTGGAGAGTGAAAGAAAACATTATCAGAGTTTACATACTGCTAAACAAGTATTCAACAAAGGGGAGAAAAAGTCTACCATTCTAGTGTACCATGCTATGGGCCCCTCTAAACAGAAAAACAAACCATGTATGTGTGTGTCTGTGTGTGTGTGTCTGTGCTGCCCTAGTTTGACTGAAACATAATTTGTCCCTCAGAGGACTATGATGGCAGCCCAAACAAACACACACACATAGCCAGTTGCAGGATGCCCCCGTTACCAAGGTAACTACCCATTGTTGACAGGGAGACATGAAACAGAGGCATAATTTGTGTGTTTGTGTGTGTGTGTGAGTGAGTGTGTGTTTGTCTGTGTAAGCGAGTGTTTAAGTGACTGCATATTTTAGCAGAGAGAGCACTGTTACAGGTCTGATTCAGTGTGTATGTGTGTGTGTGTGTGTGTGTCTGTGTGTGTGTGTGTGAACTGTGACTAGACCTGATGAGCATGTTGCTGGGAGGCGTTTTCTTGTGCCGGAGGAGACAACATGACGTGTGTGTGTGTGTGTGTGTGCGTGTGTGCGTGTGCGCGTGTGTGTGTGTGTCTGTGTCTGGCTAGATTTGATGAGCATGTTGCTGGGAGGCGTTCTCTTGTGCCGGGGGAGACATGATGTGTGTGTGTGTGTGAGTGTGTGTGTGTGTGTGTGTGTGTGTGCATACTAGAGAACACACTCTGAGACCTCAGAGCAGCGACTGCGGTTCTACATCTAATCTATAATTGACCTCACTCACAAAAATGTGACATTCCTGTGAAACGGCCCAGACAGAAACAGGTGCGGGAACATCCCTGACATTCTGAAGGGAATATTTTAACACCCTCTAAAGGGCCCATATTCATGGAAAAATGCATTTTCTTTAGTACAGTGGTACCCCGCTTAACGAACGCCTCACAGAACGAACATTCCGCATAACGAACGCCGCCTCGGACGCGCGCGTGACTCGCAGAACGAACACGTTTCACACCACGAACCGCACGTCGCACGTGAAAAATCGAGTTTTACATTTAAAAAATGGCTGAATCTGGCCAGATGTGTCTCAGATGAAGACAAAGCATCATGTTGTGTTGTTTCTCCCCATTAGTGTCATTTTTGTCCTGTTTTGATGTGTTTTTGGTGTCTGTGTGATTACACGATTTGCCATAGAAGTCTACGGGAAATTGTTTGTCGCACAACGAACTCCCTGCATAACGAACGCGCCGCTGGAACGGATTGCGTTCGTTATGCGGGGTACCACTGTATTTTGAATTACAAGACTATGTTGTCGTACATAAACACTGTTAAAGTACCAGACATGTCAATCACACCCCAGTCCATATATATGACAACTAATCTGCATAAACAGCTCATTTTAAATTCACTGTTTTTGTGATGTCATGATATCCACATATACATATATCCAATTATTCCGCCTATAGCAGATAAACCCTGCCTTCTCTGTCGCCCTTCTCTCTCTCTCTCTTCCTGTTCTCTTTTCTCTCTCTTCTTGCTCTCTTACTTCTCTCTCTCCTGATGGAGGCTGAGAGCAGCCTGTCAACCTGCATCACCCAACCCTCTTCAAACTGCAAGTGTGTATATATATATATGTGTCTATGTGTGTGTGTGTTTATGGGTGTACATGTCTGTCTGTCACACACTGCAGTGAATGCCACTGGATATTAGCTCCTTCCCATCATGCTCTGATGACAGCTTAGGGCTTGTGGGCATGTGTGTATGTATGTGTGTGTGTGTGTGTGTGTGTGTGTTGAGATCTCTCTCTTTCTCTCTCTCTTGCTGTCTCCCTTTCTCTCTCTACTTTCTCTCTCTCCCCTTTCTTTCTTCTCACTTTCTCTTACTTTCTTTCTTTACTCTCTCTGTCCTTCTGTCTCTCACTCTACCCACTCTATCATTCCTACTCTCTCACTATCTCTGTCTGTACTCTCTGCATGTCTCTACCATCTGAACTCTCTCTCTCTATGCCATCTTTACTGTGTCTGTGCTCTCTTTCTGCCATCTTTATTCTCTCTCCCGTTCTCTACCATCTCTCTCTCTCTCTCTCTCTCTCTTTTGCTCTTTCTCTCTGTCTCTCCCACTGGACCATCTCTGCTGTCTCACTTTCATCTCTACTCTTTCTCTCCCTATCTATACCACCTCTCTCTCTCTCTCTCTCTGTCCCTCAATTTCTCTCTTCCACTCTCTACCATCTATACTCTGTCTCTCTACCATCTCTCTCTCTTTCTGTGCAGTGGTAGACAGGGGACTAATTCATAATTATGTTAAATCTCTCCCCACAGGCAGAACGATAACTCTGAACTCACAGCATGCATATTTTATAGCACACACACACACACACACACACACACACGCCTGACTAACGAGTGGTGCGCTAATTCTACACACTCCATTTATCTCTCTTTCTCTTTCCCTCTAATTCTTTCTGGTTCATTCTTTCTGTCACTCTGCTGCTGCAGTGCTGCACTGGACTGTAATGACCAAGCGGTCAGTCTGAGTCACGATACTGGACAACATTATAAGGAGAGTATTAGGTATGAAGTATGTAGCTTTAAGTATTGAAAGTTCACTAGTTTCCTCCAACATTTCAATACACTTTTTTCCTCTCTGCAGTCATAAAATACAGCATCCTCCTGTTTGGAGGTCCCCCTTTTTTCTTTAGTAAGATGATGGAATATTTTTGATTATCACTGGATTGATGAGACAGCATTTATTAAAGTGTTTTTATTGGGCTTAAATGCTATAATTTTAATGATGCATTCAATATATAGAAAGCTGTAGTTGTCTGCCTCCCACCTCTCATTACTCGCTCGCAGCCCAATATCGAGTCATAACATTTCACACACAGAGAGCCAATGGTGTCCTCATTAATTTGCTAACAGTGTAAAAGGTAACCGGGAACTCCTGTGGTCAATTTTACTGCCGCCAGGATGCAAAAGTGTCACTATGGTGATGCATAAAAACCCTAAGAGGATCACCGACAATATGTTAAGTAAGAAAAGGTTAAAGAGGCTCCAGTAAGCAGCTGTGTGTGTGTGTCTTTATGTGTGTGAAGGGTTGAGCAGTAGTGTAGAGTTTCTAAGTGTTTACACACTCATTGGTGTGACCGAAGGGTCTGTATGTGCCTCAGCACTGCACATACCTGCACTGCTAATGGACGTGTGTGTGGGCGTTTGTGTGTGTGTGTTTATTGCTGCAGCGGCTCATGCATTATTCAGCCGGTCGAGGGTGTGGAATGTGGGGGGGGGGGGGGGGGGGGGTTGGGTAGAGGTGTTGCCCTGGCAGTTAGAGTCCACACCATCTGTTTCTCCATCTGAAC
>JBBPCZ010003255.1:0-15660 GCA_037974445.1 Brycinus macrolepidotus
TTCACACTGTGTGCTGTGGTGTGTTCACGTATGACAAATGGACACTTTAAACTTAACGCAGGGCGCGACCTCTCTCAGACAGACATCGGGCAGGAGGAGAGCCCTGCACACAGCCGACCCTACACACAGTCAGCTCCGCCTTTACCTGTTGGAGTTCTGCAACTTCAACCCCCATTTCTTTCTTCCCTCACTTCTCCTTTCTTCCCTCATTCAGTATAAATGCAGCAGATATACAGGAACAGGTTCTTTTGACGTGTGGACCCGAAATGAAAGAGTTAAGCTCGCACGAGGACACACTCAGTGATTCGAGTCACTGCCCTCGATTTCCAGGTTAATTCCACCACCAGCACCCTTCTCCTCTGGGCAGCAATGCTTATCTCACTGCAGAAAAGGCCTAGCGGTGGCTACAAACAATACAACCTTTCATTTTTACCTTCATAAGAACTACTCTCAAGTTGTCACGACTTGTTTATACCTTTCAGAAGTAGGGTAAGAATTGGCATTGGAGCTATTATTATATGCAAAAGAGTGAGAGACGTATAAACGGGTCGATTATGGGCACAGATGTGATTAACTTGCTAATGTAATAAGTCTCAGTGTGACTCAGGTTGACACAATTTTAAGTCTCTACCTTGTTTTCTCTCTCTCTCTCTCACTCTTTTTCTCTGCTCTCTTATCTGTACCCCACAGCTGCCTGGCAAACGTTGGAGAGGGGGGACGAGGAGCCACGCCTGTCACAGCAAAACCCCAAGTGTGAAGGTAGATGATGTAGTAAACACCAACAGTACACAAAGAGAGTTTCACCATTCCTTCATTTCCTCAAATCTTGCATGAATTCCTCTACATGAAGAATCTGACAGACTACCATTTGTTGTGGCTGTGTTGTGTCTCAAACCAGCGTATGAAAAAAAAATCAGCATGAGATGGCGCAGTGAGCAGTGTATTGTGTCCCTATTGATGACTGGAGTGAATGGCTGGTGGAATAAAATGAACTTTGACTAACCTGGTCAGTTGTTGTCCTCCTGGATCCAGACAATGCAGGCATTACAAAGGAGTCCGTTGAACTCATGTCTGCTGAGACCGCAGGATGGAACGAAGAGAAAAAAAGTCATATTTTTGAAAAGTCCAGTGCGGAAATGCTACAATAATCTCAGTGCTTTTATTGGACACTTAAGACGTGCACGGCTCTGGTCCTAGAGGCCCGGCGTTCCGCATGCTGCTCAAACACACCTGGATCAACTCATCATTTTTAACCCTCAAACGGTCATAGACCCCTGTCATAGAAAAGCCCGTTTCTTTCCCCATAGAACTTTTCATTGGGTCGTTCTGTGAAAAAAATGTTCTAAATGAAACATTTTACTCTGAAGAACAATTTTTTGGGATTTTTTTAAGTTTTGAGGCTTTTTTTAAATACAACCCCGGGTCTGTACCAGTTACAGGTTTTCCTAGAACCACACATCCAAAAACATTTAGGAACTATTACGAACCTTATGTATTCTTGTGTACAGTAGTGTGCCATAACAGAAATCTGATGTTTGAAATTGATTTGAAATTTGATCTTATTATTATTATGTACATATACACATACTTATACTTATATAGGTTTATATATATATGTATACACATATATATTTACATACACACACAAACGGGGCAGCTGGTGGCCTGGTGGTTAGGGAGTTTGCCCTGCGATCAGAAAGTCATGGGTTCGAATCCCAAGACTGCTAGTGGCACCACTGAGGTTCCCTTGAGCAAGGTATCGTCCCCAAACACTGCTCCCAGGGCGCTGTGCTCCTGGCTGCCCGCTGCTTCACTTGGTGAATGGGTTGAATGGGTTAAATACAGAGGAAGAATTTCACACTGTGTGCTGTGGTGTGTTCATGTATGACAGAATGGTCACTTTACACTTTTATTTTTTTTAAATTGTCTATATTTATATCTTTGTATTATTTGTATAGTGTACTTTTTATATTACACTGTTGTATAGTTTTTATTTTATTGTTTTGCTGCTCTTAACTTTATACTGTCCACTTTCTGCTGTAACAATGCAAATTTCCTGCTTAATTTAATTTTGTTATTATTATCATTATCATTATTATTATTATTACTATTTTGCGGTCTGGTGTTGACCAGAAGAGGATGGTTCCTCCTGAGGTTTCTTCTTTCAGCTCGAGGGAGTTTTTCCTTGCCTCGGTTGCCCTTGGTTTGCTCACTAGGGGCTCAGACCTGGATTCTGTAAAGCTGTTTTGCATCAACACCAGTTGTAAAATGAGCTATAAAAATAAATTTGACTTGCCTTTGACTTGTCAAGTCTGTGGTTTCAAGTTTCTTCCGTGGATGCAGTGACCACAAGGCTGTAGTCACTGCATCTGAGGAAGAAATGAGACACAAACAAGCGCTCACAAGACACTGACACACACACACACACACACACACTCACACACACACTCTCGGCATTCTTTAGGGACCAACATGTCTTCACATTCCAGAGTTCACATACAGGCCAAACAGTGACAATGTAGATCTTAGGAATGTCCATACAGTCCATCTCACACTTTCTGCTCCTCAGCCATGAGTGATGTCTGACTTGGGGACTGGGTTTATTACATAATGCTTGTTTAAAACCCCGTCTATTGTTCCAGGAGACGGGGTAGCCCATCCTGGGTGGAGCTCTGTGGGCCAGAAAGGAGCCGCAGTGCTGTTTACAAGCTCCATCCAGCCTCTCTCACGGAGACCTTTGTCCTTCTTTTTAACTTCCACAGGTCCGTCACTTTGACACAGCAGGAATCTTACTGATGCTTTTAAATATTTGATTATTTCCGTATTTCTGGAGAACATAGTAGGACAATCTAGCAGCACAGGAAGAAGCTTCTGCCTGATCTTTTTAACTGTAAAATCATTCAAAATGTATTACCCCAATGTAGATAGTAGCAGTATTTTTTTTTTAAAGAAGGATTATTGACAGCCTCATTAGAACTGACTGGAATACTGAAAGTCCTGTTTGTTTTGAATAAGAGTCAAAAGAAGAGAGCATTCAGGCTACACAGTGACTGCTCCTACTGGATTTAGCTATGGATGTAATGTACTTTTTCCATTTTTTTATAAAGAAATCTATCTTACGGTTTCAGAAACCACATAGACACACAAAGTCTATTTCAGATTACTTATCAGCTTGACAATTTGTAATGCAAATATTTGATGATTTGTGACATTGCATGATGCCAACTGATGGGGTATGAGGATTCTTTACTCGTTAGCTACTTCAGCCTTGCAAAACTAAAGAAGTCATGGCTGATCGCTCATTGAAGTAAGGGAGAGAACTGGGGGTTAAAACTCCATGTAGCGTCTTTACAGAGCCCTAACATTTACACACACACACACACACACACACACACCTGTTTCCCTCCTCGTTGTTTACAGTGCCCACCCTTCCCTTAGGCTTCTCTTCTACCACCTCATATTAGGGAGCACAAAATATTTCCCACAATAACCAGAGTGTGTTCTTTTTCTCTGAAACAGAACTCCCATAACCATCTAAGCACCGCCTACTGAAACAAACAAGTCTCCAAAATAGCAGCAACTGCTGAGGCAAATACCGCTAACTGTATAAAAAACAGACTTTTCTGTGCCACTGACAGATGCCTCCCCTGAGGGTGCAGAGGAAAAGGAGGAACACACACACCTCAGATTCTGAACCTCAGATTCTGAACCTCAGATTCCGAACCTCAGATTCCGAACCTCAGATACTGAACCTCAGATTCTGAACCTCAGATTCCGAACCTCAGATACTGAACCTCAGATTCTGAACCTCAGATTCCGAACCTCAGATTCTGAACCTTAGATTCTGAACCTCAGATTCCGAACCTCAGATTCTGAACCTCAGATTCTAAACCTCAGATGCTGAACATGAGATTCTGAACCTTAAATTCTGAACCTTAGATTCTGAGCCTCAGATTCTGAACCTTAAATTCTGAACCTTAGATTCTGAGCCTCAGATTCTGAACCCCAGATTCTGAACTTTAGATGCTGAACCTCAGATTCTGAGCCTCAGATTCTGAATCTTAAATTCTGAACCTCAGATTCTGAACCTTAGATTCTGAACCTCAGATTCTGAATCTCAGATTCTGAACCTTAAATTCTGAACCTTAGATTCTGTAACAAAAAGAAATGTCTCTGCTGGAGGTGGCACTGATTTGTAGTGAAGAGTTTGAGTAGTTTGAGCATGGCAGCCCACTTCTTCTTTTAGTGAAGTGTTTCAGTTGACCGCTTGCAAAATAATGATTGACACACCTCCAAGTCAATCACAACCATCTCTAAATGCTACTTCGACCATCAAGCAATGGAACAATTCTGATAAAACTTCTCTAAACAAACCTGCAGTCAGAGCGTTATTGGCAGTAAATTGGAGAATTATTTGAATTAGAGAATTATCAGAATTATTTAATATTATTTATTTATTATTATTATATATAAGAGAGTACTTCAGGCGCTGTTTTTATTTCATGACTGAAACTGGAATAGATTTGGAATATATTTAAATATACTACACCCATCAAAACATTAAAATATTAAAATTATTAACAGGCAGACGTACGCTTGCTGTAAGGAAAGCTGAACTTTATCTGGGTTATTTAATCATTTTAATGTGGCGCATAAGGACAAATAATGTCGTACTAAGTTAATGCCAGCTAAGTTAGCTTTTTATAACTTCTGACAGTCGACTTGATAAATCACTCTGGTTTAACCGGACTGTACAGTGCTCACATTAGTGATTAAACTATTGAATATAGATGAATACTGGAACATGTGTCATCATTTGTTCATTTTATTAAATCCTCAGCACCTAACACCGCACCTACTAACTCCAGTGTTACATCCAATCAAAGTCCTTACAGGAAGGTCTGACCACTCAACCACCTTGATAAAGTGTGAAGTGCCCATTTGTCGTACGTGAACACACCACAGTGTGAACAGCACGAAATTCTTCCTCTGTATTTAACCCATTCAACCCATTCACCAAGTGATGCAGCGGGCAGCCAGGAACACAGCGCCCGGGGAGCAGTGTGTGGGGACGGTACCTTACTCAAGGGAGCCTCAGTGGTTCCACTAGCAGTCCTGGGATTCAAACCCACGACCTTCTGATCGCAGGGCGAACGCCCTAACCACCAGGCCACCAGCTGCCCCAATAAGCCTCACCCTGGGTGAACCTCCTTCCTGATCATAGTATCTCCCCTGCCAGGTGATGCACCCAGGCGGTCATTTTGAGTCCTTTACATTGTCTCTGGTTTAACGCTTTAGCGGTAGCTCATTTGAAGGGACAGCTTCTGTTTCTCAAACTCTTTATAACCAAAACACTGCTTTAGTGCCATGTCTAAAAGAGTTTCCTTTATTACTTTACATTAAAACGCATTCATACTGCCAGTTCTCAAATATCTCTGCACTCAGCATCTTAAGTTCAATTTTTAAGTAGTGATAAATCACTTTTTTTAAGTGTAGTTTTCAGGTGTGCACCTGATATTTTTACTTTGTTATTAGAGCTAAAGATGCTACTTGAAGGCCTGAGTTGAGCTCATAACGGATGTAGCAACAACAACTAAGAGAGGTGGTTAAATTGGCCAAAAAAACGTAAATAGTTTATTGCATTTGGCTCAAATAAAGCGCAAAAATGCATTTGCATATTTCTGTGCGTGCAAATGTGATTTCTCTGTGCTCCATTTTCCAGTGATCAGGTGTGCAGCCGATATTTTAGTTTGCTATAAAAGCTACAAATGTTACGAGCAGGCCTGAGCTGAGCGTGTAATGGATGTAGCGACAGCAACTAAGGGAGGTGGGACAAGCGGTAATGAAAACAGCAAATTTTACATCTGAAGCAGTTTTCAAAAGAAGGAATATCAGGTCAGTATTGGCATCAGACTGTTGGTATTGCGCCACCTCTGGTCTCTGGAGTTTCAGGTTTAAACAATAAAACATTATTTTAATTTATTACACACTTTACAACATCAGGACCTTACATTTGAAAATTGTCCCCTGGTTTCCTACAAAGTCAGGGCATTGCCTTGAAAATCTACCAAAGACACACACACTCATTCCACTCCACTACTCATGTTTACATACAATCGCAGACACATGCCTCCATACACTCCGCACACATGCTCACACACACAAAATTCACACATTCACACATTTCCCACACATCACCTCATAAATAACTCGTTCGAAACTCACCGATTCGGCCTCTCTTTCGCCTGAATAGAAGCGATTTCAATAAAGAATACATTCTGACTGCTTGACATGTCCTAGCCAGTGCCTTGGGCAACAGAGAGACAGCTGAAGCCCCTCTGCGCTGAATTTGCCTTCTGCCTTCTACCTCAGCACACAGCCGAGAATGTGTTTCTCTGTGTTTGTATGTGAGACAGAGTCATAGAGAAAAAGCCTCAGGAATCTAGTTTTCCCACTCGTGACCTCCACGTGGTAGTGGCAGCCCTATGCTTCAGCTTCAGATACGGAACACCACAAAGCTACCCCAGATAAGATAGCGTCACCAAGATAGACTTTTATTGTCTATTGTCTTTAGAGTACATTGTGGTCTGACATGTCAGAAACCTGAGCTGTCAGAAAGGTGCTTGGGCCCCAATGCCATGGAGTTTAATCATACATGCTCTTTTACATTCACAGCATTTTACTTCATGCTCTCGTCCAGAGCAACATTACATGGGAGCTTTGAACAGAAGGCAGTTTTTGAAAGTTATTTATGATTTTTTTTGTTAGCTGAGTTCATGACATGGACATGTAGTTGATATCCTAAGTGCTCAGGGAAGAGGTGGGTCTTTATTTAACTGCAATTTGAAGACAGTGAGGGGTCAGCTGGTCTTAACTCTCATAACTACATCCTTTGTTTTATAGTAGCTACTGAATAATTCATAGACGTTATGGCTGCTGAATAAAAAGCAGGGATGGCTAGCTCCATTTATATGTATTTAAGTCATCTTTTTGACAGATTTGTACTTTTCTGAGGATTTTCAAATGCTTTTGCTGCTGCTGCTCAAGTGTGTTTGTCTGTGAAAAATTGAACTTTTTATTTAGTTACATTTTAGTCATTAACACGAACACTCCTAATGTTGCACCAAAGAGAAGAACAGTGAGTGGCAAACTTTAGTTCCTATTATGATAGGTGCTGTATTTACTTGGACGTTTCACTGTAGTTGTATAAGTTTCTTCCAATCAGAGCAAGTTCTTTGACATTTTTCCTTATTATAGTAAATTTAGCTTTAATGGCAGGGCATGAATGAGTGAAGGTTAATGACTGAATAATAAGCCTAACGCACAAAAATATGAACCACATGTTGTTTGACTTAACTAAAAATACATAAATTTCATTTTATACTGAGATCCTTAGCTAAATGCTGCCTCTACTATTGAATGACAATGTCTGGCGTTACTAAATTAAGTTCATATAGTGATTTTTGTATTGTTTTTACAGTTCTTTTAAATTATCCAATAATAGTGAGACTTTTTGAAAACATATGAAACACATTTTAAGTTAAAAGGAAGACAGTGTCACTGATAACAGGTTTAGGAAGAGTTTAACTCATCTTATGGGACAGATCATTAAAAACGCCCTGGTTTCTTAAACCAAAAAAAACTAGAACTGTTTTCAGACCACATTTGCTGACGAATAACAGACCCTAGGGGAAATAGTTTACTTAGAAATGGATGCACAGTCTTAAAATGGTAAGCACAAAACCCTTCCCTTCACAGCAAACACAGTTACTAACTGCCATCTAGTGTGTGCCTGCAGATAAAGCAGGACACAACCTTTCATGGCCTCAATAGAGGCTGAGCCTCAGAGGTTTCACAAGTGCTCTTTTTTCATTCTCAATACTCTGTTATTCTTACAGTAACTAAATATATATTGTCACTATCTTATCAAAACCTTGTAATGTCAATGTTTTTATTTTTATATTTTACACAGTTTGAAAACACCAGCAGCTCTTCACACCGTGTGAACAGTTTACAATAAATGCGTCAATGACTGAGAATAAAATCTTGTTATATTAATGTATAAAAAGGCATTTTTATAGTGTTTCTGGGCAGTTTGAGGGTGATTAGTTTCAGTGTTTCTATTTATTATAATTTATTCTTCTAATTATTTCTGTTCATCTCATTGCAGCTAGATTTATAAAAAGAAAATTGGGGGAAATTTACTTTTTCTTTTATGTGTGTGTGTGTCTGTGTGTGTGTCTGTGTGTGTGTGTGTGTGTGTACACAGTTCCTGTGGGAGAGGGAGTGGGATTTCCTGAAGCACATCACCGCCCTGCTGGAATGTCCTCACTTTGCTTAGTCTTGGTGATGGCAACATTTATATCACACACACACACACACGCACACGCACACGCACACGCGCACACACACACACACACACACACACACACACACACACACACACGTGCACACACACACATTTTACAAAGTGAGGACCAATTTATTGGCCATGGCATTGTAGGTTAGACCTGTTTTCCTCTGGATTTCTGCAAAAATACACACACACACACACACACACATACACACTCAGACCCATGCAGATCGAATCTGAAGCCCTCGCAATTAAATAATGCTTCAGAACAGCATGTACACATAGATGCTGATATATCTTTTCATTAAACCACCGTCTCTACATCCTTCCCCTCCCTGTTTAGTGATGAAACAAGGAGTGTTTACATCAGATTAGTTGTAGAAACGATGTGATAAGCAGAGAGAGAGAAAGAGAGAGAGATAATAAAGACAGAGGAGCAGTTTTCCACTGCTGTCTTTCAATCTTTCACACACACACACACACACACACACACACACCCACACACACACACTCATACACTGTTTCCTTGTGCCTTTGAAGTCTCATGACCATCTCTAAACTATGACTGACTGTTATACAAATTAAGTAAAGTGATGAACTGAATTTACTTGATTTAAATGTGTGCATAGGTTCTATGTGAAGAAAGTACATTACCACACATCTTAGCCATTAATATATCCATCACTGCCGAACATAAGTACACTGAGAAGACGAACCTTTGTTATGTAATAGCCATTGTCTTTTGCAAATATTGGACACATTCAGTTAAGCAAATTCAGTGCATCACACTTTTTAATGGAGATCTTCAATAAAAGATATTGTTCTCTACTAATCAACTTTGTAGATATTTTCAGTTCCTCACACTCATAACTGTAAAATGTACAAATTATGAATAATGACTGAATAATTCATACCAATTACCATATAATAAGCCTTAATATGATCAGTTACCCAGTATTTCCCAGGTGTAATGCACATAATGAACAACTGACAATGCCGAAAGAAAGGTTTAGTAATGCACACAGATTTGTGATCAACTTCATATTCGTACTTACTCGTGACTCTGTCAGGCACCGGTGAATCTGCATTACTTCTTTCTGGTATTTTTTCCTCCAATATGGTTAAATTGGATACCTCTTCTTCCATCTCTGTCCAGTCTCTCTCTCTCCCTCTGTCTCTTTCTCTCTCTGTCTCTCTCTCTTTCTCTCTCTCTGTCTCTGTCTCTCTCTCCCTCTATCTCTCTGTCTCTCTCCCTCTCTCTCTGTCTCTCTCCCTCTCTCTGTCTCTCTCTCTCTCTCTGTCTCTCTGTCTCTCTCTCTGTCTCTCTCTGTCTCTCTCTCTCTCTCTCTCTCTCACTTTACTGACTAACAGATCATCAGAGGATGCATCTGACTTTTGATTCTGTTGAGTGAGTACGAGGTAAGACATTTGCCAACTTCCTGCCGCTCTCTGATTGGTCATGGGAAATGATTCCAGAGGCTTTAAACGTGTGTGTGTGTGTGTGTGTGTGTGTGTATGAGTGCGTGTGTGTGTATGTGTGTGTATGTGTGCACTGAAAGAAGAGTAATGCATTAATTTTACTTGATCCAAACTTGTCCATCATTTCTACACAGATAAAATATTTTACATTGACACATAACATTCCATTATACCTTTACTTACTTCTGGAAAAGCTGAATCATTGGGATAAACCTCAACATCTGTAATGAACACCGTGCAAAAGTTTTAGCCATTTGTTTGGGAAGCGAATCTTTATTTGTTACATATATTAACATTAGAATAAATACTAATAAACAAATGAAGAAGATAAGAGTTGACATGTGTTAATGTGTTAGCTGGACAATTTCCAAACCTCTCCTCGAGAAAAATCCTAACGTTTACAGTCACCGTCCGATATCGAGTTCAGCCACACAGTTCTACATTGAATTTAATCAGGTTGCTGAACAAATTCAGGTGATGGCTGAGAAATCAGGACGCACGTTCCTCTAGACGTGTTCTCCTAACCTAAAAATAACTTTATTGAGAACGTACAATTCTCATTACATTTGATTGCATTTGTACTCATTGTAACACATTATATAGTGTTCGTGTCAAAAACACACTTAATACTGAGATAAACAATTTGACACTTTCGCACAGCACTGGACCACCACACTCACACAGCAGTACAACAAATACAATTGCCACCTACACTTCCTGTAGTTCGCCACACCGGGTTTCAAACGGATGCTTGTCTACAAAGCTGATGGTTTGCCTGTTTCTGATTTGAGCAGTTTGTGATCTAGGTGTCAGCACTGACTTCTGTAACTCAAGGCATTGACTCAAGGACATTTTTTTGTACTAGATAAACAGGCAACAAAGCATATCAAAGTTGCTCTGTATCCGCTAAATGGTCTGTGAGTGCGTGTGCATGTGTGTGTGAGTGCATATGCATGTGTGTGTGTGTGTGTGTGTGAGTGAGTGTGTTCTGTCAGTAAGTTGTACCCATCATGAGCTTGTGCTGCACAGTGACCAAGTGAAGCAGGCCCAAGGCACATCTGAGTGCATCTACCCACACACACACTCATACACAGCCCTCTAGGCCTTCACCCTTCTCACACATGCAGAGCGGCAGCAGCCCATGTGCTCCCAAATATGCCCTCCATTATGCAGCACTCACACTTATGGATTATAGAGTGTAATATTGACCACTCTGTTTTTAACAATCTGTGCTTGATATCTGACTTGAAAAACAGTTTGTTGCCTGGGACATAAATGGTCATGATGTTTACCTGCCACCAACAGTCCTCACTGCTCAGTAGTTATAACACATGACAGAAGTAATCGAAGACTTTTGGAGGACAAGCATGAAAGTGTCTCATGGTTGTGCCTCAAAGGAAACAGATGCATCAGCTGCAAGCCACTTTCAGCCCGGTGCTTAAATGGTGCTCAGGACTAACTTCCGATTTAGTAACTACTAGGAATTATTTGGTGACAGTTATGAAGCTAATGTGTTAGCTATGCCGTTCTGAGGGGGAGAGCTTGAAGTGTGGGGCTCATGCAGGCCTGTAGGGTTTAATGGGTTAACAACTTGCAGCATGATGTGGTTTTTGCAGAAACTCAGCTGCCACATAACTAGAACAGCCACAAAGGAAAAAAAAAACAAAACAACAACTTGCAAGTCTCTGTATCTGTACTGTACTTACAGGTTCAGTCAAATCTCTTCAAAAGATCTGTTCGTTCATTCATTCATTCATTCATTCATTCATTCAGTCATTTATTTATGTATTATAAAAAACCATGATTAAAACCGTGTAGATGTCCACAATAATGCATTTCACTGCAACCGTGAAAGTTACACAAAAACATAAAAAAAGTATTTTTACATAAATATGCAGACCTTTACCAATTTACCAGGCTACATTATATGGGCTGGACTTTTATGTGTTTATTATTATTATGATTATTATTGTTACTATTATTATTACTATTGTTTTATTATTATTATTATTATGATTATTGTTGTTGTTGTTGTTATTATTATTGTTGTTGTTATTGTTATTATAGTGTTGTTGTTGTTATTATGATGATTCTTATAGTGTTGTTGTTGTCGTTATTATTATTATTGTTGTTATTATAGTGTTGTTGTTGTTGTCGTTATTATTATTATTATTATAGTGTTGTTGTTGTTGTTTGCAGTAGACGGCGCCATGCGTGTGGAGTGTGAGCGCGAGGAGGTGCTGGAGAGGTCTTGCTGTGTTGCTGTACAGGGCTGTGTGTGTGTGTGTGTGTGTTGTATAATTCTGTGTGTGTATGTGTGTGTGTTGTATAATCCGTTTCAGAGCCGGCTCCTACCCGCCCGCACGGCCGATCTGAACCTTAATGGGCCCGAACTGGACGTACATCAGGGTGGGCTATGCCTCGGTGGGGGTCGTGCTCGGACTCTGCGCCTTCGTCGTGTGGACCGCGGTGTTCCGGCAGCCCTGGACCGCGGGGGCGGGCGGCTTATCAGGTAAACAACCCCAGACCGGGCTGTTCGGCTTAATACGCCTTCGATTTGACAAACAAATATCGCGAAATATCCGTGTAGAATTCGCCCTGATACATTTTTCCATCGTTTCACACACGGGTCTGTTCAGCAACGAGACCGGGACCGTAAATCCGCCCTGCGGAACCAGGCTCGGCCCGGCAGACCCGCTGCGGTACACCAGGCAGATCAGACCTCACTCTGTTAAAGTCACACTGAAATTACAGCAACATCCCCAGCCTTAACTCTCAGTTATATATATAAATACTGAGAGTTAATACTATATATATGTGTGTGTGTGTGTGTGTGTGCGCGCGTGTGCGTGTGTGTATGTGTTCTTCTGGAAGGAAATGTGCATTGTGGGTTTTGCATTGTGGATGTCCTGGTTGACAGAACCTGTGTTTTTTTGCAGGAGTGCTGGCCCTGTGGGTTCTGGTCACACACGTCATGTACATTCAGGACTTCTGGCGCACCTGGCTGAAGGGACTCAAGTTCTTCATGATGGCCAGCGCGGTTTTCTCAATGCTGGCTGTTGCCACTTTTGCCACCTTATTGACACTTGCTATTACTAAACAGCAAGGTGAGTTTGTTACACTTATTTACATCATGTACCGAGCGTAAATAGCAGTGTTATCATTGTGTTTTATTCTATTTTACGATCTTTATTCATGGTGTCCATGGTGTCCTGGCAGTTAACTACAACGCATGTCATTTACTGGGTGCGTCCGATTAATTTGCAAGAGCAGTTGAATGTATATGGAAGAAATGTATTCAAATGTATTAACATTTTCTCAGTGGGTTAGATGTTTACAGGACATGTAATATGTAAATGAGGCCACTGCCATGCATGTAAATAAGGGAATCTGTGAGTTTGTGCTGCTTCTTCTGTATCTGAAACTGTGTGAGAATTAGTGTGTTCCATTAAAGTAACCCAGCCTCTTCTTATGCACAGCATTGGCAGACCCCAAGAGCTTTTATCTGTCATGTGTTTGGAGCTTCTTCACACTTAAGTGGGCCTTCCTCCTCGGCCTGTATTCCTACCGGTACCGTCAGGAGTTTGCCGACATCAGCATTCTCAGTGACTTCTGAATGGCTACGTATTTGGAACTGAAGGAATTTGTTATTGCCAACTGGTGGATTTACCTGCCAGTCATGAGGTGGGCGGGGAGAGATCGAGCTTGCCAAGCAGGAAGAAGTGGATTAACACCTTCGTTCACATTATTCTTTCTGTTTCAATCACAAACACGTTGGACTCTCTGTCCTAATTTTCCTCCAGTCCTATACACTATTGTCTGAATCGCATTCCTGTTACATTGTTTTAAACACAAGATGATATTTAAACGAATCACATTGTATACATGTGGTTAAAAGCTGTTGAGAGACTTGAGAAAACCTGTTTATGAACGCTGCAGGCGACTGTGGGGCACGGACCTGATTGGGAGATCATCTGATAAAATCGTCTGTGCGCTCAAACTATTTCTGATAGCTTGTGGTAGTCTTGACATTGCCATCTTTGATTGTGGATTTTCCATTCTTTTGAATTGTGAAGTTTAATTAAGTTTACCATTTACATGAACACTGTTTACCATGTTAGTTTTTAATGTATTGAATATGCATTGACTATGAGCATATATCAGCAATATAACTTGAATGCAATTCTGTTTTTTTCCATTAGTGGAAGTAAAATGACAACAAAAAACACTAATCACCAAACTGGGCTCCTGCTCAACTCTTATGCCAACAATGTTTTGTCACTTGTTCTAGCAGGACACGTGTGTGTACTTTAAGGTATCAGTATTAGGACATTTAAAATGTTAAACTTGAATTCATTTCTTAAATTCACTTCTTCCTCGTATATCGCACAATGTGTTTGTTTTTTTTTTGTTAAAATGCTTTTTGTAGCCAGATGCAATGATGCATCTCAAACGTGAATCTGTGTCCTAAAAGATTATGACCCGTGTTTATCAAAGTTACCAGAATAACTACAAGGGTTTTTTGCCTTTTACACCTTAATAATTACGTTATTGTAAACAAGCGTTCCTCATTCGAAGTGAAATGTCTTTGTTGGAGACCGTTGATAAACATGGGCTCTTTTCATTGATGCAACATTATAGTAATTATGTTATGACAGGAAAAAAAGATGCTCAGAACTGCTGTGCAGTCTTCTGTAGGTCACCAAGTGTGTTTTAATGAGGTATGCTTGGAAATTTAAATTGTTTGTCACTTTAAGAATAACCTTTTTTATCCCCACAATGAATGATCCAGTTATGTATTTGTCATATGATTTTTAAATTTGACTTCTGTCCAATTGCACATAGACCCATTAAAGAGTTTAAAAGTCCATCATCGAGTATAGACGTCTGTCTAGGAATGTGTGAATGACTGTGTGGAATTGGAGTAATGATTCAGTGTAGCCAGTCCCTTTAAGTGGGGGATTCCAGGGTCCGGATGCCCGGATTCCTGCACGGTTTGGTGGATTTCCATCTCAAACACACCAGATTCCCCTCATCAGTTAATTGCCAAATGTAGTTGATGTGTAAGAAAGATGAAAACCCCACGTTGTGCTAAAGTCTAGCCCTCAGTTCCCCAATCATTTAGTCATCAGCTTTATCTTATCAGAACAATTTAACCGATCAGTCCATTGTCTTCTGTTGTGGCAATTGGTCCTTGATCCTTGATGTGACTTGATCACCATTACAATGAAAAAAGTCATGCAAATCATTTCCACATGACCATATTATGTTATACCTACACAGTTCTGTCTTTCAGTTTATTTACATATGGCAATAATTGTGCTGATGGGGGAGAGTGGGGCACAACCTAACATATTTTATTCAAGCAGCCCACACATCTGCTACAAATTAAAATGTAAACTTTATTTCCAGCACTTCACATCTCCAAACAATAATTACAAAGTAGAACAGTTAACTTCAGCACGACAAAACAAAAATGACTCACATTCAGAGTACATTTCTGATAGATCTGCTCATAAGATAAGTTACACTTTTATTAGTCCCACAGGTGGGAAATTTGCATTGTTATGGCAGAAAGTGGACAGTACAAAGGTAAGAGCAGCAAAAAACAATAGAATAAAAGCTGTAACACAACAGTACAGTATAAAAATACACTATACAAATAATACAAAAATATAAATATGGACATTTGGGTGTATGCAAAATATATATATGCATATATAAACCTATATATGTATGTGTGTACACATTGAATATATATATGTAAATATATGTACATAGTGGAAATATATACGTATGAGCACCATGAATATATATACAGGTACACA
>JBBPCZ010003301.1:0-15657 GCA_037974445.1 Brycinus macrolepidotus
GATTCACGCTGCGGACTCCCTCAAGGACAAAGCGTGCTCTCTACTCTACACCTCTCTCCTAGTACAGTGGGAGAGCTTGGGAGCTACGGACATTTCCCCGCTCCGCTACGGTCTTAGCGGAACCTTAACGGACTGGGTTAGCCTGAAACCAGTATACCGGCCGTGTAGCCGTGTCTCTCCCCTTCCCTTCGGTGCTGAGCTTTGTTATATGGCTGTTATGTTGGTAATCCTTGGTTGGGGTTATGTTAGGAAAGGCTATGTTAAGATGCTAAAGTGCTATGTGTTAGCCTTTTGTTTGTTATATGTTCTGAGTTGAGCTCTTTGAGCTTTTCCCTTGTTGCCTTATTTTCATTAAAGAAGTTATTTTAAGAACTCTCCTGCAAGCCGTCCTCCCTCTACACCCTGACATGACAGCGCCCTGTTTTATTTTAAGAAAAGGAATCTATCTGATCTTCTCGACACGTTTGTGGAAGTCTATCGTGGAGATTTCTGAAGACCTCAGAAAGAATTGCTGATTATCATCAGGCTGGAAAAGGTTACAAAACCATCTCTAAAGAATTTGGACTCTACCAGTCTACAGACAAGTGGAGTAAACTCAAGACTAATGTTACTCTACTGGTCGAACAATAAAGATCACTCCAAGGGCAAGGCGTGAAATAGTCTGTGAAGGTAACTTCTAAGCAACTAAAGGCATCTCTCACATTGGCTAATGTTTACAATGTTCATAGTGCCTGGCAGGTATGCAAGGAAAAAGTCACTGCTTTCCAATAAAAAAAAAACAAAACAGAAGGCTATTGGAAAAATGTGGGCGGATGAGACCAAAATAGAACTTTTTGGCTTAAATGAGAAGTGTCATATTTAGTAAAAAAGGAAAACACTGCATTCGAGCATTAGAATCTTATCCCATCTGTGAAACATGGTGGTGGTAGTATCATGGTTTGGGCCTCTCTTGCTGCATCTGGACCAGGACAGCTTACCATCATTGATGGAACACTAAATTCTGAATTAAACCAGCAAATTCTAAAGGAAAATGTCAGGACATCAGTCCAGGAACTGAATCTCAAGAGAAAGACACAACCAAGTCGTTCTACCAGTTAATGTTTTGGAATGGCCAAGTCAAAGTCGTGACCTTAGCCCAATAAGAGTGTTTGGAAAGGTCCTGAAGAGAGCAGTTCACGTGAGGAAACCTGCCAACATCCCAGAGCTAAAATAATGTGCTGATCAACAGTTACTGGAAATGTTAGTTACAAGGGTGTCGCATGCAATACTGAAAGCATATCACAAATGTAATATTTGGTAATCTTCCTCAAAAATGTCAAAACATTTTTGTCTCGTTTATCTCAGAAGGGTTCCCTTTGGAGAATCTGTTGATGATTAGGCAAAATTTAGGCAAAAAAGCTGCTTTTGCTTATGTAGTGCTAATTTTGAAATCAAACAGTTCAGTCTAACTCGGCAACCTTCACTGTAGGCTCACTTTCTTTTCTGAAAAAGCAAACATCATTCTAGAAAAAGCGTATTTTGCCAGAATTACGTTGGTGTAACATACCGTATACATGTACAACCTACTGACACATTATGTAAATTCAACACAGCACTTTATTCAGTGTAGAGTGTAAGGGTTTAAAAATGAACAATGAACTTGAATTGAAGTCAGTATGGTTGTGTAAAATTAGACAATTCTATAAGAATACAGCTGCTAATACATGGCTAAAGTGTTACCGTGAAAACTTGGGTGGCGCTTTCTTTCTCCAGCACATATCCAAAGTTCATAACCTCTCCCTCATGAGAGCAAGTGACGAGAGGTTCAACTCCCTCCCCACACAGTGTGAACTCCAGAGCCATTTCACTGCACTTAACCTCCAGCATCTCACGGTACTGATAAAACAAACACACACACAAATTAATATATTTATGAATCTGTCATGTACTTTATAGTTCTTCTGGTGATAAACATCTGCAGCCTCTCCCTGGACAACCTATAATCTCTTCCATCTGTTACATATTTAAAAAATAGGCTTTGCTTAAGTCCTGTTAATTAAACTGATATTATTCATATTTTATTACAAATACCTACCTTGTAAGAAGGAGCTAGGGATAGTGCACAAAGGAACAAGGGCAGGGGAGCGAAAGGAGAAGGTAAAAGGGGAAACGTGGGTGTGCGTCAGTGGGAGAGGAGGCTACAAAGAGAACGAGGGCACAAGAGACACTTAGAAAACGTGAGTTGGAGTGGGGAACACGAGAAGGAAAACCTAAGCAACAAAGGTAAAAGAGGAAGATTGAAACTAAAGAAGATGAAGGAAAGGACCGGTGAGATGAGACTTTGATAAGTAAAGGGATATTTTTTATATTTTTATAGAGATATTTTATGTATTTTTATACGGGCACATAACTCTTTGTACAACGTCTGTAAGCAAATTACATTCTAAAAACATAAATGTAACTCTTTTTATGAAGATGAAAGCAGTCTTAGACGTTATGGTCTTAAAAGATAGTCTTAGAAGATATCACGTCTGGCTATGAAATTATACTCGAGTGAGACATTTAAGAAGGTAAATATCATTCCACATATTATATACCTATACTTTACGGTCACATAATTAGCAATAGTACGGCATACTGTGACACAGAGTAGAGTAACTGCTGCTGACATTAAATGCAATTCACTGCGCTGTGTATGCTTGGGTGTGTTTTTTGCCATATGTGCTACACTCCAGCAGAGGTCAGTGTGGCTTACCTTTTTGGCCAGGGCTGGTGTGAAAGCCAGCAGGAGTGTGTGAGTGTCTCCAGGCTTGAGCTCTCTCATAGCATTCAGCACAGAGAAAGGCCCATTTAGGTTCAGAAGTGAAGACCTCAGCTACAGCTCACGTTAAGAATGACACTCATTATTACATATCAACAGACAGGTTTCCATCAGGTAGTGTAATGATGTGGCATAAACAATAACAGATGTAATGACAATTCTGGCAATTACAAAAGTAACAGCAACAACAAAAACACTTCATGGAGTTCACTGAAGCTTTGAGGTCCAGAAGGATACCTTGACAAATTCTGATGAAATGTTCTGGATTGTCACCATTTTCAAAACTTTTTGACCTGTAGCATTGAAAGAAATCAAAAACAACTGTAAACACTACTCCTTTTCAAAGATATAAAAAGCAGGAAAGAATACAAACTGTGCATACCTACTGCCACCTGGCTGAAGTCAACAGTGGTTTCCCCATTGTCAGAAATGACCACCAGTGCTGGTCTAACAGCTGGGCAATGCAGTTCCAGGTAGAGGGTGTTACAGGGGCTGTAAAGAAGATTTCCTTTTAGTCAGCCTCAAGCTGAGAAGTACTGTTCTTTAAAGTGTTCTTTAATGTGGTTAAAGATATTATTTACCACATTTCCACATCACACGGAATATGTCCAATTATACTGGTGTTACTATTACAGTAATGTTTATGACTGAAAGTGAAAGAACAATACTTTAATCCATAACCCTATTCAGACAGGATTAAAAAGAAACATGGGGACCTAGAGTAATTTCCTCTATTACAGGTGTGATTTTATTCCATTTTGTTTGGCTGTGTGAGTCTTTTTTGTCTCCTCCCCTTAGAAAATTACAGGCCAGATCACCTACTTTTTTTACCAAACTCAGTGGTCCAATCATTTTAGTCCCCTGTGGATACATATCTCTGTCTCTAGTCTTGTGTACACCTCCCAATAATGGTGGATGCTTCTGTCCCACTAGAAACTCGCTTCTCAGTCATTTTGTTCCAGTACAGATGTGAGAGTTTGATCACTACAGATACATAAACATTTTATTTCAGCGGTCGCTCTAGTAAACAAATCCAGTCCAAGCAGTTTATGTTCTGCAAGCATCAGTTTTGCACATCATTTTCAGGACCATTCTGAGTACAGTTAATGCAGTGAAAAAAAATGTGTAAATTATTTCATCTCAAAAAATCTCTTCCTGAGTCTTTGTGAGCTCAAGTGGTTTTAATAATTCTTCAGTTATTTTGGTAACAGGGTTGCACATACTTAGAGGCATTTTGCTTTATTTTTATGCTGTCTGAAAGTGTGATAGTTTTCCTTTTTGTAACTGTAATTCAAACAGTGATGCTCACCTGTATATACGCTCCTCAGACTCTTGTTGCATAATGTCTCCATTGGACACAAAGCAGGGGAGGATGTAGTGGCTGTATCGCTCTTTAAACGAGCGAAGGAGAGAGGCCTTTCCAACCGCATACTCGTCTGAGCTAGCAGAAACAATAAGCACAATAACTGTGTTTTAGCCTTTCCACTTACAAGCTGTGTTGTGGACTATTCAAAATTACTGACTAGGGTAGTTAATAATGTACCTGAGTCACAATACTATCTGTTGTAATCTTTTCATTTACAACTGTAAATTGCCTCTAAAAGTAAAGTGGCCCCTTATAGTCACACATGAACACACCACAGCACAGCACACAGTGCGAACAGTGTGAAATTCTTGCTCTGCATTTAACCCATTCACCAAGTGAAGCAGTGGGCAGCCAGTGACACAGCACTCAGGGAGCAGTGTGTGGGGAAACTTAAAAGTAATGCTCTGCCACCTTGGCTTGTTTCCCACGTTTTGTCCATGTACAGTGTGCACTTGTAAATCAGCTATGCCTTGCTCACAACTCACAGTCTGATCAAATCACTTTTAGGGCAGTAGTTCTCAATTTTTTTTAGTGTAAGTAAAGTGGCCCTTATAGTCACATGTGAACAAACCACAGCACAACACGCAGTGCGAAATTCTTTCTCTGTATTTAAAGTAAAGTGGCGACGCATGAACACACAGTGTGAACAATTTCTCTGCATTTAACCCATTCACCAAGCAAAGCAGTGGGCTGCCAGTGACGCAGCACCCGGGGAGCAGTGTGTGGGGGCAGCATCTTGCTCAAGGGTACCTCAGTGATGCCATTGGCAGTCCTGGGATTCGAACTTACGACTTTCTGTTCGCAGGGGCAACTCCCTAACCACCACGCCACCAGCTGCCCCAGAGAAAGAAAATTTTCTGTTTCATCTAATAAAGTTTAGTTTATCTCTGTTCTCTGTTGTGCTATGACATCACAAAAAAATTAACAAATTCAAAACAGCTTAGTTTTCATATATGTACCATTTATGTGTGGTTTTTGGATGAGGCACAACAGGCTAGAGGTAGTTTACATATATCCTCAAGCACACAATTCTACACCAATAAGAGGCTTCATCTGTAACATGACTAAAATTTTAAGTTGCTTTAAATAAGAATTTATACCAAATGCATAAATGTAAATGTAAATATACATACTATTTACAACTGAGTGAATTGTTCATTTTAAAACTTTAACAATCTACTCAAAACTACATAATACATAGTAGTACATAATACATAGTATTCCATAATACATTAACAGATTATTTTAATTATAATATTAATAGGTAAATACTAAAATGTATCTACATGTACTGATATGTTTTTACACACAAAATATTACATTTCTACTGTAATACTGATACTTTTTTCCATCCCTAATACTGACCCTTTCCGAATGTCTGCTGGATTCAGGGCCTGCAAGGGACTGTCACTTTTTGGGGTCAGAGAGCTTTTGGTGCCCATCTCTCTCACAGACAGTTTGTCTGAGCCGCGGTTCGGGGGAGGCTTCTTCCCTTTCTTTGCATCCTGCTGCATCTCCTTTCTTTTCTAAAAAGCAGAGAAAAAGTAGGACAGGGATGCTTATACTGACATTGCCATTTTCTTCTTTGGTACTTTACTGTGGTTAGTGAATATAGCCTTTATTTTGAAACATATTGCACTTGTTTGCAACTTTTTTAACTCAAGTTGATAAAAACAAATCAATGTTGATATCTTTATCTTCTGTGTTGGCATCAGTGTGT
This sequence comes from Brycinus macrolepidotus, assembly GCA_037974445.1. Classification (NCBI taxonomy): domain Eukaryota; kingdom Metazoa; phylum Chordata; class Actinopteri; order Characiformes; family Alestidae; genus Brycinus; species Brycinus macrolepidotus. Next base: position 5,887 of record JBBPCZ010003301.1, read on the forward strand.
GTTCACTATCCAATCACTAATATCAACTGTGTTTCTGAACAAACAGACTTTTTAGTGCACTTCTTGAGAACGAAGAAAACAAGATTTTTGCTATCATTATACCACTGTGCTTAATACACTTAATTCTTATCTCTTTTTAAGTAATCTTAAGACTAGTTTATCTATTTTGAAATTTTGAACAGCTTAGGTGTGATTTGGGGTACATTTCACTGCACGTTGTACGTGTATAACTGTGTATGTGACAAATGATGTCATGCACACCGGTCACGTGACGCGCATGGGGTCCCGGAAGTGACGCACGTCACGTCCTATATAAACAAGGAAGTGGTATCACACGGCGCCAAGTCATTGAGTCCTGTGCTCGCCTCGCCTCGTCTCATCTCTGATACCGTGAGTACTCCGGTTATTTTCCACTCCTTATATAGACTGTGTGTTTGTGTGAGAACGCAGGTTCCCAGTGGGAGCCTCTACTCTCTGCTGAGAGCGTTCTCAGATCAAACTGCGTGGTTTACCAACTCTCTCGTGTTTAATCCTCGATTGGGTTCATCCACTACGCTACACTGGGCTAACAGTTTGGCCAGGTATGTCCCTGACAGAATGACTGAGCCTAACACTGTGAACCCAGCGGATTTCGTTGAGTTGTGTGAAACCGTGTCTTGGCAGTCAACCAGGATTGATGAGCTCACATAAGAGCTCACGTCTCTTGAACAAGCTCATCATGAGCTAACTGTCGAGGCTAGGCGCCCACAACCGGCGGTCCGTTCTTCCCTTGCTTCCCCTTCGCCTGCTGAACCCAAAATAATTCTACCAGACAAATGGAATGATGTAGATGGGAAGTGTGATGTGTTATTAACCATTCTTGATCTCCTTTTCGAGTTCCAGCCTCGTCGCTATCCGACTGAGAGGAGCCGCATCGCACTTCTCATCTCCCTCCTCACCGGGCAGGCAGCAGAGTGGGCCACGGCGGTCCTGAGAACCAATCAAGATTCTGATCACTCCTACACCGAATTCACCACTCAGCTCAGGGCCGCTTTCCAACACCCGGACAGCGAGGTGGAGGCCAACTCCCGCCTTTACCATCTACGGCAGGGTGACCGTTCGGTTAGCCAATTTGTGGCGGAGTTTTGTACTTTGGCGGTGCAGACCGCCTGGTGCGACTCAGCCCTCCGAACAGCCTTTTACGAGGGACTGGCTCCTCACATCAAAGACTCTCTAGCCGGGCGAGAGCTGCCTGACACCACCGAAGGCCTCATGCAGTGGGGGCCGACCTGTCAGGAGCTCTGTCTCCAGGCGAAGGCTGGGACGTGCTCAGGGGAGTCCGAGGCCGTTGACGTCGACGTGGAGGCCATTCCCGTCCCGTACCGTGACCTGGTGGGGGTCTTCAGTAAACAACGGGCCATCAAGCTCCCTCCTCATCGCCCCTACGACCTGGCCATTGACCTCCAGCCTGGCACGGTACCACCCCGCGGCCGTTTGTTCTCTCTCTCTGCGGGAGAGCAAAAAGCTATGGAGGAATACGTCGCTGAAGGGCTGCACCAAGGTACCATCAGGCCCTCCAACTCTCCTGCTGCCACGGGGTTCTTCTTTGTGAAGAAGAAAGACGGGGGCCTCCGTCCCTGCGTCGACTATCGAGGGCTCAACAAAATTACAATAAAGAACCGTCGTCCACTCCCTCTGACCAACACCGCCCTGGACGCCCTCTCTGGTGCTTCCATCTTCACCAAGTTGGACCTCAGGAGTGCGTACAACCTCGTTCACATCAGAGAGGGCGATGAGTGGAAGACGGACTTCATAACTCCCACTGGCCATTACAAGACCCTGGTTATGCCGTTCGGCTTATGCAATAGTCCAGCAGTCTTTCAACAATTCATCAATGATGTTCTCCGTGACATGCTGGGACACTGGGTGTTCGTTTACCTCGACGACATCCTTATATACTCCAAAACCATCGAGGAACACACCCAGCATGTCAGGGCAGTGCTCAAGAGGTTGCTGGCCCATCAGCTGTTCTGCAAGCTGGAGAAATGCGCTTTCCACCAGCACTCCACCACATTACTGGGGTTTGTCGTCTCATCCCACGGTGTGGCCATGGATCCCCAGAAGCTGGATGCTGTGCACATTTGGACCCTACCCAAGACGCTTAAGCAGCTACAGCGCTTTCTGGGGTTTGCTAATTTCTACCGTCGCTTTATCCGGGGCTTCAGTTCAGTTGCCGCACCTCTTACTGCCCTCACCAAGCCATCCCGGAACCACTTCACCCTCACTCCAGAAGCCATCAGAGCCTTTCATCACCTCTGTAATCTATTCACCACAGCTCCCATCCTCCTTCGTTGTGGAGGTGGACGCCTCCGATGTGGGCGTAGGAGCCGTCCTCTCCCAGCAAGCTCCAGACCAGAAACTGCACCCATGCAGTTTCTTCTCCTGAAAATTCAATCCCACTCAGCAGCGATACGGTGTAGGGGACCGCGAACTGTTGGCCATCAAGTGGGCTCTGGAGGAATGGCGTCACTGGCTCCAGGGTGGCGGTGACCCGTTCACGGTCTGGACGGACCACCAGAACCTGATCACTATACAACAGGCCAAACAACTCAACCCCAGGCAGGCGCGGTGGGCTCTCTTTTTTGAGCAGTTTAACTTCACCCTTTCATACCGCCCGGGGTCGAAGAACACCAAGGCCGATGCCCTCTCCCGACAACATCAAGCGGAGAGCCCCCGGGCGGATCCTGCGCCTGTCCTGCCGGCGTGCGCGGTGTGCGCCAGGGTCAAGACATCCAATCAACCCTCTCCGGGGATCTCTAACCTCTACCAGTCCCCCGGAGCCCTTGGTCGCACATCGTGCTGGATTTCGTCACCGGCCTGGTGGATTCAGAAGGAAAGAACACCATCCTCACCATCGTGGACCGGTTCTCCAAGGCTGTACACCTGGTGGCTCTCACCGGACTCCCCACGGCCAAAACCAACCAACAACTGGAGCGCTTCCTGAGATGCTTCGTCGCGGATCGGCAGCGCTCCTGGGCCCGCTACCTCATCTGGGCTGAGCTCTCCCACAACCTCCTCACCTCGTCTGCCACCGGGCTCAATCCGTTTGAGGTATGCAACGGTTTCCAACCTCCGATGTTTGAACACCAAGAACCGGAGGTGCCATCCAGCTAGCCAACGAACGCTACTACCAACAACATGTCGGTGACAGGGTTTGGCTCTCCACTCGCAACCTTCGCCTTCACACCGAGTCACAGAAGCTCACCCCCCGGTTCATCAGTCCCGGATTAACCCTGTCACCTTCCGGCTCCAGCTGCCTGCCTCCCTACGGCTTCATCCAGTGTTCCACATGTACCAGCTCAAGCCAGTCTACACATCACCTCTGGTTCCTCCTGCACCTGCTCCTACTCGGATCATTGACGGTGGTCCTGCCTACACTGTCTGGCAGATCCTTGACTCGTGATGCCGTGGCCGGGGCACTCAGTACCTCGTCGACTGGGAAGGCTATGGCCCGGAGGAGCGGTCTTGGGTTCCCGGTCGGTTCATCCTGGACCCTTCCCTCATCCAGGACTACCGTCGTTGGGTATCCTCTCAGCCGGGTCCGTCTGGTGACGGGGTGGGGGGGTTTGGGCGGGGGGGGGACTGTCACGCACACCGGTCGTGTGACGCGCACGGGGTCCCGGAAGTGACGCGCGTCACGTCCTATATAAACAAGGAAGTGGTATCACATGGCGCTCAGTCATTGAGTCCTGTGCTCGCCTCGACTCGTCTCATCTCTGATACCGTGAGTACTCCGGTTATTTTCCACTCCTTATATAGACTGTGTGTGTGTGTGTGTGTGAGAACACAGGTTCCCGGTGGGAGCCTCTACTCTCTGCTGAGAGCGTTCTCAGATCAAACTGCGTGGTTTACCAACTCTCTCGTGTTCAATCCACAATTGGGTTCATCCACTACGCTACACTGGGCTAACAGTTTGGCCAGGTACGTCTCTGACAAATAAAGAATCTTGAATCTTGAATCTTGGACATAATAAAGTTGTAATATACTATGTTTTTCTCATCTGTTTACCTTGAAGTTCACTCATAACTATGGTGTGGAACACGAGGCACAAAAGCTTGTTTACATTTATCCTCAAGCACACCATTGCTGTTTAATTGCTTGTAAACCCACCTCCGGCCTAGTAAACCTTTATAGAGAATGATAGAATGAGAAAGTGTTCTTCGATTTTCCTGTTAAATGAAACATCTGGGGCTATTAATGTAGACTGGGTTTTTTCACCAAACCATTGCTTGGTATTTGCTAGATATTCTTGCATATTATATGGTTGGTTTTGTGTACTTAGGGTGGTAAATTCCCACCATTATTTCAAGTTCTGTGTCCCTGCTGTAGCTGGTCTGAATTTCTTGTCCACGAAGCTCCTCACTCTGGCACATCAACCGAACAGCCTCCGTCCTAACGTCATCATCAGACAGAGACGGGCTGAACGTAACCTGCACCAGACACCTCTGTGGATGATCAAAGATAATTACGGGACAAAACCTGACTGGAGACGAAAATGTTATGAGCTTTTTTAAATATATGAGCACTATATTTCAGTCTTAGCATTGGGGAGTCACTGCAATGTAGTTTTTTTGTTGTTTTCCCCTACTTTAACATATGTTACTTAACCTTTAAAAGTCAATTTGTCATACATTTGACAGTTCCAGTCTTAAATTTTGAGCACTTTAGAAAAATGGCACATTTTGTTGTGAAAATGAAAATAAATACACAGAGAACACCCTTATGTACATTTAATACAGAATGTTTGGTGGCTGAATTGAACAGATTTGGGAAAAAATAAAACATTTAATGTGGCCTATGCAGTTTTATATTTAATGCTTTTTCCAACATGTTAAGCTCACTAAATAGAAATTGTGTACTAAAATCTGCAAAAAAATCTAAAAATGATATATTTAATTTTAATTAATTGAGTAAAAAAGTGAAAATCAACAAATGATGTAATTTGATCAGGGATGCTCAAACTTTGCAATGAACTGTATATGAAAGTAAATGATATATTTAATTATGACATTAAGTACTTAATGTCTTTTAAGCACTTAAATTAGACCTTCGAATTTCCCCCATTTGTTTCAATATCACAAAAAACTAAACATGCAAAAATGTCAAGTAGTTTTTATGCTCTATAACAATGTATGTGCAACAGCAACTTTTCTTAAATGATAAACCGATTAATGATGAAATGATTAATATAAAATAAATAATAATTCATATAAATTTAATTGGTTATTACAGGGTCTGTCACAGTCTGACTCACAAAAATGTGCATTGCTCTGTGTGCTCCAGAGTGGAACTAAGGACCACTGCCTTATGATAAGGCGGTACATGAACTGACATGACACATGATTGTGGAATGAAATAAATAATAAAAGTAAGTAAATAAGTAATTTATAATGCTGGAAGCTAATTGCATTGGCTGCAGTGGATAGTACCTGTCCAGGCAGGACTCGTCCTGTAGCAGGGGCCACTATGATTTCAGAATTCTCTGGTGGGACAAATGTGAAGAGCCTGGGACCCACAGGAGGAATGGGACCCCTGCCAATCCGGGGCACTGGGTGTGTAAACTCATTGCGGCTGGTATGGGAGTTCACCACATACAGCACTGCCGTGGAGCGGTCTCCTACGGCTGTACCACCAAACTGCACCACCGAGTCAGAAAGCTCCAGCAAGGGGCGGACACCAGTTGCACGGCAGGATAACAAGAAGTGTCTGAGTAGAAAGAGAAAGGATATCCATACTGTCCATATTGGGGTTTTCAATATTTGAAGGCGCCAGACGGTTTCGGTTGGATTCACACTTGGTTTAGATCAGGTAAGATTTCCTTTTCAGGTTTCTTCTAGTCTGTCTCCACCATTAACAGAAACTTGCCTATAGTTAAGCCTGATTTATTTAAAGTGGAATTTAAACTTAATGCTGGCCAGTAATAAGACTTATATTTTGTTTCAGTCATCTGATAGTGGTCATTATCAGCACTATCTTTCTTTTATTTAAATTAAGTCAAGGCCACTCTGGGTAGCAGTGACTGAGTTTAAACAGAGATTTCTGTTGGGCTACAGTCCAGTCAAAAAGTGTGTGGGTCAGAAAGAGTAGGACTCGAACAGAAATTTCCATTTGAAGTCAAAAAACAAGGTTCTAATTTGAGTGAAACATTTTACACAAAATGAAGTATAAAACAGTGCACAAAAGGACAAAGTGATTAAAGTGGCAAACAAGTGATAGAAAGTTCATACTCAATTTTCTCACAATCCCACAAACTTAAGCTGCTCTAGTTAACACTTTTAAAGGTAGTGAGAAACACTGAAGCTGCATGGTTTTACATTTACATGCTTCAGTGACAACAAGTAAGTCACTTAACAGAATTAAACTTTGAACGCCCACGTTTTTGTTGACTTTCTATAATGCGTTAACACATCTGCAGGGAACAAACTTAAACATGGCAAATATGGCATGGAATATGGCCATATTCTCTAGTGAAAAAATAAAACACAACATAAAATGTGGCGTGTGCACAGACCACATTTTTTACAGGTTCTTTCCACTATGTTAAATCCAGAAAATGATCAGCAATTATGCATTAAAATGTGCGGAAGTGTGTTTAACAAACAGATGGCGGCAAAATGAAAAAAAAAAAGTCAAATTCTTTTGGTCTTTATTAATGTATAGTAGGCCTGAAGAACGCTTGCTTACTTACTTGGCAAATAAACAGTAATTGTGTATTACAAGGTGCAGAAGTGTGTTACGTATTCATTTTCAGTTAGAAAATAAAAAAAATGTAATCTGTCCAGGGTTGCTCACATTTGCATACCGCTGCATAATAGCTCTCTTTCTCACAGTGTTGTGGAAAGCATGGTGAATGTCCTGCATTCAGTTAAGTTGTTAGATGTATATATAAATATTGTGTTTGTATGAACTGTTTCAAATAGCCACACAAAGCTAACTTATTTACAAGCTTCTCAACAATGGAAGAATGAACTATAAAACAAAAACAGAAGAGGCTTTGAAACCAAAAAGCATTACATGTGACTGCAACGTAAAGATGCTTTTGCCTCTAAAGTCAAACATTTAAAATATTAGTTTAGAAAATACCTTGTAAGTTAAACTTCTCTCTTTTTCCTTATCTGTTCAATGAGTTCAAAGTATTTGTAAATGAACCAGCATATACAAATAAAATAAACTTGAAAACAATCATGGTATTGTCATGGTAGCTACAGACAGGTGACTCGCCATTGTCTCAAGTGCTACAAGGCACAAAGAAGACTGAATGAATGAATGATGAATAAATGATGTAATGGTTCAAATATAATACAAAATATAAAATGGTTAAATATGTAATTTAATTATAATATATATGAAATACATTACATTTCTAAGATATATAAATCATTTCGTAAAAGCCTGTGATTTTACTTACCTGTTAATTCCTGACTTGCAGGTGAGCTGAAAGTTGTACTGCCCAGCTTTCGCAGCACTGAATATAAGATCAATTTCCAGAGTTTGCAGGGGGAGCAGGGTGCCAAAGCCATCATTAGGCTGAACATCAATGAACTACAGAGAAAAAAAAATCAATTGCTTGTATTGGCTCAGGCTCAGCAATAGAAAAAAATTCTGTATACCTTGCAAATATGAGAGTAAAATCATTGTGAACAGTGCAGTTTAAAGTGTATGACAGCTCAGTGTACAACTGTATTAATATGGTTTTATAGAAAATGGAAGGAAAATTGCACGTGAAAAATCAAAGTCAAAGTCAAAGTGAACTTTATTGTCATCTCAGCTATATACACGTATACAGTGAGGCGAGACGGGGGGGGGGGGCTCCAGATTTTATAGGGTACAAAGGACACAGAGTAAACATATATAAATAAACTATGAACATAAGCTCTATTCTAAAACTAAAATAACGTGCAATTTAGTCTAATGATGTACAATATGGCACGACATTCAAAAAACTGTGCAAATGTTGCATCAGCAGTCAGGTAGAAAGTGTGTTGAGGGGTCTGATGGCTTGTGGGAAAAAAATCTCACACAGTCTGGCCAGTCGGGCTTTGATGCTGTGATTCCGAAAAGCAAGTAATATTCTAAGAGATCCTATGTTACTGATTTGGGATGTTGTAGAGCACCAAACATGAGCCTACAGTCACCATGTCCAATGACAAGAGTCAGCTAGAGAGGTATAAAGCCCCTCAGCATTGGGCTGTGGTGCCGTGGAACTGTATTATCTGGAGTGATGGAGCTCCATCCAGGATGTTGTTTAAAACCTTTCCATAGCAAAACAACTAATAATTTCAAAAGAGTTTCACATTGAGAATTCCTTCTCAAGAAAGCATTCTCAGCAAGGTCATTGGTATCTGTGGGCCCACTAGGTTGCAGCTTCAAATTCCTACACATCTGCCTCTGAAAGTTTATGGCAATCTGCCATTTGAACATCTGGCCTTCCACAAGAATTTGCCTAATTGGCAAATAAGGGAATCTCCTAATGACTGAAATCCAGCATTGTGTTGGTTCACTTTACAGATCCCAGTGAGACATGATCGTCTTCCTCCTTCCATCCATGCTTGAATGTTGATTATATTGATAATAAAGAAGTTTAAAGTATCATGTGCCAAGTGTCAAGTAATTGAAAGGCCTGGATCTGGAACCTCTTTCACTTCAAAACCAATTCTTCTATTCCTCAAATCTGTACCAAACCTGGAGAACTCCTGAAAAGTATTCATGGCTTATGTTTATGAATTTTGAGTCAACTTATGACATCACCTTTTGTAGGTAAAAGAATAGATGCATCATTCCTTGCCAGTACTTTGGAATATCTGGATCAGCCCTGAGGCAGTCAAGTCAGGAACAGATGGATTCTTCCCCTTGGTGACCATTGCTATTTAGGGTGCCAGGGCACTGCCTGCAATGGAAATTTTAGGCAGAAGTGGTCTATTTCTGAGAAGGCCCATGGGCATGTGCCATGCCAGTGACCTTTACTAAAGGTTTTCTTCTTGTTGCAGGACTTGAGAAGGGTAGGGATCACTCTGTGTAGAAGGACTATTAGGCTGCCATTTGGGTTTGGCATATGACTGGCAATAAGATGACACCAAAGACGTGTCCTGAAGACGCATTTCTTCAGAGGTTCTTCATGTGCTTATTTGCGTCACAGTTTCTCCATGCTGTAAATTATCTTAAAAACTATTTTTCTCCCACTCTCTCTGTGTGCGTGTGTACATAATTTCAATAAAGTGCTTTTGCCAAGTGTTTAGCCGTTCTGAGATTCGACAGGATGGTAATGTGCATTGCATGACTGGTTGGTGTTATCCCTTAAAAGCCATCTCTGGAAGATGGGTGGTGTACAGCTCACTGGAGAGTCCATCACGCAACACGCACCACTAATCTTTGGACTGAAATTCATTTTTAGTACCTAGAATCTAGCACTTATATTTAGCTTTATATCTCTTACACATACCTCCAATCAAAACAAAGACAAAAAGTCCCTACGCAGAGCAACTTACAGTTTAATTATATTTCAGAACCAAGAACTTCTATTGGTGCATGATGTGCTTGTACGGTTGGACAACTGAATCCCATTTTGCTGCTTGGAGAACAGTGGTATAACCCACTATACTACACTATATACAGTACAGGCCAAAAGTTTGGACACACCTTCTCATTCAACGATTTTCTTTATTTTTATTACTGGCTACATTGTAGATTAATATTGGAAACATCACCTATTGCTCTGATGACAGCTTTGCACAC
>JBBPCZ010003311.1:0-15656 GCA_037974445.1 Brycinus macrolepidotus
TTCTGCCGTGACGATGCAAATTTCCCACTTGTGGGACTAATAAAGGTTTATCTTATCTTATCTTATCTTATCTTATCCACATACATACACAGCCAAAAGACATGGACATATACACGTTTTCATAACAATATCGTCTCTCTCTCTCTCTCTCTCTCTCTCTCTCTAAAACACAAACACATGGTTTTGTCTCTTTCTTTAGATGCTTGTAGCTGAGCTGTTGGTGTCTCATGGGGCCAGTCTAACTGCCAAGACCTACATTGAGGAGACACCTATAGGTATCCAAAGCATTTGAGATCCCCCTGTACTGGAGTTAACTGACCTAAGATTTCAAATTCTTCATGTCTGTTCAAGGGAGTGTTTGGAGAACTATAATTAAAATATTGTTATGTACATTTGTTCCAATCTGTGCCTTTTTACCACACATACATTTCATAAACAAAGACATATTAAAAAACAAAAACACTTACATTTGTGTATGTTTACTGTATAATTAGACCTTTGTGAGGATGAGGATTTTAGGAATCATCTTCTGGACCTGAAGCACAAGCATGACATTATCTTGAAGTCTCAACTGAAGCACAAGACCTCATTGTGTCGCCGCACAAGCAGCACAGGAAGCCGCGGGTATGCATCGACATTTAACATTTGCACAAATGCACATTCTTCCTGCTGGTGCTGTTGTAAGACAGAGAAATCCCTAATAATTATCTTTTTAGTTTATAATACACTGGATCTGTGGTGAGCAATTTTCTCAGGGGTATCTTTATGTACCTTTATGGCCAAAACCCTGCAAAGAGCCCAAAACTAAACAGAAAACAAAGAGGAAATGAGGTGGTGATTGGTGCAGGTAAACTGGCACCTATACATGGTTCGTTATAGTTGAACTGGAGATACAGGCTTGGTCTTTCTCCCCTTAAAAATTGTTGCCAGCTGAAACATATTTTACACGTAATGATAATTATTACAGCATTTAATTGTGTTTTTTTTTTTGTGTGTGTGCATGTGTGCATGCGTGTGTTTGTGTGTGCACCCGCATGCATGCATATGTTTAGGAAAGTGGTAAGGAGAGCTAGTCTGTCAGACAGACACAACCTGTGCCGGAAAGAATATGAGACAGAGGCTATTGTGTGGCGAGGGGGAAGAGAGGAGAGGGAGATGGAGTCTGATCAAGAAAACAGCAATCCAGTGAGTATTTGTTATCTTTTTGGTATTATCAGGAATGGTCTAAACAAACAGAAAAAATACTTACAAAACACTAGTAAATAATGCAATAATTTGATCACAGTCGGTCAGTTTAGATGTTTGGCTAGAGCAATAGATGGATAAATAATAATTAGACTTACACAAGACTGATTTATATTTCTATTTGTAGTGCAAATGCATGTAAAAGATTTCTCTTTTTGTTTGTATGGAATTTATCATGGGTAAATGGCTTTATTCTTTTTTTGGTGTTTATTATGGTGCATGGTTATACATTTGATTGGCTACATTTGAAATTTGACACGCTGCGTTATTGTGTCATACTGCATTATTGTGGGAAAACATTTCTGCAGGTCATTTGCTGTCTCCCGAGTTTTGTAGGTTTTCCAAACCTTGCCTTGACTTCCAGTTTGCCATTTATTCATTTCATTTCTAACAGTGGGAAATGTAAGGTTTAAGCAAGAAGCTGGAAGATCTTTGATATCTGTTCGTAGCCTTCCCCTGCTTTGGCGGAATCAGTTGGCTTCATTTTAAGATCCTGAGCCAGTGCTTAGAGGAGCTCACGGTACTTAAGTATCAGTGCAAAGTTTGAAGTGTCTGAAAATGTATCGTGCTTTGGAATTGTCATCAGCTGACAGTTTCTAATCATAGTGCTTAACCTGCCTAACCAGTCCTAACAAGGCCTAACGTATTAAAACAATGTGAGACTGTACATAATCAAATATGAAGTAACATTTTGAAAAATAATTCTGAAACATGTATGCTGCAGAGGTTTACGCATATCCAAAGTGTACACCACATAATATAATAGTGCTACAAAAAAAAACACATAACCAGAGTACTAATGGCTTTTCCAGTCTTTTCTTGCCCCTGTCCCAGTTTTTTTGAAATATATTGCTGGCATCAATTTCAAAATAAGAAAATGTTTTTCATCAAACTCAGTTTTAACATTTGGCATGGCTTTGCTCTATTTTTAATTAAGTTTGGGTTTACATGATTTGTAAATCATCACATTCTTTTTTTTATTTCCATTTTACAGTGTCCCAACATTGTTAGAGTTGTATATGAAAATGAAACCAGACTGAGTATATGATTAACATAGAGCCTACATGCCTTAACAACAATAAAGAATGCTCACATCGTTCATGCACTCAATCAAATAAAATGTACAATCTGTGCTGAACTCCTCTGATTTGTACAGCATGAAGGAGACTTGAACAACTTCTGCAACTCAGCTTTGTGTGCACATTATATTAAAAACATAGCAAAACAATAACTGTTTAAGCACCGACTGATTGTGTTCTGGGTGTTATAAATATTACACTCACACTTGAAGGCTTTCTCAGTTTCACTTATGCATACAAAACCTTTATACAAGTTCATTCATAAATTTTAATAAAGCAGTTCAATTCAATTTCGTTTTATTTATATGGCACTTAAGACAACCGATGTTGTCGCAAAGCAGTTTTACAGAATCCAGATCTGAAGTGAAGGTGATCATTAGGTCATACGTGAACACACCACAGCACACAGTGAGAACAGGACGAAATTCTTCCTCTGCATGTAACCCATTCACCAAGTGAAGCAGTGGGCAGCCAGGAACACAGCGCCCGGGGAGCAGTGTGTGGGGACAGTACCTTGCTCAAGGGTACCTCAGAGGTGTCTAGCAGTCTTGGGAATCGAACCCACAACTTCCTGATCGCAGGGTGAACGCCCTAACCACTTGGCTACCAGCTGCCCCCTAGTGAGCAAGCTGAAGGCAACAGAGGAGAGGAACGATAAAAAAGAGCCCATTTTTGTAACATGTGAACGCACCACAGTACAGCACAGCACACAGTGTGAACAACTTCTCTGCATTTAACTCATTCACCAAGTGAAGCAGCGGGCAGCCAGAAACACAGTGCTCGAGGAGCAGTGTGTGGGGATGGTACCTTGCTCGAGGGTACCTCAGAGGTGCCACTAGCAGTCTCTCTAATAGATAGAGAGTCCTATGGGGACAACAATAGAAGGATTTTGTGGACAGACTTAATCACTGCTGAACAGTTGTAAGTCTGTAGCAACAGAGTAAGTATAATTAAGAGTCAGTAGTGGCAATTTTTGTTTGAGTCTCTATGAGGAGTAGTTTGAGAGTCTCTAGTCCACAGCAACAGGGGCAACAGTCTCCACCAGAACTTTGAACAGCAGTTGCCCTTGAATGGGGGAGTAGGAGCACACATGAGCAGTCCAGAGCAGCTGAACCAGTCAAGCAGACTTGAGCAAGGGCTCATAGCGATGGCAAATCTGGGATGAGGTGGTGACCTGGAGCCCCGATGGTGCTCAGGCAGGGCAGACAGATGGGCCCCGTTTCCCCTCAGAGAAGATGGTCCAAAGAAAGGGATGGGAGACAAATAGAAAGCAGAGTAGTTCTGTTTAAGTTTACAGGGTACAAGTGTTAAGAGTGGAATCACTGTATCTATACTATTTACATTTATATATATTTATTCACTATATATGTATCGCTGTATCTATATTTGGAAAACAGCCTAAGTGGCCAATCACCAAATCAATATGACAATGACCACAGACAAGAAGTACATCACAATGTTGGGTACACTAGTATTATTCTAACTGATTACGTCATGATGCTGGTACAACCCACTAAGGCTGGCTAAATTTTATGCTATGTCAATTATGTGCATTTCTACTTTTTGCAGCTTTAAGTTCAAACAAACTGCTCAATCAAACCCGCTTCACCTAGCAATTAAAATTTGTATTTACTTGTTGGGTCTAACATTAACTAGCTTGATCACTTTATCACTAATTAAACACCTGTTTGGAGTTGTTTCCACTCTCACGAATACAAAAACCCTATTTCAGTTGGTCTGTGTGTTTTGTATCTACTCCAATTGTGCCTTTTGTTGTCTAAGCTTTTTTTTTGTCATTGTAAGATAAAGGTGGTGTCGTCATCTGGGGGAACGTCTTGCTGCATGTTTGGGAGATATACCTTATATAACTTATAAATGTAACTTTAATTTACCTTAAGGACATCATCTCAGCAGACCACTTATAACAGGCAATGGTATTCATATTTAGGCTTTAAATGTACATATTAACCGAAGGATTTGCTTAGAAATCACAAAATGCAAAGTAAAGCATGCATTTCTTTCAAGCTTTAAATCTACAGCTGCCCTAAGAAACATTAAAACCTGTAGGAAAGTAAGCTTGATGCTAATATTAGCCATCATTATCCTAGCTGTGTCAAAATGAATAAAGAATAGCTATTTATAAAGTGAAATTTTCTTTACGAAACTGCAGCAGCAATTATATGCACTTCTCAGTGCTCAGCATAAATTTTTATGTACAGACTGGATAACTACAGACTGGCTACTTCATTATGATTTTGAGGATGAAGAAAACATACTGTGCTTTAAGGTATTTATTGAACATACAAGCTGTTGCATGTATCACTTACTGAGAATGCCTGTTGGCTAATTATTTTAGCTAATGGGAGCTGCTCAAAGTGAGTGAATAAGCATGAAAGGCTGGCAGTAAAAATATTATTGCCTAATCTACTCATTATTATTACTCTTCATAAAAGAATCTTTATTTTAGACCTAACTAACCAATAACAAACTATGCATAGCCCTTCAAATATTTCAAGCAGTTTATTTGGAAACACATGAACTATGATGCCTTTATTAATTATAATATAATCATTTAATTGTGAATCAGGTACTTGTGTTTAATGCAGAAGCCTTCACTTCATAAGCAGTTTTTTTTTCTGTTCCAATACCACACTAAAATGTGTTGTTTTAATTTTATAAAGCAAGTGACCTGGCTGCCATTAAACAGCATGATAAAAGAACAATAACCTATTTTTAAGCTAAAATGGAATAATCTTTTACAGTGGACTGCTGTGATGTTCTTTAAAAAGGCATGATTGGTATAATTTCAATGCCATTTTAATGTGTATAATATACACTAGCAGAACGTACTGTGATAAGTCTCAGGATTCATAACCTTTTCCTTGCATGTCATATGTTGCTTTAGTTTCATTTGCCTGTTTCCAACAATGTAAAGCCCATTCGGAAATATTTAGATTGTGAGTGCGGAAATACAAAAAGTCACTCCAAGTAATTACAGCACTTTTTAAGAAACAACTTATTCAGTCTTACTTGAATAATTTTCTTTATTTCTACTTTTACATTTATTTAAGTAAATTATCTTAAGTAGGAATTTTCAGTACTCTTTTCCCCTCTGCATACGCATTACTACAATAAACCTTAATTTACCAAATATTTATGATCCAAAGACAGCATGGAATTATGTACTGAAAATCATCTACTTTCGGCTGCTCCCGATTAAGGGTCGCCACAGCGGATCAGCGGTCTCCATTCTTTCTATCCTCCTATCCTTTATTCTGCCCGTCTTACTTTCTCTCTCCTTTCTTGTTCTTTCAGGTAAAGTCTATCTTGAAGGATGGTGAGCAACAGAATGACTTTGTCTCCACCACAACCTCAACTAGGCCTCAACCAACTTCTAATGGTGACTCTTTGACTCCTGAGACCAGTTCCACAACCTTTCCCCTTTCCTCTGAGGACCCCTGTTCAAAGGAGCGCCCTCAGACACTTTCTGAACTCAAAAAGCAGCGTGCTGCAGCAAAACTCCTCAGCCATCCCATTCTTAATGGTCACGTCGTCAATGGTTCAATGGCATCACCAGGAACTAAGGACACTTTTGAGGACTCCTGCATGTCAGCTAAAGACAACATAGTGTTTTTTACTCCTGCTAGTGGAGAGCCGCCTCTACTTAAATTCAAACAGCCAATGGAGGAGGAGGAGACCAAAAGTCATGGATGTTGCTGTATCTCATGAGTCAAGAGTGGACCATGCCATAGCAGCACTGAGCAACTAACTTGCTGGGCAAAATAAGGGGAGGGCGTGAATGATAGGAGACCAGAAAAGGCCATAACAGTTTTCTTTGCCATGTTATCAAGTGTACAGGTGCACTTTGGAGATGTGCGATTACAGACTGTGCGCTAATGCACAACTGTTGGACACACTCTGGCACTTGGACACACCAGCCTTGTTCATGCACCTTGTAAGTGTATAGACAGAGACTATAGCTCACCTTTTTCTGTGCACAATTTGTTAGTCATCTTCCAGCCCTTTATCTGTGGTTAGTTTCAGGACAGCTGTTGGCAGGATATTTCTGGTTGTCAAACTATTCTCAAACCAACAGCATCATTTAGGGCCTTCAGCAATGCTGGTGCACCTGCTATCATGATGGTATCATTGCCATACTAATAACAGTTGATATATCAAGTTATGACAAAAATAGGCTTAGGCTGTGCACACCAAATATGGCTCTGTTTTTATAGATCAGCAGTGCAACACAAGATGTTTAGTTTGTACTAACTTAAAAGAAAATGGCCAGTAAACTATGAGTAAGAAAAATAGTTGCCTTAGTTATTTCATGTTTTGTAGATATGTGACTTTAAATTTGAGGTTATGCAGGATGGTTGCCAAAATAAATACATAACTCTGTATTTCTAACAACATGAAGGATTTCTATAAAAAAAAATATACCACACCAGTGATATCATGTTTGCCATTATTAGCTTCATTAGAGAGTGGCTATATGAGTAAAGGTGCAGAAAAAAAACAGTCTTTGCAAAAAAGTCATTGACTGGTGGGAGTTAGCAGTAGCAGTTACCAAACATTTGTGCATTAAATATTATTATTCACTAACTCCACTATAAAGCATACAAAAATAGACATATCAGAGTTTAGAATGACTGAGGACTGTCAGTTGTTTGCAATTATCCCCAAACACATTAATTAAGGTCAGTATATTACTTGCTCTTGGAACATACTAGGAGTAGGAGAAGAAGTAGTAACATAGCATGTGTTTACAGAAACAGAAGAAGATTGCAGAGCCCGTCCTTCAGTTTACATCCTCAGCACAGAGGAATGTAAGATAGTATGTTACAAGGTACCATACAGGTGGTAAAAAAAACTCAAAAGAAACCATGTCACTGAAACAAGCCTACTACAAAGTAGTAAAATGGCCATATACATTTTTTTGTTGTTTACCAGCTTGGTCAAGCTAAGTATTCTATGAGGTAATACTATTCAAAAAAAAAAAAATGAAACAACTGGAGCTGGGATTAAATTGCCTGGAAAAGGATACAAATGGATTTTGCCCCCATGTACAGTGTGAAGGATGGTTTGAAATGCAAACCTTTGCCCAAGAAAATTAGTTGCACAACTGCAATGATTGCAGTTATTTGTTATTACGCGAGTTTGCCAAGTCTATAAAATTACAATTCATGAATGACCTGTTAACTATTTGTAGGAGTTGCCAAAAGAAGTATTGGTGAGACAAACAACAGAGATGGGTTTGGTACAGTCATGCAAAAAAGATTTTAATTCCCACTGTGGTGGATATGTGATGCTAGGGCTATGGAAATCTTACTAGAATACATTTCACTGCATTTTGTTTTTTGTTTCTACTCTTCAAATGAAAGCCGCGACCTTGTGTTCTGTACAGTATTTATTTATGTATGACAATGAATGCTGTAAATATAAATCTGGAAGTTCTAATTTATTATAAATGTATTACATCATTTGTTGGTGATGAACAGAAGCAGAAAGTGGATTCACATGCAACTAATGAATGACACCGTTCTCCTTTACTTTAGGTAGAATTTTTAACGACTATTAGTCAGCATTGTGTCACCATTGTAAATATAGTTTAATTTCAATGGGTGCTAAGGCCAACTTTGTAATGACATAAATATTGAGTTCATAATCTTTAGGATAGAATGTCTTACAAAGGTTGTTTTTTTTTTTTTCTCCCTTCCTTGTTATTAGCCAAAAACAAGGGTGGGAGAGAAAGGGTGAAAGTTACATTGGCAACAGCTTAAATTGTACCATGATCAACAACAGGACATGTTCAAAACACTGAAACAAATCTGACACCGTAAACCTGTCTAACCATTTTAGTTTTTTACTTGGTGCCAAATAGTCTTCCAGTCAGTAAATACATGAAAAATAGCAGCCTGTCAGGTTCATTATTATGTCCCTTCTCTGTGCTTCTTGATATTTGTTTATTCACAGAAATGTAATGAAAAGCTAAAAAAAAAAATGTATTTCCATTTTGTGTCATTTTACTAAGTTAACTTATGCAATAAATTGTCTAAATGGCAAATACTGTGAGACAAATACTTTATAAAGTTTGTGCATAAAAGCATATAAATGATTCAATAAAAATTGAAACCGAACATGCTGTACTTCTTGTAGCTCCATGTGAATGTACAGGATTCCCCAATAACAAAATGAAATCATTTGAAGACGTGTTGGATTTGGAGAGCTTAATTCTGTAAGCCTTGATGATGAACTTCATGACAATTACTATGAAGTTTATCATTGTGAGATACCGATTGCTACAATAGTATTTTTTGTAAAGCGTCTGTTTTGCTTAGCTAATAACAAATATTACATTTTGTTACGCAGTTTTACTTCAGTTTTTGATGTCTAAATGTCCTGCTACTGCTTGTTGTTTACAGAGAAGATTATGGCAATTTTTAAACTGGGTTCAGTATTGAGAAAGTATGGAGTTTTAGTCACAAGGACGCCTCAGCTGGGTAGTATTTCAATAGGAACAATGAGTAAGACTGCAGGGGACATACAGTATATGCAGTGCATGGGGGCAAAAGCTCCAATGCCACAGTTTAAAATACGAAAGGTAAATTAAGAAGTTTCAGATGGAGCCACATATATTCCTAAACGCTATTTTGATCACTGATAAGGAAAAAATGAACAATAAAGAGAACATTGTGTTGTATTTATTTTTTACTTTAATTGGTTGCCCAGACATAAAAAACTGCACAGTCTACATTGTCTTATACATTTACTATGTTACACTGTGTGAGATACTGCAAATAAAATTTTCTGGCAGACTTGTATGTTCTTGATATGTGTGTATAATCCTTGCCTAAAAAATATAGAATCCTCTAAAATTTGCTCTTTTTTTCCTGTACAGAATGTAGTAGTTAGCTCTGGCTTTTGTGAACTGAACACTTTGCCAGGCTAAGGTATGCAAAGGCACTAATTTGGCCACTGTTAAGTCTGTCACATTTTATGTTCAAAAGCCACTTATTTCAACTGATGATGAGAGATGCAAGAATTTATACCGCAAATATTGTTTGGCTCTTGGTCCTAGTCATGTTTGCTGTTTTTTTCTAAATTGAGCACCTATGGTTTATTCAACATTAACACACCTGCCTAACATTGTATAGGTCCCCCTCAGGCTGCCAAAACACCTCTGAATCGTCAAGGCATGGAATCCACAAGACCTCCAAAGGTGTGCTATGGTATGTGGCATCATGATGCCAGATCCTTTAAGTTCTGTAAGTTGCAAGGCGGAGCCTCCGTGGACTGGTTTGTCTAGCACATCCCACAGATGCTTGATCGGATTGAGATTGGGAGAATCTGGAGACCATTCTTTGTCATGTTCCTCAAACCAAGGGGTGCACTTGTTCATGTGTCAAAGCTGCATCCACATTAGTGCCAGTCGTTACTATCGCACTGAGTCTGCTTTTTTCGCAGGTTTCCTCGTGAAGTATAACTTCTCTTACTGCTAGCCATTTTACTGCTGGCTGTGTGTATTGCAGCTATTGATTTCAGCAGACCACTAAGGAGCTGCTTAAATCTGTTAATTCTGCACTTTCAGTTATTTTAGAATCAATAAACTACATTTTTTTTAAACTAAAATGTCATAAACCAAAATTGGTTTAGTGACACCAGCCGGGCTCTGAGGCAGAAATGCACAAAGGCTGCAAGTGGAAGGAAGACAAACTGCTTGTTTCCCATTATGTTTTAAGGCATAAAGGATAAAGGATAAAGGATTTTGTTCAGTTCAATCAATGTCCTTAGTTAATCCACCTGCGCACCACAAACCTAAAGCCTCCAGTGAGACATGTGCAGGCTTTAGCAATATTTTATTAGTAAAGTTAAAAACATAAGGTCCAATTTACTCTGTGTCTTTTGACTATACATTTTATCAGACTAGTGCTGCCATTCTAATTCATTTTAAGCCCATCTCCCTTCAGAGATTCAGACAGACTCCAAGAGATAAAGACAGACTCAGAGAGACTCAGACAGACTCAGACCATAACCTTAAACCAAACCCTAACCGTAATCCAACTCAGCCCCAACCCCAATGCTAAACCTAACCCTCACCCTCACCCTACCCTGCCTTAACCCTAACCCTAAAACCTAGCCTCAATTCTTTCACTAACCATAACCATAACCTTACCCTAACCCAGCCTCAACTTAACTGTAACTGTAACCCTAACCTTAACCTAACCCTGAACCCAAGAATCCCCCAGCAGGCTCCTCTACAAAACCAGTATTTTAAAGCAATTAATTTTATTGCCGGTACACCTATAGAATGGAACTTAAACTTGGAGATATACAATATTGTATACTGCATTACCTGTAAACACTGCTATAAATGCTATATAGGTGAAACCAAGAATAAGTTGATATTGAGACTGAAACAACACATACGGGATGTCACTAAAGGTGAAAAAAAAAACACTTACCTGGTGAATCATTTTAAGACATATGGGTTAAGCAACTTGACAGTTGCAGGTTTAGAATCCAAGATAACCTGGGCAGACAAACAAAGACGCACTAAACTTTACACCTGGATTACTAAACTGAACACCTGCACCCCTAATGGGTTCAGTCAGCAATAACATCCATAAAGTATTTTACTGATTAATGTTTTTATATTTTTAAAAGCATTATCAATTTTAAACATTTTATTTTAATTTTATTGTTGAGTCTAGATGTGGTCAATGTGAAATTATGGATTTTTTTTTTTTAACTAACCTTCCAAGATTTTAGTCCTATATTTTCACTGTATGTATGGTTTTATTGTGGTTTGTATTGAATATTAATGCACTATACTTTTTATGGAATTATGGCTTTTTTATGGAATTACTAGAGTTCTGGTAAGGTTAGGTGATTTACTTTTTTATTGTATCTTTTTTTTTTTAGCTTGGTTGTTTTTAAGATTCACATGAAATATATTTTTACATGGACCTCTTATTTCGGCTTTGACCCTAACCCCTAGCCCTAAACCTGGCCCTAAGCCCAAATCCACTCCTAACCCCTATCCCAATCCTACCCCCTAACCTTAACCTTACCCCCAACCCCAACCCCAATCCTAACCTTAATCTCCACCCCATCCCTGACCTTAATCCTACCCCTAACCCCTAACCCTAACCCTAATCCCTAACCCCTAACCCTACCCTTAAAATAAATAAATATATTTTAAGAGAAAATTTTATATAGATTCCATCCTGTTCCAGGTTCAGGACGACTGCAATTGTCAATTGATCTTACCTTTTTTTTTTTTTTTTAAAAATTCTTAGTATTTTTAGGGATGATTAGGTGTTGCCAGGGCAAATTAAGTTCAATTAAGAAAAAATACAAAAAATATTTACTAAAATCCTAACCCTGAACCCCTACCCAACAATAGCCTCAACCCTAACCCTAAACCTAGTCTCAACCCTACCCCTAACCATATCCCTACCTTAACCCTAACCTCTCACCTTAACCCTAAACATAACCCCTAACCCTAAAACTCTAACCCCTAACCCTATAACCCTAACCAGTCCCTAACCCTTAACCTCAATCCCTAACCCTAAGCCTAACCCCTATCCCTAACCTAACACTATGCTTACCCTAACCTAACCCTAACTAGTCCCTAACACTTAACCCTAGCCCCTAACCAATTCCTAACCCTAACCCCGAACCCTAACCCAAAGCTCTAACCCCTAACCCTAACCTAACTCTAACCCTAACACTAATCCTAACCCTACAGTAACGCCTAACCCTAAAGCCTCAACCCTATCACTAACCCTAACCCCAGCCTCAACTTAACTGTAACTGTAACCCAAAGCCAACCATAACTCTAACCCTAAACCCTTACCCTAACCATAGCCCCAACCCGAACCCTAACTCTAAGATGAGTTATTTTTTGTTGAAAAAAAAAAAACCCAAAAAACATCTTTTTAATTTTATAAGAGTTTAAACATCGTTAGAGTCAGATCTTATTTTATTTTAATGGTTTTGATTTTTTTTAGTGGACCTTCTCGATTTTAAACAGGGACTAGCATCTATATTAAAATGGCTGCCAACAGGAAGTGATCCAATAACGACCCTACTGGATCACTCCCTGGAGAAGACCACACCCATTGACCGTCACAGTACCCCCCTCTCCAGGCTGGATCACCACCGGGGGATCCCTAGGTACACGCCGCTGCCGCGAACGACGCGAGAGCGGCGGCTGCCGAGGAGGGCGGCCCCGAGGACGAGGAGCCGGACGATCCGGCCGCGCAGCATGGAACTCCTCCCTCAGCTCCTGGCTGAGGATGTCACGGGCCGGAATCCAGCGCCTCTCCTCGGGTCCGTAGCCCTCCCAGTCGACGAGGTACTCCAACCCAGCCCTGCGCCGCCGGGAGTCCAGCAGAGCGCGCACGCGGTGGGCCGGAGCACCGTCGACCTCGAGGGCTCGGGGTGGTGTGGCGGCCACCTCGCTCTCATTCAGGGGACCGGGACAGACAGGCTTGAGGAGGGAAACATGGAACACAGGATGGACCTTCAAATCAGGCGGGAGCTGTAATTCAAAAGAAACAGGGTTAACTTTCTTTTTTACTAAAAAGGGACCAGAAAAACGTGGAGACAGTTTGGAACAGGGAAACTTAAGATGTAGGTCTTTGGTTGCTAACCAGACCCTGTCACCCTCCTGAATAGGAGGACTCTCCCTCCGCCTACGGTCGGCTCGCTCTTTAAACCGACGAACTGCCTGCTGGATGGACGTGTGTGCGTCCTCCCACACCTTCTCTGCCCGACGGAACCAGGCGTCCACTGTCGGAGCCGCAGTGGGGCTCTGATCCCACGGACAAAGCGGGGGTTGACGCCCGAGCACACACTCGAAAGGAGTCAGGCCGGTGGCGGAGTGGCGCAGGGAGTTCTGGGCGTACTCTGCCCAGACGAGGAAGTCTGCCCAGTCGTGCTGCCGGCCGTGGCAGTACGCCCGGAGGAATCGGCCGAGCTCCTGAATGGTGCGCTCTGCCTGACCGTTAGACTGGGGGTGGTGCCCCGAGGTCAGGCTGACCGCGGACCCCAGGTGGCCCAGGAAAGCCTTCCAAACTCTGGAGGTGAACTGGGAGCCGCGGTCAGACACGATGTCCTCCGGGAGACCGTACACCCGGAACACCGACTGGAGCAGAGCGTCCGCGACCTGGCGAGCAGAGGGGAGAGAACGAAAAGGGATGAAACGACAGCCCTTCGAGAACCGATCCACCACAACCAGAACCGTCGTGTACCCTTTGGATACCGGCAGGTCCGTGACAAAGTCCACCGCCAGGTGAGACCACGGTCTGTCCGGCACGGGGAGGGGCATTAATTTTCCCACTGGCAGAGCGCGGGAGCTTTTGGTGGTCGCGCAGACGGAGCACGAGAGCACCGCCTCTCGCACATCTCGCGCCATGGTCGGCCACCAATATCTCCTCGCTAACACTTCCAGAGTCCTCGCACAGCCCGGGTGGCCGGTAGCGGGGGTAACGTGAGCCCACTCTACCACCCTCTGTCGCAGCGCCTCGGGCACAAAACCCCTATCTGCGGGGCAGTCGAGGGGGGTAGGTTCCTCCCCGCGTGCCGCCGCTATCTCCTCATCCAGGCTCCACTGGATGGGCGCTGCGAAGTACGTGGGTGGCAGAATGGGCTCGGGCTCCCCAGCCTCTCTCTCGGTACCAAACACCCTCGAGAGAGCGTCGGCCTTACCATTGAATCTCCCCGGGCGGTACGAGATCTGAAAGTGAAAGCGGGAGAAAAACAAAGCCCACCGCGCCTGCCGTGGGTTCAACCTTTTAGCATTTTTTACGTGCTCTAGGTTGCGGTGGTCGGTGAGAACCACGAAAGGCTGCCGAGCACCCTCTAGCAGGTGGCGCCACTCCTCCAACGCCTCCTTCACAGCCAGCAGCTCGCGATTACCGACGTCGTAGTTCCTCTCCGCCTCCGTCAGCTTCCTGGAAAAGAAAGCACAGGGGTGCAGTTTCCTGGGAAAGCCATGATGTTGGGACAGAACTGCCCCGATTCCCACCTCCGAGGCATCCACCTCCACCGTATACTGCCGCTCCGGGTCCGGCATGCGCAGGATCGGCGCGGAGGTAAACGCCTCCTTTAATTTGTCGAACGCCGCCCGGGCGGCAGGAGTGAAAGTAAGGGTCTTGGGGGAACCTCGGAGGAGGGAAGTTAGTGGGGCAGCCACTGTACTATAGTTTCGAATAAACCTACGGTAGTAGTTGGCAAATCCCAGGAACCGTTGCACGTCTTTGACCCCCGTGGGCTCTGGCCACTCAGCCACGGCTCCTACCTTAGCCTCCTCCATAGAGATCCTGTCCCGGCTGATACGGTGGCCGAGAAACGTGATTTCCTGTTTATGGAACTCACATTTCTCGGCCTTTGCATACAACCCATATTCAAGAAGGCGGGTGAGTACTTTTCGGACGTGGGCGATGTGTTCCTCTAAGGAACGTGAATACACCAAAATGTCGTCGATATATACGATCACGAATCGGTCTAACATGTCCCGTAGGACATCATTAATGAAGCCCTGGAACACCGAGGGAGCTGAAGCCAAGCCAAACGGCATTACGAGATATTCGAAATGGCCGGACGCGGTGCTGAACGCGGTTTTCCACTCATCACCCGCCCTAATGCGCACAAGGTTGTATGCACTCCGGAGGTCCAACTTCGTAAAGAAGCGGGAACCCCGAAGCCGCTCGATAGTAGCCGGGATCAGGGGTAAAGGATGCGTATACATCACAGTGACGTCATTAAGCCCACGGTAGTCAATACACGGCCGGAGACCCCCGTCTTTCTTTTTTACAAAAAAGAAACTAGCGGAGGCAGGGGAGCGCGATCGTCTGATAAACCCCTGCTCCAAAGCCTCGGCCACGTACTCCTCCATTGCCCGGTTCTCTGGTTCGGACAATGGGTAAATACGTGACCGGGGAGGGGTTTTTCCTGGAATCAGATCGATGGCGCAATCCCAGGGACGGTGCGGAGGGAGACGGGATGCCCTTGACACTGAAAACGCCTCGGCTAGGTCTCGATATGGTGCGGGTATGACTACAGGGGAGTGAGCATGAGGGCTCTCGATTGACGTGGAGTGCAGGGGCAAACGGGGAACAGAACAGGAGACGTGACAGGAAGGGGACCAGGAAATAATGCAGTGTGATTGCCAGTTAACGTGGGGGTTATGCGTGCGAAGCCAGGGGATGCCTAAAATGATTTGGTGTTGGGACTGGGGTAAAACAAGGAACGTGATGGCTTCTGTGTGTGTGGGCTGAACAGTGAGGGAAACGGGAACAGTGACGCGATCTAGGGGTGTGT
>JBBPCZ010003329.1:0-15656 GCA_037974445.1 Brycinus macrolepidotus
AAATTCTTCTCTGCATTTAAACCCATTCACCAAGTGAAGCAGCGGGCAGCCAGGAACACAGCGCCCGGGGAGCAGTGGTACCTTGCTCAAGGATACCTCAGTGGTGCCACTCGCAGTCTTGGGATTCAAACCCACAACCTTCTGATCACAGGGGCAACTCCCTAACCACTAGGACACCAGCCGCTTACAGCACGGTGCACAATGAGAAGCAAGTTCACATGGAATCACACACAGACGAGGCAGAAAAAGTAAAAAGAAAAAGAAAAAACTGCATCTGAGAAAAAGTATGAGTACTTTCTCAGCATCTCACTTAAATACTTATATAAAGGTTCTTACTTTGAATTACGTATTTCAGTGAAATTCTGACAAAGTGTATATCTAAAAATATATCTGAGTGAAAGTCTTTAAACATACTTAAGTACAGAAATACATTATATAGATTAGTTTCATTTCAGGTCAGTTTCATTTTACACTGATGAGTTTGGTTTTAATATAAACAAACATTCAAACTTGGCTTGGCTGATATGAACGAGAAAAAAAAACATTCTGTCTATTCAGATTTATAACAAGACCTTTGAAGATAAAAAAGTGATCAGGAAACGTGACGGAATAAAAGGACTCCATTTAAGGTGTATAACAGTATTCCATTTCGATAAGTAGAGTATAAATCTACCAAAATAATGGTTATCACAAAGAAACAAAACTGGATTACTCAAAATGCTATTTTTAACCCTGCACAAAGTCTGCAAGCACAGTATAGGCCTCAGGATTAAGCTTTAACGTTTTAAAACCAGCGAATAAAGTCTTCTCTGAAGATCCTTTTCCATTATACTACATACCGCACCCGTCCAGTTCAGGTTCCTCCCCCTTCCAGAACTTGAAAAGAATGTCATAGGACAACATGAGACCAAAGAACGCAAAAGCTACACCCAGCTATAAATATTTAAGGACTAATTAGTGCAATCACTGAGCATCATAACCACGGACACAGACTGAAATGTATAACGCACAGTGGAAACAGAGTCCACAGAGGGACCTCTTGGATTACTGGGTGCACCAGGTTCAAGTGTGTTAAGTGATTTGATTTATTCCAGACCCCAGTCTGATGCTGAATCCATGTATGACTACGGAAAAATCTCAAATAACCCTCAGCAGTTCAAAGCAAATATTCTGTGCTTCACTAACAACAGATCCAGAACATTCGTGTTGTACTGTTCTCATCGGTGTTCTCACTGGTGGCAGCCCGCTGGGTTAAATGGGTTAAATGGGTTAAATGGATTAAATGAGTTAAATGGGTTAAATGAGTTAAATGGGTTAAATGGGTTAAATGCAGAGAAAGAATTTCACACTGTTCACACTGTGTTGAGCTGTGGTGTGTTCACACGTGACTGTAAGGGGCCACTTTACTTTACTTTACTTTACTTTACTTTAAAACGTACCGTGAGATATTCTGATATCATTCAGATTCAGATTCAGATTCAGATTTATTCCATTAGAATACTCATAACACCGTCTGATACAATCACCAGTGACCTAGACAGTCCTGAATGTGATAAAAATGTAATTTAATGAGTCAAATGGACACTGTACTTCGAAAATTGTTAATTTCAAGAAGTCACCTGTTTCGAAACGTTTTCCCAACACTGAGCAGAATCACATTAAGCTTGAGACTGATGGGAAGGACAGGGTGAGATATTTCAGACTAAATTGGCTGCAATACTCCCTGTTATCAAGACGAGACCTTTGATTTTAGCAGAAAATTGCAAAATATTTCCGAAAATATTGCAAAATACGGCTTCTCAATCTACTTTGTGTTTCAGGTGGACATATTAAACTTCATGCACCCCGTCAAGGATGACGAAGACAAATCAGTGTTGAATAACGGCAAAGCTCTGAACCGGCCTAGCCTAAAGAATGATGCAGCTTATTCTTAATTATGTCACTTAATGTAACAGTGCTTTCCCATTCTGTTAATGCAGAATATTAATAATTAAAAAAAATTAATGCTAAGAATAAACGGAATACTTTAAATAATACAACAGCAACATATACATACGTTTAAATATGGCACAGGTTTGCCAAAGCAGCTTTTATTTATAATATTTCAGATTTAACTTTGATAACTGGTACACAGACAAGTAAAATTGAATTAGAAAAATTTAATTTTCTAATTCAATTATAAATAAAACACACCTTTTTCACTTTAACAGTTTAAAGATCATACGCTGTTTAATCACGCATAATATTTAATCATAAATTCTGAATTAACATTTTTAAGCTTGAAAAACACTAGCGGACTCTTTGTCCTTTGTACACGGTATGAAATGGCTGTTCTCTCGTGGAATGATTCAACCAACTAAAGCTGGCACCTTTTCTTCTTTTCTGAGAAGTTCGTTCTTCTATGCACAGATGGCCCCTGACCTACTAGACTTAAGAGCACAGCCAGACACTGATTGATTTCTTCAAGTCTCATAACGATACTCTTAATCCAGGACGTGTAGGAGCTCTTTATAGCTAATTAACTAAGATCATTCTGACAGACATTCAATAGTACTTTCATTCAATCAGTACTTTCAGCCATGCCTGATATTATTTTTGCTTAAATCCAGCCTAATGAAAGGCAGAAGTGGGATTTTGATAATGACACTTTATATAAAGGTTTTAAATGGGTTATTTAAGATAAGTTTATTTGATAAAAGTTTAGATTGTGCCGCTGAGAAGATAAATTAAGGGCAAACATTGATTCTGACAGTGATTAAGGACCAGCTGAGCAGAGGTATTACACAGCTTCAGGGTTAGGATTAGGGTTAGGATTAGGGTTAGGATTAGGATTAGGATTAGGATTAGGCAAACAAACAAACCAAACAAACAACAGATCTACTAATACACCACAGTCATGTAGTTTTAGTGACAATCAACAGGTGCAGCAGAGATACACCTTCTGAATATACACACTGGCTTTACACTTTATAGGCTTTGTCTAATCCAAATATGTTTACATATTTTTTAACCACTGCTGTTTATCTTTTCACCACTTCCTACGCAACAGTAAAATTGTCTCTAGAGCATGGGGTCAAACTCAGCTTTATTTTCCTCCTCCTTTCATTCAGCACGCGGCATTTCACAAATAACTTAGAGACGAAAATGTTTGGCTCTCAGGACAATTTGACAGTTAAACTATTTATTTGAAAAGTCCTGATGTGGGTGCACGACATCTGTCTCTCTCTCACGCACACAGTTCCTATCTTTATGGGGATAAATGCAGCCTCCTCTGACTGCATCACTGTGACAAATATGGAGATATATGCAAATGACCTCTGCTCTGACTGGCTGGCTACCCTGCATTGAGCCTTGGACTGAAATACTTATTATAACGTTAGCGTGAGTGGATGGGGCCAAACATCTTTAAGAGCTGGACATTCGTAAAATAGTTGTCTTTCATGACATCACAAAAACGTTCTGTTTAAAACAGGACGTTTTGCAGCTCAATTTCCATCGACAGACGAGGGGAAAATGGTACATTTTGAAACTTGTTTATCTCCCGATTCGATCACTAATCACCCGCAACACTAAAACCGTCAGCCTAACGCTGTGATACCAAAACAGCTCTAACTCATCAAGGCATGGACTCTACAAGTCTTCTGAAGGTGTGCTGTGGAATCTGGCACCAATACTAGCAGCAGATCCTTTAAGTCCTGTGAGTTGCAAGGTGTGGCCTCTATGGATCGAACTTGTACGCCCGGCACATGACACAGATGCTTGATGGGATTGAGATTTGGAGGCCAATTCAACACCTTGAACTCTTTCTCATGTTTCTCAACCCATTCCTGACAGTTTTCACAGTTTTCAGTGTGGCAGGGTGCACCCTCCTGCTGAAACAGGCCACTGCCATACTGTTACTGTTACATACCGTTTCCATTATGGTGCATACTTGGTCTGTAACAATGTTTAGAAAGGTAATAAGCGACATCCACATGAATGCCAGAACCCAAGGTTTCAAAGTAGAACATTGGCCAGAGCATCACACAGCTTCCACAAGCTTGCCTTCTTTGCATAATGCTACCTGGTGCCATCTGTTCCTCAGGTAAACGGATGCACACACACACACCTGGCCATCCACATGATACAAAACAAATGGGATCCATCATACCAGGCCATTCACTGCTTCATGATCCAGTTATGATGCTCACATGCCCATTGTAGGCGCTTTTGGCGGTGGACAGGAGTGAGCATGGGCACTCTGACTGGTCTGCGGCGACTCAGTCCCATATGCAGCAAGCTGCCATATACTGTGTGTTGTGACACTTTTCTATCATAGCCAGCAACCAGCATTAACTTTTTCAGCAATTTTGCTACAGCAGCTCTTCTATGGGATCGGACAAGACCTTGTAAAGTGTTGCCAGAATGCAGTGACTAGTACCCACTAAAAATGTAAGGAGTGCATCGTTAAGTCATGGGTGTCCAAGGCTTAATGATGTACTTGGGGATCGGAGGCTAGTCCGCCTGGTCCGATCCCACAGAAGAGCTACTGTAGCACAAATTGCTGAAAAAGTGAATGGGAGCCATGATAGCAAGGTGTCACAACACACAGTGTATTACCCCGTCCACCACTGAAAGAGCCTACAATGGACATGTGAGCATGAGAACTGGCCCCTGAAACAATGGATAAAGGAGGCCTGGTCTGATGAATCGTGTTTTCTTTACCTCACGTGGACAGCTGGGTGCATATGCGTCACTTCCATGGGGAAGAAGTGGCACCAGGACGCACTATAGGAGGAAGGCAAGCCAGCTGAGGTGTGATGCTCATCGTACTTTGATGCGTACCACCTCACAAAACATTGTTGCAGACCAAGTACACCCCTCAGTGGCCTCTTTCTGCAGGGTAATGCACCCTGCCACACAAAGAACTCAAGATGTTGACTTCGCCTTCAAATCCCCCAGAAATCTTTGGGATGTGCTGGACAAATGAGTCCGAACCTCTCAACTTAACCTTCACAGGTTTCGTGAGGTCCATGACTAAATGGATCGGAGCTGTTAAATTAAAAGTAAGTTTACCAACAGCTGTAAATTAAAAGTTCAGTGGAAAGAAACAAAACTCAATAACTCGAAATACTATTTTTATTCCTGCACAAAGGCTGCAGGGACTGTACAGGCCTCAGGATTAAGCTTTAACGCGTTAAAACCAGCGAATAAAGTCTTCTCTGAAGATCCTTTTCCAATTACACTACATACTGCACCCGTCCAGTTCAGGTTCAGTGGTGTTTCTGAACAAAGAGATCATGTCACTGGTATTCACGCGACATCCCTGGAGCCGTCTGCTGTAACTTTTAAAGAGCCTGAAGGCATACACTCTAGGACATTACCTCGATGGATGACACTGTTACTACTTGAAGAAAGTTAAGTACGTAGCTCAGTGGGAGATGCACTTAAGAGCTAAAGTGTGTGACAGTCAGTTCCTCTTTAGGTCTAGTTCTCTCACAGTGATTTGACACCGAGTGTGATGGAGACATTGCGCTGCAAAATGTTATTAGAATTCTCTGTGAAGTGCCTGATTAATAATAAATTGAAAAGGACCACAGGGAGGTTTGAGTGTGTGTGTGTGTGTGTGTGAATGAGTTTGAAACTTTTTATGACTTGATAACCTGCGAACCTGTCACTATCCATTTTTATCTTTTATAGAAGTCCATCTTATATCCTTCAAACATGATGGAGTACCTCAGGGGTAAATCCTGAGCACCACTAACTTGTTTTTATCACTCACTAATTCATTGATAAAACCATAAAATGTGCACGGCAGCTTCACACTAAACTACTAAAATACTAACAGTTGTATCAAATGACTAATTTTAGGCTGGTTTCCAGCTCTAGTGGATGAAGTAAACAAATATTGTATTTCCTTGATAAAAGTGAAATATTTACATTCCTGCTTAAATTAAAGCACTTCATTTTAAAAGTACTTTAGTACCAAAATGTAAATGTACTGCATGTGAGAAATATATTAAATGGATGAACGGTTTCTATTAAAGAAACTTGGGTTGCTGCACGGTGTCTGGAGTCAATACAGCTTAAAAGATATAAATGCAGCAAAACATGATAGAATTATGTTCGTCACTAGATACTGGAGACAAACCAGTGACAGCATTTATACCCTATAATGTACAGTTTTTTTGCTGCGAGTGTATAAAGGTGCAGCAGGCCAAACAATTTGGCCAATTAAAAAGTGTGCTGGCCTCCGATTGGATGGTTTTAACTGAACATGCATCATATTCCCCATGATATTTCAAATACAAATACAATTTTTTCCCACTTCTCCTACTATTGACGTATGCAGCAGAAAGCAATGGACTGAAAGGTAGAATATGGTGCTGTAAAATGTGGGACTGAGAAGAGATTTTCAAAAAAGATAATGCAGATTTTTTTTAAAAATACACAACAAATTATTTGTACTTTTTACTGCCCTTTTTTTTTGCACAAGTCATGCTTTCTCCATGTTAATTGTTTTTCTCACTGTATCAGAAAGTATTAATTTTGTTTTACAGGATACTGACAAAAGCCGGGACAAACCAGAGGAGAATTATCTGAATACAGCTTAACGGTTCTTTACCATATTCTCCACTATAGGGTCAACAAAAGCAAACACTTCATCAAACTGAAACAGATTCTCAGTCTATGGGGTGCTCGTCCACGCATACACCAGTAGCGTTCACTCAAAAGCTTTATGGGAATCATTTGGGCATAAAGGTTTAAACATTTAAACTTGGGGCGTCTCAGAGGAGGCATAGCAACTCATTTTCCTTTGTCGTAAAAACATAAATTCAACCAGTCGAGTCTTGCAGTGAACAAAGGGACTGGGCATTTAAAGCAGGTGGCTTACCGTGGAAAAAGCTCTTGACACGAAGGTAACTCACGCTGAGACGCAGCACAGACAGCTTGTCCAGTTTGGAGATAATTTCCGGAGAGAAAGGCAGCATGCTGGCCAGTCGGTCCAGCTCGGCGTTCAGACGGTCTCGGTGCCGTTTTGATGGGTTGGACTTCTCCGTCACAGAGGCCGGTTTTCTGCTGGAAGGAAGAAAACGCACTTAGTGTCCAGTTATTATAGAAAACCTGCCTTGAACCTACATTCACTGGTCAGTTTATCAAGAACGCCTTTCACACAGCCCATCTGTTATATATAATTTTATACTTCATATATAATCTCCATCTACCATGAGAGGGATGACCACGATCTTGTTATTGTTTTTATTATGAGGGGCTTTAACTCTCTACTGGGTTGAAAACAGTCCATTAACCAAGAATATCCTGTCTGCTCTGGTCCAGGGGTTAGAAAGGCGAGAGGATGACAAACGTAAAACGTCCACAGAAGAATTCTCCAACTGCACACAAACAAGGTCCACTAACAGGATTAAAGTATCTAATAAATTTGCCAGTAAGCCACAACAAGCTGCTGCCATATTATTATCACTACAGTGCTGAGAGTCCTGCTCCATCCAAATAATAATCCGAACCTGGGGGGCCCTAAGGTGGTCCCTTTCCACTGACGGAGGACTGGGGGCGGCTGACAAGCTGTGCAACAAACAGGCAATCATTAGTAAAACCTAAAAGTGAACCTACATAGTAGTTGTGCCGGATAAAATGATTAACGTGGATTCTCACGTACAGTACATGACAGTATAAAACTCTCACATACAGTACATTACAGTATAAAACTCTCATGTACAGTAAATTACAGTATAAAACTCTCATGTACAAAACTCTCATGTACAGTACATTACAGTATAAAACTCACATACAGTACATTACAGTATAAAACTCTCACACATAGGACATTACAGTATAAAACTCTCACGTATAAAACTCTCAAGTATAAAACTCTCACGTACAGTACATTACAGTATAAAACTCATGTACAGCACATTACAGTATAAAACAAACTATGTGGATGTAAACTTTTTATGTAAGAAGTTCAGATTTGGAATAAAGACACAAGTAAACATTGATAATAAGAGGAATCATAATGGAAACACATCAAACTGTGTAAATCGATTCCCCTGGAATAGTCCCCTAGCTCCACAGCAGGTGTTTTATTTGAAGTTAACTTAAATTTCACAGGCAGCAGGACGCATGCAGACTATAGCCGGCCAGGTTTTAGCTCTGCTCAGTCTATGTTGTGGTTTAGGAGTCTGATTTCTGTCAGCAGAGCCCGTCTGTAGGAAACCACAGCTTTAAATAAACCCCAGCACATAACCTCCATTTGTGGAGCTCAGCGCCAACTGGCTCAAAAAAGTTAGCCCCAGTAATCCTTTAAATGAGGCAATTTATTAGTATAAATGAAAAAAAAAAATGTTTTGGATTTGTTTTGCAGGCTTTCTGATTAAGCACATTATTTAGCTTCTGTTAAGTGAGCCTGGAAGTAGAGAACGGCTTCCGTTCGGCAGATTTCAAGTACAGATGAATTTTAAAAATGCCTAATATTGAGTTAGACTGAGCATTTGCTTCTGATAACTGAATCAGTGTAAACATCCTGCCTGACTGTTTACCCTTACTCTTTACTTTCTCCCTCTTCTTCCATTTGATTTTACTTGTGTAATAATTAAGCACTTAAACACTCGCCTGGGCGTTTAGTTTTGCTATTCAAAAAAATAAAGGAGTTAATAAAAATAAAAACAAATTAATAACAGTAATTATGTTATTATATTTAACTATAATGTAAAGAAAAAGATACCACTAAACTCCAGAAGACTTCTGCTATTTATACTGGTTATACTGGTTATACTGTTTATACTGGTTATACTGGTTATACTGTCTATACTGTTTATACTGGTTATACTGTCTATACTGTTTATACTGGTTATACTGTTTATACTGATTATACAGTTTATACTGTTTATACTGGTTATACTGTTTATACTGATTATACAGTTTATACTGTTTATACTGATTATACTGGTTATACTGGTTATACTGTCTATACTGTTTATACTGTT
The DNA here is from genome assembly GCA_037974445.1 of Brycinus macrolepidotus. Lineage (NCBI taxonomy): Eukaryota > Metazoa > Chordata > Actinopteri > Characiformes > Alestidae > Brycinus > Brycinus macrolepidotus. Next base: position 8,985 of record JBBPCZ010003329.1, read on the forward strand.
TGCACAATTCTTTAAGAATACATACTTAAACTGCTGTTTATACTTTTTTTATACTGTTTATAGTGTTTGCACAATTCTCTACTACATTACTACATTTTTTCAATCATTGCACATTTTACTTATATTTATATATAATGCACAGAGAGCGGTCCAAACACTCAGGACAGGTTAAACCTTCCTCTTATTTATACTTCTTTACTTGCACTGTTCTGTATTTTGTCTTATGTCTGTTGCACTGTGTGTGCACTGTGGAACCTGAGCTTCGCCATTTCGTCTCTCTGTGTACTGGATATGGTTGAGACGATAATAAAGTTCACTTTGACTTTGACTTTGAAGTCTCCAGTTACCAACTTTACCAGCCAAACTGCTAAAACCACTGGTCTTAGTGGTTTTCCTTTGTCAAAACACATTTAAAAAAAAAAAAAAAAAATCAGTTTTCTAGAGATTAGACAGAGCAGCTCAGGCAGAGTCTGTTTAGAGAGTCTGACTCCAGGTCTCCTGGTTCTGAGAGCTCAGTCCAGACAGGCTCGTCACTTTAATACGTTTCTCTGAACTTCTCTGTCAGTCAGGAGCTCCGTTTCCAGGAACGCAGGAGCAGACCTAGATACACTATAAAAATACTTAACTGCTTCTGGATCGGCTTCCTCCTCTTCCGGCCGGCGTACATGCAGTCCCCCGGGGGGATCATCCCGCGCCCGCAGGTGCCAGGTGCCCTGGAAGAGGGATGCGCAAAAGGTTTCATCCCTCAAACTTCACTTCACTTTAACAAGCCCTGTTTCCCAAACACGTGGAACCCCAATCTGTGTAACACCAGCACCACAGGTCAGGGGGTTCAAACCCAGCAGCTCAAACTTAGTCCAAATCTTAAACCCCACCACCACTGGACCTGTTTACACGCACCAGCCAGTGAGAAACGCACACAATGAGCACAGCATGATCAGCAACCCTTAGATCAGCATTCACAGGCTTAGTGATGAGCAAGAAAAACACATAAAAATGAATAAAAGAAAAAGAAAAGAAAAGAGACGCACTCACCCGGTCAGTCCAGCAGAGTCTCTGAGCTCGGGGAAACAAAGCGTCTCATTCGGAGCAGAGGAAGAATGTGTGAGAATTTGTGATAATTTGTGATGATTTCTGAGCTGAATCAGAGCTCCATCCCTCGGAAGGTCGGTGGTCTCCCCTGCGCGTGCAGAGCTCGAGGCAGATGTGGCTCGTGTTTTATAGCCACTGCGCTTCCTCGCGTTTCAGGTGGCGCGAGTCCTCCAAACGACACGCCGCGCGCTTCGCACGCAACTCTGAGCCTCACACACACACACACACACACACACATACGCACGCGCAGGCACACACACACACACTCAGGCACGCACAGAGCTGGGGGAGGGATTACACTGAAAGTCTTCTGTCTGCTTCAGATCTCCCCAGAGCTCGAGCTGCTCAGACGGTCCGCCGCGTGCTGGAGAGCCGAACGGGAGCTGGAGGACCTTCTGGCACCTTCTCGCAGGGTCGACTTCTGGAAATAAAACGGGAAAAAGGCTCGTTCTGACCCAAACGGACGATGCGTTTGAGGGAAGCTAACCTCAGAATCTGACTAAAAAAAAAATCAGTCCAGAAGCTCCAGGCTGAGAACGAGGCGGTGCTGAACGGAAAGTGAACCGAGGACGAGCAGCTCCAAGAGGTTCATACGAGGGGTCGCGCACCGGTGCTTGCCATGTTGCTGTAGTATTTTTCACACGTAATCTTTTCACAAACGTGTGCTTGAGGTCTCCTGAAATTAAGGAAACACTTTGTTATGTTAGAATTTGTTTGAGGTGACAGAGCAGCTGAAAGTTATTTTATTGGACATTTTTTTTCTTTCTTGTTTTCTTTCTGAGGCATGTTTCCCTGAGAGCAGGGGCTTCAGAACACTGCTGGAGTTTAAAACTTTTTTATGCTCGTTTAAAAGGAAGATTTGACCACCACTGTGAGGACAAATCAGTCCGAGCTTCCCAGTGTGGGTCTTCAGTTACAGACTGACTGAGACTTTGTGTTGTTCTGTAGTCACAGTCAGCGCCTCTTTAGGGTTCATCATTAAAGAGTCTTTTAGATGTTTCATAGACCATTAACAAGCACATGTAACCAAAACAGAGTTCTGGACTTGTTATTTTTCTCTGTCAACGACCCTGTTTGCCCTTCACACACACACACACACACACACACACACACATGTAAGCGTCTTAAATTGTTTCTGGTCAGCGAGCTCAGCCCGGCACGTTAGCTGCAGTTGATATGTCAATGTTGTGACAGGCTGAGGCGAAGGCCTGACAGCGCTTATTCCCAGCTACTTCAGCGGAGGGGGTGGAAGCCCAGATACCAGCCTGGCTTTATCTATACAATCTGGAAGATTAGCCCAGGTTTAAGCACCAATAAGCCCAGGCGGCTGGGGTTGTGTTGCAAGCCTTTGCATGCAACCTGGCCAGTGTTTACGGTCCACTAACCTGACATCTAGCCACGTTTCTGCCCGCTGTCGGGTTCACCGATCTGCTAAACTATTAATCAGAAATCAAGTTCAGCATACTGTCTGCACAAACACACTTTGCATTACAGTGTGCCATAACCAAATACTGCAGGGGTCTGAATTCAGGGTTTGACCTCTTTTTTACATAAAGGCAGCAGCCGCCGACATCACATGACCCACAGCAGGCCATGTGAGCACAAATACAGAATAATCCTTATTTAAGGACTGGGAGAGTGAAAACGATGAAATGCACTCAGTAAGAATGTCCCCCACCATGTTAGGTGGATTTAGGTAAAGAGTAAACTGGAATTCTAGGATAACTTAACAGTATTGATTTTTTAGAATCAGTGGCTCCTTACATCGTTTTTTGAGATTCTGCCTCAGTGCTTTCTTTGCAAAATTCATATCAACATTATTGAGCACTTAAAGGAAAAAAACTATTAAAGATTATAGTTATCAAACACTAAAACATCAAAAGAGCTGCAGTTACCTGGTCTAAAACAGTTACCTGGTCTAAAAGAGTAGTCAAACACTCGGCAGGCCTCACGGCCTTAAGGTTACCTTGTCTTCTTAATGCATACGTGCATTTTTATATAGCAATGATAACTCAATTATTTTAACAATTTGTAGAGATCATATTGAGGTCTGGAAAACTTCAAGAGTGACTGGAGTGATGGTGTTTTCTGTGCAGTGACACGTGCACAAATATGACTTTCATGGAAGCGTCATCAGAAGAAAACATTTCCTGTGTCCTCACCACAAAATTCAGTGGTACAGGTTTTCAAAGGAACATCTAAACGAGTCCGAAGCATTTTGGAAACACGTCCTGCAGACTTATGAAGTTAAAATCAAACTGAAAAGAGCAAAGGTATGTTTGGAAAAAGAAAAGAACAGCTCTCTAAGTGTTAAGCGGTGGACCAGTCATGCTTTGGGCTCGTGGTGCAGCCGGTGGGACGGGGAACATTTCACTGGTGGAGGGAAAATGGATTAAATACCAGAAAATTCTGGAAGCTGACATCACACTGTCAGTAAAAAAGGCTAAGGATTAAACGGGGATGGCTATTATAACACACCTCAAAATCCACAATGGACCACCTGAAGAGACACAAGGCTTTACCACGGCCCTCACAGAGCTTCGGCCTAAACCTCGAAAATCTGTGGATAGACCTCAGAGGAGCAGTGTGTGGAAGACGGCCCAAAAATCTTGCAGAACTAGAAACGATTTCCAAGGGAGAATGAGTGAAAATCCCCCTGAGAAGAGCCGAAAGACTCTTATTAGGCTACAAAAGGCATTTACACGCGGTGATACTCACCAAAGGTGCTGTTATTAAGTTCTCACCATGCAGGGCGCACAAACTTTCGCACCGTGTTCCTTTTTTTCTCTGAACTTGTACAAGACAGAAATAAAACACTAATCTTGCTTAAAGCATAGAAAAGAACGTGTTTCAACTTTAACTTTATACCTTTAAGAGATCAGATCATCTCCTACTCACTCAGTTTTTTCACAGTAACAGAAATTATGAGCAGATTCTACATCCGAATCAGAATCAGAATCAGAAAACTTTATTGATCCCGGAGGAGATTGCTTATGTAATGACTGCAGACACAGAGACATAACAATATAAAATATAAAGTCTAAATAAAATCTAAATAAAAAATCTGTAGGAGAAAAAAAAAACCTCAATATGAAAATACACTATGTTGTAAACAGAAATGCTTGGTATAAATACTATAGATCAGTAACACACCTACCGACACAGATGGTAGTTTGGAGGAAGTTATTGCACTTAGTAGAGAATCCAGTAGTAATATTAAGTAATAAAAAGTAATATTGATATAAGTAGTGATATTGCACATGAAGACTATTGCACGTATGGTACTGCACATAATGAAATGATTCAGCACCCATTCAGAAACGTCACATGAGATATTGCACATAATGACAATGTTCAACATCCGATGGGAACTCTGCACAATATTGCACAGGGTAGACATGCCTTTGTGTTTCCTGAAACTCTTGCAGCATCAAACCATATGTGTCTAAAAGTTTGAAAACTCATAAAAGGTATTAATAAGGAGCTTGTAGCTCCACAACCCAGATATTATTTTCATAGAAGACATAATATGTCTTTTATGCATTTCTGAGAATATTGTTATCACTAGTAACACGTCTGCTGCATGTTTCATTACAATCACAGCACAAATAGTATAATTTCACTGGATTTACTGCAACACTGTGTGAAACATTGAATAAAAATCACTTGTACTCAGTTTTTGATAGTGTTTTTAAATACTGACACCACTCTTTTTTCACCGTTCCTCATCAGGAATACTCTTATCATCAGAAAAAGAACGCATGAGAACAAGATGAGTTTTTAATGTGGTGAATTAGTGATATTTTCAAATAAATTTACATTTTTAATAACATGTTTTGATCTGACTGAAACAGTAATTACCTGCGTTACCATGGAAACCTGAGAAGGCATGATATAAATACTAAACAAGCGACTCGGTGTATTTTCAAGGATTTAAGGAAGCGAGAACATGTTGAGGTGGAATTTACTGCCTTCTTCCTTGTCTCCATACAGCCAGATCAAAACGTGAAACTCAAGATGATTTAACTCATGAAGACAGGTACCGCACTCTCGTTCCATCAGTAAGATCTAAGTCATACAAATAATACATTTGTATGATTAAATAAAACATAAATAAGTGACAGTGTGCTTGCTTTTATTTATAAGTCAATGTGTTTTTCTAATAAGTGAAAGAGGTTCTTAAACCGATTTATTCACTATTATTTTGTTTATTTCAAATAAAAAAAATTGTTTTCGTAAGATTCTGGGGTCAATGTTCGCAGTATCTCCAAATGAAAAATAGCTTAAATGGTTTCTAATCTCGCTCCATTACACACTGCATGTTTTACAGCTACTAAGAACACGTCATTGCATCATTGTTTCATGTCATCAGGTGCCTGACATCAGGACCTCCTGATCTTCTGACCCCTGAAAACACGACTCTGCATGTTTCTGCGTGTTTACAATAATGTCTCTGTGGGGGTACTGGAAATTATCAATGTATTTAAATAATTATTGAGGGATTTAAGTATTAGAACTTTTTGCATGTGGAAGGTTTTATGTTCTCCCAAATGCAAAACACACAGACACACACACACACACACATACACACACACACACACACACCCTCGCCTCAGGCAGAACAGAGGCGTTGAAAGAAGATCTCGTAGGTTAGGTGATTATTTTAGTTGGCAGTTTGCCAGCCTGGTTGGCCGCGCTCCACTTGCATGAAATGCCAACCAATGCCAAGAAGGAAGCCAGTCAGATTCAGCACAGTGTGGTCAGATCATGTGATTCTGTCAAATCATTTTCACTAACTTACTGTTACTGCTGCCTAACAGTAATAATAATACACCAAAGTATTATAATAATACACCAAAGTATTATAATAATACACCAAAGTATTATAATAAAACACCAAAGTATTATAATACAACACCAAAGTATTATAATACAACACCAACGTATTATTATAAAACACCAAAGTATTATAATCATACACCAAAGTATTATTATAAAACACCAAAGTATTATAATCATACACCAAAGTATTATTATAAAACACCGAAGTATTAAAATAAAACACCGAAGTATTATAATACAACACCAAAGTATTATAATAAAACACCAAAGTATTATAATACAACAAAAAAGTATTATTATAAACACCAAAGTATTATAATCATACACCAGTGTTATAATCATACACCAAAGTGTTATAATCATACACCAAAGTATTATAATAAAACACCAAAGTATTATTATAAAACACCAAAGTATTATAATCACACGCCAAAGTGTTATAATCATACACCGAAGTGTTATAATAAAACACCAAAGTATTATAATAATACACCAAAGTGTTACAATCATACACCAAAGTATTATAGTCATACACCAGTGTTATAATCATACACCAAAGTATTATAATAAAACACCAAAGTATTATAATACTACACCAAAGTATTATAATACTACACCAAAGTATTATAATAAAAGACAGAAGTATTATAATAAAACACCAAAGTATTATAATAAAACACCAAAGTATTATAATACTACACCAAAGTATTATAATAAAAGACAGAAGTATTATAATAA
>JBBPCZ010003340.1:0-15656 GCA_037974445.1 Brycinus macrolepidotus
GTACTTAAAATGTGCTTAACCCGACCTTAATTTACCCCTGAAAATACACCAAACCCCTTCATTTGAATTAAGTGGCCGTTAATCTGTGAAACCGACCCCTTAATTTTACCTTAAACTTAGATTTAAGGCATGAGTGTGAAACCCCTTAATCTTAAATTTAAGGCGTTAATTCAGGAGGTTCTGTTATTTAAGGAGCAAATTTGAAAAAGTGAGGGGAAAATTCAGTAGTTTTACCCCTTAATCAGCCTTAATCTGTGCACATTTTCCCTGAATTTTCCCTGATTTCCTGTATGGGAAATTAAGGTCAAAATGAAGGTGATTTTAAGGGGTAAAATGAAGGCGTTTGGTTTCGTAGTGCTGAGAGGCCTGGTTCTAGCAGCACTAGCTTGTCGTGATGCGAGGAAGTTCGTGATGTTATAAAAGCACTGCTAGCTTGTTGTGTAATAGAGTGAGTTACAGTAATCGACCCAGGGTGTGTTTTTTATAGTACCTCTTTATTAAATTGCTGTAGCTGAATCCTCAGTCCATCGTGATCATGATGTTTGATGCACTCGATAATCCTTCCCACATCCATAACTGCACGCACGCACATCAAACGATTAGCACATTAAAATTCAATTAAAATGAATTAAACACATTCAAAAATACCACAGAATTCAAAGGCAAGCCAAGGAATATCTCTGCCACAAATATAGCCATTTTATTAACTTTTGAAACCCAGTGAACCTACATGTGTCTTCTGAGTGTTTATATGAATTGTGAATGATGGCAAATGATTGTTGTGCAATCTCTTACCGGGTTTAAATAACTATCATGTGTATCACTATGTGCATTATTTTGCTAGGATGTGCAATAATCTACCATGTGCAATATTGTGCAGTGTTCTTAGCGGGTCCTAAAACATCATCAGTGCAAGAGTCTTACCATGTGCAGAATCATGTGAGGTTTTCTAAATGGGAGCTGAATAATTTCGTTATGTGCAATATCTTATGTGCAACAGTTTTACCATGTGAATATCACTACTTATGTCAATATTACTGATCTACTACTGATCTCCATTACGTGTAATAACATACTCCTAACCACCATCTGTGTTATTAGAATTCACTTAACTGTAAGTTACTTATCTATGGTATTTATACCCAGCATTTGTGTATATATAGCATAGTGTATTTCTACATCTTTTTACTGTATTTATTTTGACTTTCTATTTTATATTGTTCTTGTCTCTGTGTTTCTGCACTGTCTGTGCAGTCATAAGCAGTTTCCTCCGAGATCAATAAAGTTTTCTGATTCTGATTCAAAAATAGTGGCAAATTTGAAGTAAATCTCAGTTTTCTTCTGGGACTATTTTGTCTCACAACACCCTGCATGTATCCCTCCACCATGAATGGGTTTAGTTTTAGGCCAAAAAACGTCTCAGAACTCTGGTAAAACAATGTCTCATTCATCAGGCAAAGCATTCATAAAGCTACTGTGAGGGAGCTCTTAAAGGCAGCCGCTTTGTTTCATGCACCACCGCTGGGAACAAATCGGACTCTGACAATTCTGTCACAACTGTGACAATTATGACTGAGTTTCTCTAGAATGGAGCATTTCAGACCAAACCCACTCTGAAATAAAAATAAATAAATAGAGTTCACCTTTAAGTCAAGTTAGTATACATAAACACACACACACACACACACACACACACACAACCACACACACACACATTTAGTGTCATGATCAATAAAATTCAAGTCCCAGTCAAAAAGATCATTTCACAAGACAAAATTGCTTAAAATGTCTAGAAATAGTTAAAAATGTATTTATAAAATATGATTAAAATCTTTCAGATGGTTTACGCTGGTCATTCTTACACACTCATAGTTTCTTTTCTCACCTTAGAGCGCCGGGCAGGTTCTGTTCCACACTGCTGTCCAGAGTTTGGTGGACGGTACTGATGTTTTAAGTTGGTTTCATCAGCTTAATGGTTCTGCTAGTGTTTCCTTTCCTTTCTACCTCTCTTCCTCTCTCTACTGGTCTCTCTCTTTCTCTCTCTCTCTCTCTCTCTCTCTAATCCTGGCATGCATTAGTTGTGCTATAATCCTTTAATGGCTTTTTGCATCATCTCGTCTCCCTGACCCCTCAACCTTCTCCAAACAGATGACAGTAGTGACACGCAACAACCACAAGGGGACGCCAGTGCACAGAATTTTCACCCAATCTCTTACGAAGTGTGTAAACAAGCTTTAAAGGGTAATTGCACCCTAAAGCCAAATTCTTGTCATTAAAAACTGAAATATATTGCTTTGTAATTACAAATCACATCACTCTTAACACTTTCTAATACTTAACAAAATTGCATAATTTTTGTGGTTCAGCTGTACTATAGGCACACATAGTGTAAAGCAGTATTGTCATTTCTGTCATTTCAGAGAAAGTCAGCCTGTTGGTGTTTTTCTATATTATTTTAGCACCAGCCTCTAGTTGTGTGTGTGTGTGTGTGTGTGTGTGTGTGTGTGTGTGTGTGTGCTATAAGAGAGAAAGGCATGTTGTAAAAGCATGTGTGTGTGTGTTTTATCAGGATTGCTGTAATGGTATTAATCGGTTCCTTGGGTCGTAGTGACATTAAGGCAATTAAAGCCATATGATCAAAGTTGGCTCTTTTGTCTAGTACCCGCCCTCCTTCGCCCCTAAACAGTCTGAGGTGGCCCATCCATTTTTGATCAGTTAAATGTGAGGCTAGTGGGGTGTTGTTAGTCTTTAATAAGGGCCTCATATTATATTAAGTTTGATCACTGTTTAAAATAAAAAAACTTTGATGTAAACGTTATCACAGTTATTTTATTGAACACCGTTCACTCCTCTGTTCAGGTTCAAAGCTCGAAGTTCAAAAGTTTTATTAGTCACGTGCCAGGTACCTGGAACGGTAGCAGTAAAATAAAGGGTCGGCAGCAGGTCATACTGTACAAAACTCACGAAAGAAGAATCAGTTTTAAAAAATGACTTGAGGAAGAAGAAAGGGAAAAGAAGAAAAGGTATATAGTCAGGTCAGGATTATACCAGGATAAATGAGATGTTGTGTAGATAAACACTGTGTATATAGATATATAGATAGATAGACAGACAGAAACTTTATTCATCCCCAAAGGGAAATTCGGATGTCCAGTAGCTCATTCATAAATGAAATAATTAAAATAGATATAATACTAAAAATAGATTAATAAATAATCTATATAAATAGAATAATTAAGTGACAGTAAAAAGTAGGATAACAAGAGGAGTCAAACAGCATTAAAGAGTCTTATTGCCGTGGGGACAAAGGACCTCCTGAACGGCTCAGTTCCGCGGCGCAGTGACAGGAGCCGCATGCCTATATGTTTATATATGTGTGGGGGAGCAGCAGTAGTACTGAAGTTGGCCTCCAGTATGGCCATGCTGCATGTAGAGTTCTGATGGCCTGGTGGGATAAAGGTCTCAGTATTGGCCTTGAGGTTGCGGAGGCGTCTGTTTGACCACAGCCTCTGAAAGAGTCCTTGGTTTGGGTGATGGGGCGCCTTATAATCTTTCTGGCTCTTGTATACAAGTCCTGGGGGATTTTAGAACAGTCCCTGAGGGTCCCTGCATGCAGAGGGACTGATGGTCCTGTGAATAGTAGTTCCCATACTAGACAGTTATGCATCCTGTTAGAACGCTGTAGATGGCACCAGAGTAGAAGGTTCTTAAGCTCAGAGTTTTAGGTAATAGAGATCTCGTATCTCTTTCACCCGGCTGGTGGAGTGAATGGTCCATGCCAGGTCCTCGGTGATGAGCACACTAAGATATCTGGTGCTCTCCATCCTCTCCACCGGTGCACCATTGATGAAGTGCACTATATGGACAAAAGTATTGGGACATACCCTTTTTCCAACCCCATATTAAACAATGACATTGTATTTGAATGCAATGTTATTAAAGTCCCTGTTGGTGTAATGGTCAGGGGTCCCAATACATACAGACCATATATGGAAACTAATTGAAAAAGTTTGAATCTACTCTTTTTGTGATGTCACAAAAATAAAATGCAAAATGTCTTTTCAGCATCTATATCATTGGCTTGGACACATTAGTACTAGTCGGCTCTGGCTGGACACTAGCTGTGTTATAAAGTGGTCTGAGTGGGGAAAACATTGCCTGGTCTGACGGATCTCAGTTTTTGCTGTTTCATGCTGATTTGTATGGAGAGAAATCCACATCTTCCCATCCGCTGTCAAAAATGATCCCTGTGGTGGTGGTGGTGGTCTGGCATGGGATGTGGTTTTTCATGCCACGCATCGTAGGGCCCCCCTTGATAAAAGTGGAGCACTGTTTGAATGAAAATCACTTTTGGTCAGTGTGAGAAAAAAAAAAACAAAAAACGATTATTAAAATGGAAACTTTAAAGGGATAGAGAAAAAAAAATACAAATTACAAAAAATTAATTCATCAGGATCATTTCATCAGGATATTTTTGACAAAATGTTGTCAACAAATTGTGCAGATTTGACAAGTTTTTACATTTTTTGTAGGGGGACAGAAGGAAACTTCCCCTTCCCATCACAGTCATTTGGCCAGTCCATAAAGTGGTATGTTTCTATGAACCAAGATAACATCTACAACATCAGCCAGCTGTCATACAATATATTGGTCTATGTGGGTTCTTTTTATGATGGTGGATTGCTAAGCAGTTGAGTATAGAAGTGGCATTGGGGTCCAAGCACAACGTGCCATAAGGAGACTATTTTGTGAGCCAGTGTATCAGACCGTAAAGCACACATGACGGGGATAATGGCTGATTATGAAGAATGTGTTTTGTACAAGTTTACCTTCTGACCTTGGTGTGGTATTAAATATATTTCCAACAAATAAGCCAACTTACCCAGAGATAAATTGTTTCCAACATGAATTGTAACTGTGTGAGTGAATGGTGTGAGTGTGTGAGTGAATGGTGTGTGCGCTCTGCGGTGGGCTGGCGCCCCGCTCAGGGTGAGTCCCTGCCTCGCGCCCGCTGGCCCCGGGATGGGCTCATATACATATAATACATAATATAATGTATGCGTACAGTTACAATTCATTAATAAATCAATTAATGAATTGTAACTGTACCCATACATTATATTTTTGCTTTAGTCAAGACAGAAATGATCTTCTTTCCCCATAACAGTACTTAGTATAAATTTAAAAATGGTTAAATTGAAATATCCCTTGTCCTGTAACTCTGTTTTGAGGTTATGATGTTTTTCTTCTCTATTTTTTTCACCCCAGATACGGGCGATCAGCCAATGTGGGGAACCAAAAATTTGCTTTGGTTTTTTTGATTTCGCTAGAAAGTCACCAGAATCCAGAGCCCAAATCTTTTCTGTAAATACGACCTGCTCAAACCGCATCCAGCTTTTTATTAGGATGGAGCAGACATGTGGATGTGGTTCAGGACTTACTGTGAGCTATAAAAATGAACAATTATTTGGATTAGTATTAAATTAGTATTAATTAAAAACACTAGATGTGTGTTCTTGATGCATCAGCCTTGTGATTACTTTACAATTTGAATGATAAACAGGGAATCTGCAGGTTACTATAAGGTCATGTTTCGCAGTCCGATAATTCTCTCTGAACTGTTAGCGCTCAGATCACTATTTTGAGCAGAATTATTTGAAAAGGAGGAAACCAGCAGCATCTCACTAATGAATGTTTGTAGTTAAACACTAGAAGTGTTTCAATGTTTTTGTTTGTAAACTGTGTCCATACAACTTGATTCATCACCAAAATGATCCCATGATTACATGATATACTAATATAATTGATGGGTTTATTTGTAAAACTGAAAGAATTCAACATGTGTGTATGTGTGCATGTGTGTGTGTGCGTGATTGTGTGTATGTGTGTGTGGTTTGTGGGTTGGGTTTGTAAGTCCAGCAGTAGCAGTGTGTGGGAGACTGAGTGTGTGAATCTGTCATGTAACTGCACCACTGTGTTTCCTGACAGGATACACAACAGTACCCACTGGGCAAAACAAAAAAGAGTTATAAACACACACGCTCACACACTCGGAGGCCCCGGTGGCACTGACTTGCCTCCCACAACAGGATGTGTGTGATAAAGATAGGGAAAAGGTTTAGGCGGCACACACCGCAATACACAAGAGGGCCAAGCCTCTACAGCGCCGCCCGCTCCTCACTCACTGACGCACACACACATAAATCACAGCGAGTGCACAAGAAAACAGCACCTCTTTTGGAATGGTGCAGCACCTGAGAGGTCAGTGTAAACAAAGCTGCTTCAGTGCATCCTGTTTGTCACTTCCAAGAAGTGTTTTCGTCTCAAAACCACCGGTCATTCAAACCAAGATGAAGCTCCTGGAAGACACTCGGCTACTGATACTGGCACGTGACTGTGGTGTAGAATTAATAAAATTACATTTATAAGTAAAGTGTCCATTTGGGCTGCACAATATCTAGAGCTGGCTCAACAAATGCTCAGTACTCAAATATCCCTTCATTACATTGGTATTTGGCTCTTTTTTTGACGTTCGGATGCTTCGTCTTTTATAAGGGCAGAGAAAGAAAGAAAGAAAGAAAGAAAGAAAGAAAGAAAGAAGGAAAGAACAACAGAAAGACAGAAAGAAAGAAAGAAAGAAAGGAAGGAAGGAAGGAAAGAAGGATAAAGAAAAAGAAAGAAACAAAGGAACAAAAGAAAGACTGAAAAAAAGGAAGGAAAGAAGAAAAAAGAAATGAAAACTAAAAAGAAAAAGAAAAAAGCACAATAGAAAGAAATACAAGAAAATAAAGGAGTGCTGGAGGAGGACGAAGAGACGAGAGGAGGAAAGAATTGAGAAATAAAGGAGTGCTGAAAGGAGGATGAAGAGAAGGGAGGAAGAAAGAAAGCAAAAATATCAGTGTTGAAGGAGGGTGAAGAGAAGGGGAAATAAAGGAGTGCTAAAGAATGATAAAGAGTAGAGAGGAGAAAAAAAGGGGAAATAAAGGAGTTCTGAAGGAGGATGAAGAGAAGGGGTTGAGAGGAGGAGGAGTGGCGGTACTCCTCTGAAATGATCTACAAAACCTTGGTTGACGTCTGTACATTAAACGCGATCGGTAAGAATGCAGGACCTCCTGTGTTCTCCTGCTTTTCTACACAGTAAAGTCCACAGAAAAGCAAAGAAGAACCCACTTCCGAACCAAATTCACTTTAATATCTGCAACTCCTTCCGCTGAAAAAAGTAGGTCCTGCTACTGATGTCACAGATGAGAAGGTAAAAGTGCAGCAGTGTGGAGCTGAACTCAGCTTGGTCACATTTCCCTGAATGTGGCTTTGTTTTGTACAGGCCGTCTCGTTTGAGTGTGTTATGTTTGGTTCTGCTCAAATCCAATTTGTTTGATATTAAGTTTGTTGATTGTTGATCCACCATCACTGAAAGGTTTACTGAGGGGGGCAACAGGTTGGGGATGTGATGCGGGGCTGCTGTCGCACTCTTCTTTAGAGTCAGACTAAACAGGCTGCGGTGTGAAGTGGGATCTTATTAAAGTTTTCTAAGGACTTTGCTTTCTGTTCTGAATGTTAAAGTAGAAAATCATAGCCAGCTGCAGTGGAAAGATAGTCTTAGCAACTAGCACTACAATACACAATTATGGGGAAAAAAAACATGCTGTTATTACTAATAAGATGCATAGGATGCTTTTCAGCCAATCAGACTGTGCCATCAGAATGAACTGCACACCGTGGCTGCGTCTGGAACTGGAGACAGGTGGCTCGGTCAGATCTCAGATCTCAGATCTCAGATCTCAGATCTCAGATTTCTCCTTTATCTCATTTGTCAACTAATTTCTTCCCAAAATTATATGGTACATAATATTTTATGCATACAATAAGATGATGTGTGTATGTGTGTGTGTGTGTGTGTGTGTGTGTGTGTGTGTGCGTCCTGATTCCAGCCAAATGCTTTCTGGTGCGTGAGGAGAAAATGTGCTGGGAGTTTAGAAAACCACTGGCGTGTTTGTGGTGGGACATCATGTGACTAAGAGGAGAAGTCAGCAAATCAAATCAATCGGGAGTCAATTCATCCAACATGGTTCAGTGACACTGAAAAAAGTTTTATATAATACATGAATATTCTGAATTGTGGCAAAGCTATCAAAAATCATAATCATTATATTAAAACCAAATAAAATAAAATACAGTAGTTAAAAAGTATGAGGTCTAAAACCTGAGTGATTCTTATTTAGGTTTGTGTACATGAAAATTGCTGGGGTTATTTTACGACTGTCAGTTTCACTTGTTTATTTGCCCAATTCAATACACCGGAAAAAGCTTTGGAAATCAAAATTTGATGGTGGAGTACATTAGCTTGGTGTCAATCAATCAATCAATCAATCAATCAGTCAATAAATATGTCACTGTGTGGAACTCATGTGAGGTGTTGCTTCTCATAAAGCATCAAAAGCTATTTGGGTGGAGAATTTTACATCTGCTAAAAATGAATGAGCGAGTGAGTGAGTGAGTGATTGAGTGAGTGAGCAAGTGACTGATTGAGTGAGTGACTAAGTGGTTGAGTGAGCGACTAAGTGGGTGAGTGAGTGTGTGAGTGAGTGAGTGATTGAGTGAGTGAGTGAGTAAGTGAGCGACTGAGTGAGTGAGTGCTTTAGTGAGTGATTGAGTGAGTGAGTTTATTAGCCAGATCCATGATGTGCTGATCACGCTAAACTGATAATGAGTTTACCGACTTCTACCAAATGTGCTAACATGGCTAAGCTTCACTGCATTTGTGTAATGATGCTCGGTGGCTGTTTGCCTTTATTTATCGCTAGCAACATTAGCTTTAAGTCTAGGGCTTAGGATCCAAGATGTAGATGAAGATGAGAACATACCAATGCGTACCTGAGATGATCAACATCAAGCTGACCACTGAAAGACCATAAAGCACTCCTAATGTTTAACCTTTTTACAAAATGAGTCTAATGAACGATCACTGATCTGACCTCTAACCCACTGCCATATAAAGGCCGCAGATTGGCAGCCATGTGTGATCAGAGGGCTGATAGGTGGCCTGCTACCAGTTAGTGAGGGTCCATTTCTGTGGACGCTTTGTGAATGACTGTATGTGTATGTGTGTGTTTGTGTCTGCAGTTATATCATATGTTATTTTGAATAGAAAAACAACTCCAGATGTCCCGAGCAGGAAAAGTGCACAATGGACCGAGGGAGCAGGGGACGAGTGAGTGAACGAGAAATACAGGAAAAAGAGGGAGGAAAACAGAATTTGGGGGGGGGGAGGTCACGGGGCACTCATCCAACTTTCTGAATCATCCCTCCTTATGTGGCCTCCATCAGATGACAAAACCAGCGACCATCGAAATTCCTGGAAATTTGATCCCGGGGCCACCGCTGACACATTACATCAGCAGAAAAATTGTCATTTGCGAAGGTGGATTGTTGAGGGGGGAAATAGAAATAGGCCGGGAGGTCTTTTTTTTTTAGGCCTGAAGCATGAAGGACAGATAAGCCACCAAAGGGTGTGACTCAGGGGAGAAGGAGCAGGAAAAATGAGCCGATGGAGGAAAGCTGGAGTGAGACAAGAAGTTATTTTAAGGAGGCTGTTTTCCGGCAGGTGAGGGAAGTGAACTGGCCTCTGAGAAACAATCCCTTCTGCCGAAATGCGACGACTGGAGGAGGAGAGGGCAAACTATTGTCCCGGCCAAAGGTCTGGACAGTAACTTTGTCAAATGTGTTTATTTCACAGTGTTTGGTCACAGTGCCCACAGTAACAAAAGCTTAGCTCCGCCCACACTCACCATAACCCTGTGGTGTTACATATCACTGAAAAGCTCCTTTCCTGTAGAATCTCAATAAAACATCCCAATGCATCCATAAATACGTTTTTCTCCACATTCGGAACCCAATCTCAGCTTCTAGAATGTCTGTGTTCATTACAACTCACATTTTCATTCCTGACCACGTTCTGCAATGTTTTACAGAAGGAGCTTCTGATATATCACCCAGAGCTGCGTTTATGATCAATTACACTCTACGGAATAACCTGAAAAAGTTTTATAAGAAGAGTGGAGTGTTTTTTTAATAAAACAATCAAACAAGATTTTAATTAGCTGTTGTGTAAAAATGTGTTACAGTGACATCATCTAAAGGCTTGATTTTTGGGTTGTATTTTTTTTTTTTTTTTTTTTTTTACAAAATGTCCTGTACAAAAAATATTTCTTGGGATATCAGTGATTAACTGCCCAAGATTCCCAGTGCAGTCTATTAAAAATGATCAAATTCACCTGTAGTGTCTTGCATTAAAGGGCCCATATCTTTTTTTCTAAGAGTTTAAATTTACTATTGTTAAAGTTTCAAAACATCGTGTTTCCCCCCCCTCCATATACGCTACAGAAACAACCCATTTTGAAAGGATTGCTTCTGTGATGTCACAAGAACTTATTTTCATATATTAAAGAGCCTGTTAAAATCCAAGAAATGAGGAGAGGCTGGTATGGTCAATGACCGTTTTGGTATATAAAAGTACACAAACAATATAAAAATAAAATACAAGGGCCCCTTTAATATAAATATATAACATTATTGATCAGTGAAACAATTAATGAAATATTTACCTTGACATTGTGTTAGTCATTAAATATTACATTAATAATAAAATGCCAAGTGGCAACTTTAGAAGAGCAGTGTGAGCTTTTAAGGAGGACTAAAGGTCAGAGGAGGGCACCAAGTGTGTTCCCCCCACCCACCTTAATTTCCACCCCTCCCTCTGTCTCTAAGACATAAATATGGGCTGGGAAGAGGACTGATGTTAGAAGTTAACTCATCACAGCGAGACTAAGCCACTCTACAGCGAGCTTCAGGATTTGAGTAGGACTGATGGTTTCGTCTGAGAGCTCTGGCAAGACTTCATCTACCCACCAGGCTAACTCAGAGGGCACAAGAAGAGGTGAGTAGAGTAAAATCCAAGCTGTACTGCTGTTATGCCTTTTTGTATTGATAAATCTGTCCATCATTCCCTTTTGGCTTGGTTATAGAAGGATCATGGGTGCGGTAAAGGCATGTCTTCTTCTTCTTCTGACTGATACACATTAACACGTTGGCCTGCGTTTAGCTGCGTTTTACGCCTATTAGACATGTTGAGACATGCACATTAAGTTTAAATGCATCCCAAGAATCTGATGAGTTTCAGTGACATAACTGCCTGCCTTCCAGGTCATTGTATGATGGGAGTGGTGATGCTGTTGTTGCTGTACGTTCCTGCGACCGCGGCCGTGGGGGTCAGACACACACAGAGGTGAGGGCGTGCTGTAGATGTGGGCAGTATGACCACACATTACCATCACTGTGAGATATTAAACAGTAAACAGCCTGTACACAGGAGCTGTATAAACTGCAAAGCTGAAAAAAAGATCTATTTTTCAGGTTTACAGTAACTTTAAAGGGGAAGTCCACCAGTTTTTCAAAATGCACAGTTAGATGGTTAAGATAAACGAGTAAAAAAAAAAAAGTCATTCAGAGTAGGTTTGGGGTGAGTCAGACTTGTTCATAGTGGCGATGAATGGAACCATACATCTCCAAAAGCTCCCTCACAGCAAGTTATTACATGAAATGGTATGAATTCACTGCCTGATGCCTGAGACAATTTTTTACCTGAGGTTTTTTTTTTTTTACCTGAAAAATCATTTTATTGTTTCCAGAGTCTTTTGGCCTAAAACTAAACCTATCCAATATTCAAAATAAAATGGATATATTTGTGTTGGAGACGTGATGTCTTTTTCCATGCACCACCACTTTAAAGCAATTAGAGTTGGTGTGTTTCTCTACAATAAACCGTTTCACACCAAACCCTGAATAAGCTCGTTTACTCATGTAGAATTTTTGAAAAATCGGTGGAGTTCTAATTAAAAAGAAATCTTTGTACTCATTCCAACCTCAGAGACATCATGATTTTCTTGTCACCATATTATACCGCATCACCTTTTCCAGAGAGAGAGAGAGAGAGAGGGAGAGAGAAAGAGAAAAGAGAGAAAGAGCCTCACAGAAAGCACATTCACACTAGTGTTCATTCTCTGCAGGTCACAGACAGACACCATCTCCTTAGTCGACAGCTTACAGAAGACAGAATTCGTCACAGAGGACACACATATAGAGACACCGTCCACAGCCACAGACTCAGAAACGACAGACTCAACACGCCCTGCGGTTCCTGCACTGCTGAACAACATATTTAAATCCCTTAGGTAAGTGAACCGATTTTTTTTCAGTCCAGATTTATCATATGAAATAGTGTCTCCGTCTGTATGCATTCAAAGGCCCATGTCATAGAAGACTAACCTTTCACTCCCACAGAAAAGGAAACCAAGATGCAAAAACAACTCGTTTCGAATGTCCTCATGCACACATGAAAAGTGTTGTTCCCATGGACGGCCTGTAGTAAAGATATTAGAGAGGAAAATTGAAAAATTGTTCAACAGGGCAGCCAATCAGAGCAGAGCTCATTTACATATATCATTCTTTAAGGTGCAGTCTGTTTGATTGAAAGGGATCATGTGAAAAATGAATTATGATGTCATTGGTACATAGAAACGTGCGTTATCAGTGAAATTCAGTGAAAAAAGAAATAAAACAACAAAAAATGTACAGAAGCATTTGAGTCCTTTAAGATGAACCATAGGTGAAGATAAAATGATCAGTGTGGACTTTTTTTTGCTCCTCAGGGTGAGGAGCAGGCGGGGAGCGCAGAAGGGCTGCCAGTTTGGGACGTGTCAGGTGCACAACCTGGCCAACACGCTGTATGTGATGGGCCAGAGCAACGGGAAAGAGCAATCCAAAAAGGCTGCAGACCCAAATGGATATGGGCGCTAGAGCGGTCACCAGTGATGAAAACAAAAAACCTGCTGTCTGGCTGGAGAGCACAGTTTCATGTTTCAAGGATCAACAGCCACTTATCACCCCACTAGATGAGTGATTTTCAACCTGTAGGCCCTCTAGTGGGCAGTGGAAGTACTGCAAAATGGGGGGCATTCTTCTTTACCCACTGAACAATCTTTACAATATTGATATTTGACCAAATGTAATTTAAAATATGCCACATGTTATTGTTGTATTATTGGGAAAAAATGTACATGGAGCTTGTTGATTAGTCTGGCAAAACCCTGACTATTATAACTATTATTAAGTGCTGATTCTAGGAATCAGGTGTGTGAAAACACAAAACTGTGTTTTGCAGGTGAACAACAGCACTAGAATAGAGAAACAAAATGAGTCCTGGACTGAATGACTTTGGTACTTTTCCTCGGGTTCCTCGAAAAGGCCTGTTAAAGAGAAATAGACGGCATGATTGTTCATTGAGCTGGCTGCTCACTCAGATTATGAGATTTCAGCTGCTGTAATTGTACATAACTGTACACGTTTCTTATAAATGCTTATTAAAAGAAGCTATAATGGTATATTCATAAAATGATGAATAAGGAATAGTTTATTTTCAACTTTATCTGCTTGCAGATAATGTAAGAACCGATTCAGGCGTGTTAGTTGGGTGTAAATACAAATGTAGAAATGTTAGATGTCTCGGGAGCTATGAATGGCGCTGTGTAAGACTCTGAAATGGTTGAGAAAGCTGCAGAAAATAAGGTTATAACTGAAGTAATTAAACATATTTCAAGTGTGGAGATCAAATCTCAAGTCAGCTTGACAAAAGTGAATGTAAACAGAAAAATTACTGTATATTGTTGCATGCTTTTATTCACTTCTTGTCCATAGAAGTATTGAATAAAACAACTTTATATATATATATATATGACTGTGGCAAATGATTCCAAGCTTTTGAATAGTTGTGAATGAGTTTTTTTTTTTTTTGAGGATTTGTAGTTATTTTCTCATGGTATTTTTACTGCTACTGTAGTATATTTGTGAGACATTACTGTCCCTTTTCTGTAATTAACATTCAGTTGCTGCGGCGGTGTGTTGATGAAAAAACAAAAAGTAAATCCTTTAGCATGGCGTTATTGCAAGATGATATGTCATAATTATGAAAGGACAAACATCTTGTACATGCTTCTGAGGCAGAATGTCTTGCAGTTACAAGAAAGTTATCTTATAATGTGATGATGTAAAAATGACGTCATAAAGGAGGCAACATTTCATAATTATAGGGAGGTATCTCATTATTACAAAACATTGTGTTGAACAAGAGATAGTTTACAACACCTCAAGACCTTCTATTTACTAGTTTTGCTCATAACTATCTTGTAAAAACGAAAGATTCTTTCTTATAATTATGACACGTTTTTCATTACATACTTCACACAAGAAAGAGATACTTTCTCTTAAAAACAAGATGATTTCCCATTAGAAATCATTTGTCTCAATCGGCACATGTGAATCACAGAAAACCGCCATGTCATATGGAGTTCCTCAAGGGTCCATTCTTGGACCTGTCCTGTTCAACCTGTACATGCTTCCTCTGGGTCAAATTCTTAAAGAGAACAACATGCCCTATCATAACTATGCAGATGCTCTCTCACCATGTGACTTTGGTCCAATAGACTCATTGTGTCGGTGCTTTGAGAAAGTACATAACTGGAGAATATCAAAACATTCTCCAATTAAATGAAGACAAAACGGAGATGATCTTGTTTGGAAATAAAGAGGGAGGATCAATTCTCAGTGTCCACCTGGAATCTAGAGAACTTAAGACATCCACCCATGGAAAAAACAGTAGCGTGATCATGGATTGAGTCTTTAGTTTTGGTGATCACATTAAAGCTATAACAAAGTCAGCATTTTGGCACCTTAAAAACATTGCTAAAGTTAGAGACTGTGTCTAAACAGGACTTAGAAAAACTTATCCACGCCTTCATTTGCTGCAGGGTTGACTATTGGGTTAACAATACTCTCCTCACTGGGATTCCCCAAAAGCCCATTAGAGCTCCAGCTGATTCAAAATGCTGCTGCCAGAGTTCTACCAAAACCAAGAAAAGAGATCACGCCACTCCAATTCTCAGGTCCTTGCACTGATCCCAGTTCAGTACAGAATTGATTTCAAAGCATTAATCATTGTGTACACGTCACTTAATGGTTTGGGTCCTAAATACATCTCTGATATATGAAGTATATAATCCTGGTAGGTCTCTTAGATCTGCAGGAGCTGCTCAGCTAGGGGTGAAAAGAGCCGAAACTAAACAGGGTAAAATGGCATTTAGTTACTATGCTGCTCGCTGCTGGAACAAACTGCCCATCAGTATCAGACCTTCACCAACTGTAGCTTCAAAAAGCTGCTAAAAACTGCACTACTTTCCTTTGCACTATTATACTTTCAATTTTCTTTTATCGATTTTCTATGTATTCTTTTATTTCTTCCATTATTTTCTTTTAGTTTTTATTCTATTCCTGTAAAGCACATTGAATGACCTTTGGTGTATGATAATGTGCTATATAAACAAACCTGAACTTGAAGAACGAGATCCTTTCTTCGAAGAATTAGTTACACTATATGAAAAAAAGTATTGGGACACACCTGTTTTCCAGTGTTTGGCCTAGGCCCCTTACTTCCAGTGAAGACCAATCTTAATGCTCCAGCATACCAAGACATTTTGGACACCGCCATGCTTCCAACTTTGTGGACACAGTTTGGGGAAGAACCTTTTCTATTCCAGCATGACTGT
>JBBPCZ010003350.1:0-15656 GCA_037974445.1 Brycinus macrolepidotus
TCATTTTATTTATTTATTCACTCTTTTTCACAGCCTTAATCGTCACGATTCCTACACACACACACACACACACACACACACACACACACACACACACACACACACACACCTCGACCCAGACAGTATGGCCTGTATTTACACTGTGTGTCTGTTTTGCCGGCATCATTGTGCTCATTGAGAAGTGGCACAAGCTGCTCCTGTTGATTTATATATACGTCTATGTGTTCAGCATGTCCAATAGACCGTATTGACACACATACAGGATCGGCCAAAAGTCTGACACACCCGACTAAACGGATGTTTTATCATTTAAAGGACCGATGTGGCAAAACTATTAATTTGTACAGTTTTCTTCTGCCCACAGATGTAGTCAGTCGGCCAAGACTTGTGGTGTCCAAATTTTGCTTCCTTAGTTTGTGTAACTACCGACACTGGAAGTCAATAGTCACCCAAATCTTTTCTATAAATACAAAACTTCTCTTGAACAGAAGCAGTTAAAAACAGTAGGAAAAAAAAGTTAAAAGAGTAGGAAAAGGAGGTGTGTCCTAACTAGTACTGTATGACACATCAAACAGTACTGAAGCATGCAGTAATCTCTCTCTCTCTCTCTCTCAGGTCCACTCTGCAGTGCCTGTGTGGATAATTTTGGCGCCCGTCCTGTGACCATATTCAGTGGGGTGATGGTGGCTGGTGGTCTGATGCTCAGCGCTTTTGCCCCAAACGTCTCTTTCCTCATTTTCTCCTACGGCATCGTCGTTGGTAACGTTCTCCACATGCTCATTCTCTCCACACCTCAGTCTGCTTCTCTTCTCCTCCTATCTCTTCTCTTCTTCCCTACTCTTCTCCTTTCTTCTCTTCTCTTCTCTTTACCTTTCTTCCCCTATTTCTCATCTCTTCTCTCCTGTTTTCTTTTCTTCTCTTCTTGACTTCTCATGTGTTCTCATCTTCGTCCTCTTCTCCTCTCCTCGCTTCTCGTCTTCTCCCCTGTTCTCCTTTCTTCTCTTCTCCTCCTCTCTTCTCTTTTCCTCCTCTTTTCGTATGTTCTCGTCTCTTGTCTTCTCTTCTCTTTTCTTCTTTTCTCTTCTCCCCCTCACCTCCTTTTTCCTCTCTTCTGTTCTCTTCCCTTTCCCTCTCTTCTCCTCCTCTTTTCTCATTTCCGCCTCTCTTGTCTTGTCTCGTCTTGTCATCTCTTCTCTTCTCCTCTCTTCCCCTCTCTCCTCATCTCATCTCACCTCTCCTCTTCTGTTCTTTCTTCCCTTAGGCTAGACCAGGGTGTCCAGTTATTGAAAGCCAATAACGCTCCTCTTTCTAAGCCCTTTGCAGTGCGTAATTTAATACCTGTAGGAAAAATCCAGGCTGTGGAATCCGTTGAATATGAGTTGATCAATACTGTGGTTTCAATATATTTGATCTTGACATTTCCTTCAGAGAATCAATTCTTCCATCAATACTAAGTGTTTTAGCTGTAATTTTATGCTGAAAAATTGCTGATAGCAGACACATGTATACAAACGGTAACAGTGAAACATGACTGTTATAGTGAGGTCTTCAGTTTGGACCTCAAATGTAAAAAAAAAACAACAACTGCAATGTGTATTTAGGTTTTTTAAAAATATTAGTTAGTGCAAAGCTTTTGTAAATAAACATTTTTGGCTGTTGTAGATCACACCCAGACATTTAAGACCGTTAAAGTCCTTCTGTGTGTTTTATTTTAAGCTAATGACAGACAGCAACATACACTGGTTTCAAGAGGTTCACGGTAGATGATCTGTTTTAAATCGTTTGAGCATTTGCAGGTCATTTATAGGGTATTAAAGTGTGACCCATAGATTTCACCTTGTATGCGCAGTTTTACTGTGACTCTGTCAGTAAAGAGCATTGATGGTATTTAGCATTGATAATAAAGAGACCTAGCAAAGTGGCTGCTGGATTTCTAACAACTGGCTGAAACCTGGCTCACATTCACAGTCAGTGACGTATCTAGAACTTCCAGAAGGCCCGGAGTAATGTTTTTTTCCTCATGAAATTGGCCCCACCTATTGTGAATCAGAACATGATGGTTGATTCTTCTTCCAGTAGTTAATCTAAGATGTATGATCTTCTGTCCACTTCCTGAGGGCCTAACCAATGGGAGAGCTGTATCTACCATGGGGGGAAAGTCCTGGAATGGAATTATTTTAACCCTTCCAACCAAAACATAACAAATACTGGATGCATTTTAGTTCCCAGAAATCATTAAGCCTTTCCTGTGGAGGGCAAAAATCAGATCATAAGTGTCCAGTTTCATTCTAGTTATCTGAACTCCTGCTCTAACACACCCACTAAACCTGTTAACCCACCGCTGGTGTGTGTGTGTGACCAGGGAAATCAGAAAACTGCGCTGGGCTCCAGCTCCCCAGGACCAGAGCTGGATGTTCCTGGTTTAGAGTGACCATCAAGAGGGGATTCTCAGATTTTAGCCCGGATTCTCCCGCCTGGCTCTGCTCTACAGGCATTGTGTTTCACACTTCAAAGGACTTAAGTGTACTGTGAAACAAGAGGGTTATTGACTGGAGCTATTTCAAGAAGAGCAAATGTGTGTGTGTGCTTCAATGTGTGTGTGTGTATGTGTGTGTTCCTCTACCTTCAGAAGCTGTCTGACCTTCAGAAGCTGTTCATACACATCTTGTTTTCACATAAATCCATCCATGAGCATACTGATCCTATATATATATATATATATGTGTGTGTGTGTGTGTGTGTGTGTGTGTGTACATATCTATACCTGTCATTTGGCAGGGGCTGGGGGGGATGTTCAAACTTTTGCAAGTGAAGGTACCTACATGACAAATATATGTATATATATATATATATATATATATACATGCACACAGACACACATATACACACACTCACATTGCCCATGTGTATGGGCAAGTCAGTGTATTTGTAGGTGTGTTTTTGTGTGTGTGTGTGTGTGTATTTGTAGGTGTATTTGTGTGTGTGTGTGTGTGTGTGTGTGTGAGTGTGTGAGTGTGTATTTGTAGGTGCATTTGTGTGTGTGTATGTGAGAGTGCCACCAGACAACACCTGTTACCATAAAAAACTTAATAGTGGCAGCTTGAAAGCGAGGCAGGGTCTCGACACAAAACATCCCCCACCCTAATACATTCCTACCACCTATATGACACACACACACACACACACACACACACACACACAGTTGAGTGCAAATGTTTGATCACGGTTGGTCAGTTTATATGCTTTGTTGACTTTCCAAGTGTAAATAAGTGCATGACTTCAAGAACACACCCCTGCACGTTAATGCATGTGTTACTGTTTATGGGTTGAATTTAACATTTTTTGTTCAAAAAAACTTAAAATTGTATTTTATGTTTTATTTTTATATGTTAAACTGGGCAATTCGATAGAAGCTGTGCTTTAAAATGAGTAGCAATATGGCATAATTAAGTGCGTTCTCTGCAGGAGATGCGGTATTTACAATTATATATATTATATATATTATTTACACTTATACTGTATACATATTTAAATAAAATAAATCCAGTGTAGTGTTAAAGGTCACTGTTTTCCAATAGTTATAAGCTATCAGTGTGGAAAAGAAGATGGTCAAAGCCGTATATGAGTCCATGATGATTCTATAATATGCCACCTGTTTGAGAAATGTTGATCAAATTCATCACAAAAAATGACTCATTACAGTGTTATTGTTATAACAAAAAGTTAATCAGTAAAGTATTATTTTACAAATCATAACACTCAGCTGTGTTTCCATTGTAGAAACTAAATAATAATCAGCTCATGAAAGAAATTCTAGGGAGAAAACATTTCCCATCCTCTCAATAAAGGAACCCAGACATTTCCGTTCATTCTGCAGGACTTCCCTTATCAACAATGTGTCAGCATTTAATAATTTCCCCAAATACCTAAAAACCGTAGAATAAAACATTCAAAAATATATTTTGATGACCAGTTTATATTTAAATTTCATTGTAAATGTTATTCCTGAATATAAAATGACGGCAATTATTTATATAACAATTGATTCCAAACATTTTGAAAAGTAGTTTGTGTTTATTAGGCCTTCGTCATTAATGAAAATGAATGATCCTGCCTCCTGGTAGTAAATTTATATAAAAAAATCAATCTTTATTTATAGTCACACTGCCTTAATTAGATAATGCATAGGGATCCAGAGACAGGGAAAACAAGTCCCGCACCTAGAAACATTAGTCAGCACCCATTAAATTAGTCAGTTACTCATTTAATGTCACATAAAAATAAACTGATATTTTTTGTGTGCGATATGTTTACACTTTGATTGAGAATGTTTGTCTGGTGTTTAAATTTGTTGTTTTTGTTGTTTTTGGGCAGGTATTGGCTGCGGTCTCGTCTATGCGGCCACACTGACCATCACTTGTCAGTACTTTGACAAGAGGCGTGGCCTTGCCTTGGGCATCGTTACCACAGGTATGTCTCATCAGACTATAAGTAACACTTTTCAAATGAATAATTAAATGAAATACCAATAAACAAATAAGCTACACAGTTTCCTCAGTTCTCTAAATATGGTCAATCACCCATTACAACTTTCTTTTATTTTGAATCTAATAGACGTGACACAGACATCCTTTACATGCTTAATACTTTACTGAAGGGCTTCATTCAAGACTACATAAGCCTTTCGTGACAACTGACATAAACCTACATAACCGTTTATAAAAGCATACTCCAACCATCAGTAACACTTGCTAAGGTGATATGCTGTCAAAATCGATGCTTGTTGGAGTTTTATAAATGTTTATGCTTATGTCAATTTATGCATATACATGCTTATGTAGGTGTTATGAGCCTTCTGGATTACTTCGTGGCCACATTAGTTTTATAGCTCCAGAACTGACCAAAATACATTATTTTGTGAAGTCTTTCTTCAAGTCCACACTACGATGGTGTGTTTTTATGTTTTTCAGGTACCAGCGTGGGAGGATTCCTCTATGCAACAGCGCAGAATGAGCTGATTGAGTTGTTCGGATTGGACGGCTGCCTCCTCATCGTCGGTGCTCTGGCGCTGAACCTGATGGCCTGCGCCGGCCCCATGCGGCCGCTGAACCTTCCAGGCTACTACCTCAAACAGAAGGCCGCTCTGGTGGACAAGGACGGACCCCTCTACGACAAACCGGCTGCCATCATCATCCTCGACCCCGGGACCACGGACGGGTCCATTCACAAATCCCCCGTGAAGGAGCTCCTGATCTCCATGGAGACGGGGGAGCCAAGGCCAGAGCCTGTGTGTTCCCAGCTGGTGCGGGTCATCAAAAAACGCCTCAGACCGCAAGTGGACTACCTTCAGACGATGGCCGAATATTTTCAGCACCGCACCTTCACAGCCTTCTGCATCTCCATCTTCCTCTTTAGCCTGGGCGCCTTCCCACCCGTGCTGTTCATGGAGGACGTGGCCCAGAGCGAGGGCCTCATTGAACACGTGGCCCTCATCCCGCTCGTCTCCATCGTCGCCATGGGAACCGGCATAGGCAAGCTGGTCCTAGGCGCCCTGGTGGACGCGCGGTGGGTGAGCGGCCTGCACCTCTACGCCCTGACGGTGACGGGCTCGGGAGTGGCCCTGCTGCTGGTGCCGGCGTGGAAGAGCTACTTGGGACTGCAGGTGCTGTCTGCTGCCCTCGGCTTCTTCTCAGGCAACTGGTCACTCACGTCCTACATCACCACTCACATCGTAGGCATTGAACGCCTCAGCCAGGCACACGGCGTCCTCATGTGCTTCGGAGGCTTCGGAATCATGCTGGGACCTCCTGTCGTAGGTACGAAAACAGGTGCACCCGTGCACCAAGCACATACAGTACTGGGCAAAAGTCTGAGAAAATTATTCCTAAAAGCTGTTCATTACTGGGCAGTAGTGTTAAGTTAGTGTTAAAACATTAATATTACAATGGTCACAAATAACATTAATAAAGAAAATAGTAGTTTTAATGTATAGCAAAGTGTTCGCTTAACCATTTCCAGACCTCTTTCCTCATGGAAGCCCAGGATTACTTGTAGCTCCATCAAATACCTGGTTGGCTCTTTTTCCTTCATTGCATTAAATTAGGTTAGGTTACAACTACTTTTTTTTTTTTTTTAAATCATGGTTAATTGTTTGTTTACATTTATTCTAATGTTCACTGGCAGAAAGAAACTAACTGCTGATATAAACGGCTTCATACGATGTGCCTAGGTGCACAGTACTGTACGCACACACACCAATGCACAGCAGTAAGTCTAGGTCCGATTACATTAAATGTGGAAACACTGACCATGGGCTCTATTACTACTGAAATAGTTCTGATGCTAAAATTGTTCTTGTCTTAAGAAGTTCTCATAACTTCAAATGTGTTGGAACATTTTCTAACAAACAGACCATTAGAATTTTTTTTTTTTTAAAAATAGATGCTCAAACTTTTTGTCCTATATATTATGTGCTTTAGTTAAGTCAGAGAAGATATATAAAATAATATGAAATCAATAACCAAAATATCACATCATATTTGGTGAAATATCACCCTAGAGTGAAAGTTTTGTCCATTAATAAAGCAATGCATTGTGTTAAAATACACTTGATCAGAATATACGTGTTACTTGTAATAATTCAGCAACATTCTTTTCTTCATGTGAACGCAGAACATTTCCATAGGATTCCATGGTAACCAAAATGTTTTCTCTTGTTTCAAGGAGAGCCGTAGTTTTCCACTTTGCTGTTGCTTTTGTTAGTTTGCTGCTCATTGATTTCTTCGTAGCTCTTGTCCAGTGTAGTCTGACAAGGACATCCTCCAGTGCTAAAGTTACTGATGTAACTGTGGCATCAGTGGTGTGTTTGGCTTACCAAAGTGTGTTTCGTTTACTAAAAGTATTTTAGTGATACACAAACACAGCTGAAAGTACAGTTGGTTTTATCAAGAGAGCCATCAGTGGAACTTGCCTTTTAATAGATATATCTGAACAACAGAGCTACAATCATCGAAGCAGTTGAGCTTCAGGGTGGAATTATGAATGGTTTAAAGGACTGAACTTAAAAAAACGAGTGTGCGGAATTATTGTTGGAGTAACTGTAGTTTTGGGCTTCAGGATCAGTTTAGGATCTCCAGTAGAAGGTTTGAAGGAAGATAAGAATCCTCAGAAGGACCCCTGTACCAGCTGTTTCACACCTATCATTCCTCAGCCACCAGCACTTTTACAGACGTTCAACAACAATAAGAAAGCTAACTCTCTCTCTCCATCCGTCTTTTCTGTCCTAGGCTGGTTTTTCGACTGGACCCAGTCATATGACCTGGCGTTCTACTTCAGCGGATCCTGTGCTGTATTGGGAGGCGTGGTTCTGTTCCTGGCCACCCTGCCCTGCTGGGACCGGGAGGAAAAAGAGAGAAATGTGCCTGATGAGGACAAACAAAAGCCATCTGATTGTGACAAAGTGGCTTCTGTGGCCTGAGCCACCTTAAGAAAGCAGTTGAGCCAAAAATCAACTTTACACAGTTTTCCTTTCTTTACCCCAAACTTCATTCAGCCAGGACATGTTTGGTGTCTGAAGTTTTCTTCTTTGCTGATACAAGGCTTTTGTGCATGGTAATAATTGAATATTTCTAGATGAAATAGACTCGCTTCAGTGGTTTCTTATACTGTAAGACGTACTATTATCTATAGCACAGCTAAAAACATTAGTAGCAGTTAAAGCCTGAACTTCATCCAAACTTTCAGTCAGAATTCAGAGATGGTGGCTGTTAATGCGTTCTGTTGCCTGTACTTTGGGGTAAGAAGGAATGTGTGTAAATTTTTACCTGAGTGTTTGATTGGGCTTTGTGAGATTTAGCTGGACCATCGCTTTGGCCTTAGCCCTTAATGCTATGCCTTAAAGCTGCCATGTACATGTGGCAGTCTGAGCTCATATTCTGATGCTTTATTTTGCCTGTTTTTCTTTCTTTCTTCCTTTCTTTCTTTTCTCGAATCCTAGCTAGATGACACCTTTTCGGTGCCAGATCCAACCATAGAAGACACACACAGAAACACCTTGTTTGTTTGATTTTGAATGAGACTCGTCTTCTCTCCGTATGTCATAGTGATGCATTCATTGTATTTTCTGTATCTTGTATCTATTTTCTCTACTTTGTATCTTTAACCTAATATAATTATTGCCTCGTTTATGGAGGCCTGTAAGCAGAACACCTGGTTTATTAGCAGACGAGCGTATAGTGGTTTACTTGTTGTAGCTTAGAAATGGGATTGATTGCTCACTTGAAACAAGTGTTTGTTTAGTCTGACCGGACATGATTTTGAGTCACAGTACTGTAGCCTGTATTTTCAAGGCACCTGGAATCAAGAATTAAAGAAATGGGATACAGTAAAAACACTCCGGGAATTTCACGCTGCATACGCCCGGAATAAGGAATGGCCAGACTTTCCGGATGAGCCAGTAGATTCCTTGTGTTCACTTTAGGTTCTCTCACTCTGCCAAATTCCGACTCCAAAGACTTCTGGTGGTGTTCCAGGGAACGCTGACAGGGACTGGAATCACAGAGGGAATCCGTTTTATGGGACAGCTGGTGTCCTGGTGGTTAGGGAGTTGCCCCTGTGATCAGAAGGTCGTGGGTTTGAATTCCAGGACTACTAGTGGCACCACTGAGGTACCCTTGAGCAAGGTACCGTCCCCACACACTGCTCCCCGGGTGCTGCATCGCTGGCTGCCCGCTGCTTCACTTGGTGAATAGGTTATATAGGTTAAATGGGTTAAATGCAGAGAAAGAATTTCACACTGTTCACACTGTGTGCTGTGCTGTGGTGTGTTCATGTGGCACTTCTAAAGGCTCAGTCCTGACTCTGACCTCTTTGTTGGACAGTACACTTGGTTTTAAAATGCGTCCTGGGCGATTGGATCACAAGTGGACAGCCGAGACATCTGTTTACATCTTGTATCTCTAAGGTGTCCCGCTGACCACTTGAGTTCAAATTTGGCACTACAGGAACTGTGCTGTACCTGCGATGTCACAGAAGTTGTAGCACGCTTTCAGCACACAGTGTATCTCAGCCCGGTAACGGAGTTTCTGACTCAATTCTCTCCATAGTTTATGGCCGGTCGTCCCAAAACCCGCGTCCACGGAGTCGAACCGGCGGAAAGTTTTTCTGTCAGAGCTGTTTTGGGTTTTTTTTTTTTAGTTTTTTATAGTCTTGTTTGAGTCTGACACTTTGTCGACTTCCCAGTTGTTAGTTTGTATCTCCATTGTTGTTTTTTTGCACAGCCAGTAATCAACAATGGCCTCTTTCCAAGTCCATCTGTTGCCATGACAACATCTTGACCAATCAGAAAGCAGTAATGCAGTCAGCTTGGCTGCAGCCCACTTTTAGCCCTGCTGTCAAACAGCTTGGGTTTGGCTCGGGTATGGGTCGCTTTATCTGTAATGGAGAAACATTTCTTCATGATTCCTTGTGCCAGTGCAAAAGTGCCAATTTTGTGCCAGATAGCTCCGTCAACAGGATGCATTTTAAGCAGTGTAAACAGGACCCATAAGTGTCGGAAAAGCTGAAATGAGCCTGCAACTTCTTCGCTGGTTCCTTAAAGTGCTGAAAAATCCGATTTACACAATTTACCCCATATATGGTCAATCAGCCAAGACATGCTTGTTGTCCGAAGTTTGCGTCTTTAGTTTTGTACAAGGGCTGTGCGAGCTAGGCTAACGTAGTTAATAAGAAAAATGAGCCTTGTGCATATATTCATTCATTCATTTTCTGAAACCGCTTAATCATTACTAGGGTCGCGGGTACCCGGAGCCTATCCCGGGGCCAGCGGGCGCGAGGCAGGGACTCACCCTGGGCGGGGCGCCAGCCCACCACAGGGCACACACCCCATTCGAGCCTTGTGGAACTGTTGACAATTCAGTGGTCAGGCTTTTCTGTTTGAATGGAGAAAAATGAATGACACTATGCTATTATTAATATTTCTATTATAAAAATATAAAATTCTGAATTTCATGCATTTTTCAAGTTGACTTCTAAGTTCTTGAGACCTAATTACAATTAGACATTTCACCTCTTCTTCTCTGTAAATCTTATTGTTACTCCTCCGGTTCTTAGTCTTCTTATGTTGTTTAATGGGTGACGATAGCCTGCCTCAACTTCGTGTAATCGGTCCAAAAGTCCGAACCATCCAAAAACGTGTTTTCACACTGCAAACGAACCAAATCATGGTTCAGTTTGATGTGGACAGAGACTCTTTTGATCGGACCAAATTTTGGTCCTTTGATCCGAGGTGCTTTTCACACCTGCTATTGTGGTTTGGACCGAGCCCGAAGGTCTGGACCAAACGAGGCAGGTGTGAAAGCTCCCTTGGTGTTGTATAAGCTTCCATTACTTGTTAGCAACATTAGCCTTGTAGCTAAAGCGCTAAAACTAAAGGAGCAAACTTAAGGCAACAAACATGTCCTGGCTGATCAAAAGTATTTGGCATTGCTGTTTTTTTTTTACTGAATTGTTCCTTTAAATAACTCTTGCAGTTTCTTTCTCGCACAGTTTTTCCCATCCATTTTTCGTTGTTTTTACGCACATTTTCCTTCTCTTTGTGATTCCTCCACCTTTTTCCTTCATTGTTAAACCAAAGTTGCTGGTGCACTGGCCTGTTCTTTTCTCACCCAGTCCACCGCTGACACACTTTGTCGGACTAGCAAATAGTTTTATTTTAATAAAAATCTATGTTTTTTTAAAGGAAGGACCACGGTGTGTTTGTTAGTTATAGTTATGCTGCCTGCTGAGCAATAAAACAGTGTAAGACTAGCAAGTAATTCATTCACAAACATGCTGTAGAAAAAAGACAAAAAAAAAAAAAAAACATAAGAAACATTTGGAAAGTCCAGCTTTGCAGATGTGTGTGAGTCTCAGATGTTATTCTAGCCATCCTTCTACAGGCTGGTCCCTGAATATGGTATTTGTTGTGTTTTTGTTTTGGTGTTATTTTGTTTGTTTGTTTTTTTGTTTGTATTTTTGTGACTGTGAATGTAAAAAAATGCCCCTCTAAAACATTTTTACATGCGCCGAACATGTGTATCAACATGCAGAGTGTGTGTGTGTGTGTGTATGTGTGTCTGTCACAAAATCTTACCTGTGATATTCCTTGTTTGTTTGTTTGTTTATTTGAGTCTGAAAGGTTTCACAGAGGTGCAGAAAAGGTTATGCAACTACAAACTGACACTGTTTTAGATTTCCACTTTGTCCTGATCTCTCATTTTTTAAATACAAGTGTTACAGGATTTGGGTATGCTTTGTATTTTTTTAAAGTGCCAATAAATAAAAAAATAAATAAAAACAATTTGGTCGTATCATCTTCATAAACAAACCCTATCCGGATCAGTGATGACATCGACAAGAGATGACGAACCCTAAATCAAATTTTAGTAAGAGATGAAAAATTTACATATGTATATATATATACTCAGCTGCTCAGGTATATATGTATATCTTAATTGTTTAAGATCTAAATGAATTATTTATTTACGTATGTATGTATGTATGTATGAACAAACAAACAAGCAAATGTTCCGCAACGCGGAGGATCCGTTACTAAGACAACCAGCTCGGAGCCGCCGTCTCCATGGAGACGTGATTCCAGTCACCTGACTAGCAACTTGTAAACAGTAACGGAGCGAGGCGTGTTAGCGGCTAATGCTAACAGTGCGCACCCCAAATAAGACGCGGAGCCGGGAAAGGAAAAGCTGTGTTTTCGGTGGAAAAGTGTATTTTCAGTGTGCGAAGTCGAAAAAAGTGGCCTGGCATGTCACGAGTTCGTGACGTTACGAAACGTGAGCGACGCTTCTGGCTCTGCTAGCTATCTGTCTAGCTAACGCTAAACCCGTCAGGGCAGGATGAGGCTGGTAGCGCCAAGGAGGAGGAATCCTGCTCTGGAAGGAGACTAAAATGGGAGCAGGAGCCTCCGTTTCAATCTGTGTGAGTAACTGAAGTTGCTCCAGAAGATTCAAGACAACAAACTAGCTGGTGCTAGTCACGTAGCTCACTGCAGGAGTGGGTGGGCGAGGCCGAATAACTTTTCTATAGAATTAAGGGGATAAAGAGTCATTTGGAAGTTAAAATAGCTAACCCTACCAAAAAGCAAGCATCAGGTCTATACGCTGCTGCTCGAGTTCGTTTTAGAACCACAGTGGTAGTTCTTGGTACGTCAGGCGTCTATTAAAGCTCTATTCTCAACATTTTGTTCTGAAATAAAATGCTTTAGCTCCAAAGTGCGAGGTGTGAGCAACAGTAAAGCAAGAGCTGAATCAACAGAACAGAATGAAATTAAACCCAAGTTTAATTTCTAAATGCTTAAAAGGACTGTAATGAAACTGAACTGTACTAGTAACCTGAGTCAGTAACCTAAGTGTCCAGATTTCACAGCTGCTCAGAGTAACAGGTGTTTGGCCTGTATTGGATGGGTTGGCAAGGTGTTTATGTGAATATGATGCAAGTTGTCTATGTGGCAGGCTCAACTCAGTACAAGGTGA
Organism: Brycinus macrolepidotus; assembly: GCA_037974445.1. Taxonomy (NCBI): domain Eukaryota; kingdom Metazoa; phylum Chordata; class Actinopteri; order Characiformes; family Alestidae; genus Brycinus; species Brycinus macrolepidotus. The sequence continues at coordinate 12,528 of JBBPCZ010003350.1, forward strand.
AGGAGCCCCAAAATGTGTCACATAGGCTTGTTTAATTAGCATCAGAACTAAATCTAGCTGCAGTTTGGCCTCTGTGTGTTTAATCATTGTATGCTTTTGCATGATTCTAGCAAGCTCCATCATCGGTAAGGGTGCTGAAGCAGAGTACCCGTGTGGAGCCGGAGCCCAGGGCTCCTGAGCTGGACCCCAACGCTGTATTTGGTGTCCCCCTGTCAATACTGAAGGAGGCTGGGAAATTGCAGCATGGGGTACCCCTGGTGCTCAAAAACATGGTGGAGTTCCTAGAAAGATATGGTGAGTTTTCTTGAGTTACAATTTCCCCCTTATTTCAGATTTGTCAGACAGCCAAGACATTCAGACACTGGGACCCAAAGACTAAAGTAGCTAACAAGTAACTGAAGCTTCTGCTTCATCGCTTGATTGTGATTGCATTGCCTGTGAGCAGCTGACATTATCATGTCTGTGTGATGTCACCAGGTCTCCAGCAGACAGGTGTGTTCAGGGTGTGTGGATCTGCGCTGCGCTGCAGGACGCTGCGTGTGTGTTTGGACCGTGGAGAGTTTGTGGATTTGGGAAGTGGAGACGTTCCCACCGTGGCCACTCTGCTCAAACTTTACCTGAGAGAACTGCCCTTTGGTCTCATACCAAACACCCACAGCAAACGCATGCAACAGGCACTCATGGGTATATACACACACACACACACACACACACACACACACACACACACACACACACACAGCATACTCACAAGGTAACGATCACAGACATGCCCAGACACAAACACAACAAGCACCCCCAGGCACTAAGAAACTCAGCAAATTTGAACAAGAGGGACTTAAAGACACACACACACACACACACACACACACACACACACACACACACACACAGTACAGCACACTCACACAATAACAAGAATAGACATGCATACACAAATGCAACAGTAACACCCAGATACAAAGAAACTCACAGCAAATTTAAACAAGGGGGACTTAAAGGTACACACACACACACACACACACACACACACACACTGAAGAACAGGTGTGCCAATACTTGTCAATATAGTGTATGTAAACAACCTCTGTTCTGATTGGCCACTCTGTATTGTGCACATTCAAAAAGAAGTTCTGACAGAAACACTCCTTTTCACTTCAACATGAATGAGTGTGGCTGTACAACTCTAGGCCAAATAGACAAATATATGAAACAGTAAATGTGACATCGCAAAAGCAACCATTTAAAACAGGCTAGTTTTGCAACTTCATAGTCATGTATATTTATGTATGGCCTGGGGGTGCGTTCATTTCACAAAAGCATATTGTTTTCTGTAGTATGAGCCCTTAAATACATGTTTTATAGGGGAGTTTCCATGTATGTTCATGTGTACAGACTCTAAAGATGGGACGGATCTGCTTAAGGCGCTGAAGAAAACCCTCAGCCGTCTCCCTGACGACAATTACAACATCCTGTCTTACCTCCTGCACTTCCTGTCCCGAGTGGCTGCCCACAGCCAGTGGAATCACATGACCTCAGAGAACTTGGCCACAGTGTTTGGACCGTGTATTTTCCGGTGAGTGTGAAAGAGAGGGTGTGTATTTCTGTGTGTCTTGTGTGCACTCAGGGTCCAGCATTTTGAGTTTTTTGTAATGGAGAAAACTTACCGTCTCTCCATTACAGTCAAGTCGAGTCAAATTTATTTATGTAGCCCATGATCATATACAACAGTCATTCAGTGTGCTTTACAGGAATAGAATAAGAATATTAAGCAAAAAAGTAGAAAGTAAAAAAAGCAAAAAGAAATACAAGAACACAAGTAAATACAAGAAAATCAGTAAAAGAAGATTAAAGTGCTTTGGAAGTGCAGATGTTTAAAAGAATATTATGGGGGAAGATATTGTCCCTCACAATCATACACTGGAGAGGGGTGGACAGGCTCAAGTGTTGCACTCTGAGCTAAAGAAATGGTATTGAGAGCTGAGGGACTTTAGAGCCTGGAGCACTGCAAGTTCATTGGTCTGTCTGACCAAGCACTTTTTTAAAGGAGATTCTGTATATTAAACTGGTATAAAATTGACAGTGTCCTTCTTGCTGCTGTTTTTAGCAAAGCAGTGTAGTTTTATCCTTCAGAAAAGGTTGAAACAGCCTATGGTGGAGGCATCTGCTGGTAAATGCATGAAATTGGAAAACACGGATTATTTGGAAGTTAACTTGCATTGCTAACATTAGCCACTCTAGTTTCAAGTTTGTCATATACAGATAACAATGGAACATCATTACCAGTAATAAAATTCTTGGACCTAAGTTTGCACAGTAAAACAAAAAACACTTAACACAAACAGAATACAGTAAAAATAGTAAAATAGTAAAAGTATTATCGTAGTAGAATAAATAAAAAAAAACTAGATTGCGAAAATGTGAAGTGTGATTGTGCAGTTGGTATAAAATCAGTGTTTTGACACTGGTTTTATGGCCAAAAAAAGTTTGCATTAAACAAAAAATTCTACTCATAGCAGCGAATCAGAGCCACTTCTGACTCCCTTCACTCAGCGTTTTACCGCTTAACCATGGAGGGGGCCGTTAACTATTACCAAGACATTTATGGTTAAGGACGGCTGAAAACAGGTGGAGCAAACCGCTTTCACTCAAAAAACGGGTGGGAAAAGCATGTGTAGGCACGTTTACAGGCTGATTATTTTTAAATGAGTGTAATGTACATGTATATATACATTTTTGCAAATGCACATAAGGTGATTTGAAGGTGACTGTAGTTTCTCTCACACCAGACATGTCCTCCCTGGTCAACTACATTTGGGGCTGGGGGGCAAAACTGTGTAAATAAGACTTTTCACCTCTGAAAGGCACGCTCTGCTGCTGAGCCTGGGCATGCCCGGAAAACAGGAGGTTGCACCCGTGTGTGTTGAAGCTTCTGTTTACAGAAGCTGTAAGTAAACAACCATGACACTGTTGAAGTCCTCTCCCTGCCCTTCCAGACGGAAAAATCTTTATTTATACACTGGGCACTGCTCAGTGTCCCCCCCTGTGTGATGGATTGCTGTGTGTGTGTGTGTGTGTGTGTGTGTGTGTGTGTGTGTGTGTGTGTGTGTGTGTGTGTGTGTGTGTGTG
>JBBPCZ010003398.1:0-15653 GCA_037974445.1 Brycinus macrolepidotus
CTCTGTCTGTCTCTCTGTCTCTCTTTTTCTCTCTCTCTCACTCTCTGTCTCTCTCTCTCACTCTTTGTCTCTCTCTCTCTCTCTGTCTCTGTCTCTCTGTCTCTGTCTCTCTCTCTCTCTCTCTCTGTCTCTCTGTCTGTCTCTCTGTCTCTATCTCTCTCTCTCTCTGTCTCTCTAGCCCAGGATGTGTTGGTGTACCTGGTGGGTGAGAGTGCGGTACACCTGTGTGTGGAGGGTGTGGGGAGTGTGTGTGTGCAGGAGCTGGGTCAGATGGTCCGGCAGGCTCTCCGTATTCCGGACTCGGATCAGGAGGCGTTGGCTTTCTGGCTCTGCTCAGCTTTACTCGGTAAAACTGCCCATCAAATTCTCCAGAAATTTCACACACATTTACACTCGCTATCTGTCACACATCACTGCGGAACTACCGGGTGAACAGAACCAGAACCGCACTCATCACTCGGCCGCTTTAACAAAAAAAACTGATCTCCGATCCGACCGGTGGAGGGTGATAAGACAAAAACAGAATATCTCAATACTTCAAGAAATGTTCAGATATTTACACATTTGGAACAGAAAGCCGGCAGCAGTGCCGCGTTAAAGCGCCGGGGTGGAGGGCTTCACCCTCAGCCGCGCCCAGAGAGCGACAGTTATAGAATAATTCAGGAATTAAATCTGAGATTTAATTATTTTATGTTCTTTTTACTGCTCTTTTTAAGATTTTAAAATGTATTAGTTTTAAGTTCTGAATAGATGGATCATGTCAGAGGAAAGCCTGTTGTAGCCTGTTGGCATGTTTCTGGTGTGTAAGAAGTGATTGTAATGTGTGTTTAATGGGGTCTGAAGCTGTACTTGTAGTTTATAGGAATATTTTTGTGTTCTGGTGTTTCTTTTCCTTCTGTTTTTCTCACTTCCTCTAATCTTTCTGGCTCAGAGCTGCAGCTGAAGCCGAAGCATCAGCCGTATAAACTCTGCCGGCAGTGGCAGGACCTGCTGTACCGCTTCACCGACGCCTCCTCAGAGGACATCTCTACAGGTGTGTGTGTGTGTTTGGGGGGGTCATCGCTGTTTTTTGGTTAAAATAATGCAGATCCTTAACCATGTCAACCATGTCACATCAGGTCTTCGCCAGTGTGTTTCATACACTTATCCACTGATGCACTAAACTTTTATAAAATGCCAAGACTACAGACATTTATTTCTATAAGACGAGGTAAAATGAGTAAAACAAAGCATTAAAACACAGAATTCCTGTTGTCTAAGTGTTCTGCTTTTCCAGAAATAAATACGGTGGTGGTGGCCTAGTGAGTAGACCAAGAGGTCATGGGTTCAAATCCTGCCTTCAGCAGCACCACTGGGTTCCTCAGCAAGACCCTTAACCCCGAGCTGCTCCAGGGTTAGGGTTAGGGTTAGGGTGCCCCCTGTAGTTAGGGAGTGGAAGTCGCTTTGGATAAAAGCGTCTGATAAACGCTGTAAATGTAAATATGCATCATCAAATAAGTTTCAAAAATCAGACAAATCTAAACATCTACACGTGATATTAATTTTTCAGGCAGTTATTTGCTGATATTCTCCTGCATCTCTATTGCGAATATAATCGTAGTATAGTGAGTGAGTGAGTGCTTTATGCATAAAGTCTTCATTTTAAAACTTTATATTGCTTGAGGTGGAAAAATATCAAGCAAACCCTCAGCCCTTCCTCTGAGCGGATCTTTTCATCTCTCAGTCCCACACAGGCAAAAGTGCAGTCGATTTAACTCGTTTATGTCATTTTTACATAAAAAATATGGACACCTTCAAGCTGATTTCAACACACACTCGGAGCAGGAGCTCCCAGCTGAGGGTCCTTTTCTTTGAGTTCTCCTGGTCTCAGGCTGAAAAGTCTGAGTTAGAAGCTCTGGTTAAATGCAGCGAAGGGCAGAACGAGGCGGGTGCGTTTACTCAGGGATATTAGCTTGAAGTTAATGTAAAACCTGGTCTGCTCAGAAAAACCAGTTGTTAAGAAACCTGTGTGAGTGACACACACTCTGTTTACTAAAAACACCATTTAATCCATTGTTCTGTTTATATCTCCAGATGAGCCGTGTCTTCAGTACAGAAGGAATGTTTTTTATCCCAAATCAAAGGAACTTCAGGTGAAGCTCATGTTTCCACATCAAAGTGGATTTTTTTTCCTGTGAATCTTTTTATCTGATATTGTTTGGCGCAGGCATGCTGCTGAATGTCTGCTGTTTCCTGGTTTGTGTCCTGCAGGTAGAAGATGAGGGTGTGTTGAGGCTTCTGTACGATGAAGCCCGGTCAAATATCCTAGAGGATCGTTATCCGTGTGATCAGGAGCACTGGGTCCGGCTCGGGGCTCTGAGCTGTGCCATCGACTTTGGCACGGGGCTGGATGACCAAAAGCTTATTACGGCCATTCGGTACATGATGCTGTTCATCTGTGCTGCTGGGAATTTTCCTCCTAGATTCCAGAGAAACACACTTACTGCCTGCTTTATTAGAAACATTTCTCTCACAGCTTTACTGTTCAGGTCTGGGGTTACAGACTGTACACCGCCTGTGTTTGCACAGTTTATCAACCCTCGTCCTCCACGGTGATCACTTTTCAGTTTCTGACTACAGGACCACTACTGTCCAGATACTGGTGTTGCGCACTGTTCTCAGCACAGCTGTGACTCTGACATAGTGGTGTGTGTGGCTCTGGTACAAGTGAGAATGATCCTTCACCCAAAAATATCGTGCCTGGAGCAGCCCTGATACAGGTCTAGAAGATCTAACACACACTGTGTTTCAGCAGCTGCTCTGCAGTACTGCAGCGAAGTGAAGCTATAGGGGAGGGGTTTCTGGTGAAGTGTCAGGTGGATTTTTACTTAGTTTTTTGCCAGAGCTGCTCATATAAGCAGAAATCATAAATCTGTTTGTAGGGCTTATCACGAATGCATTGGTATATAATATAAAATTGTATTTTCTAGTGTAAGACTGAGTGGAGATTATTGCTGTTTGATGGTCTGTTTGTTGTTTGTTTGTTTCAGAGAGAAGAAGCTGTCCTCCTTCCTGCCGGCACATGTGGTTTTGGGCTCTGGGGGTTTCTTCTCGAGCCTGCGGGCTCGGGGGGGTCGCCACGCAGAGCTGGAGCAGAGGCTACTGAAGGAATATTACACACTGAGTGGCCCTCAGGGGCCCACAGAACTCATTCGGAAGTACCTCAGCATCTGCCACACGCTGCCTTACTACGGGTGTGTGCTTAGCACAGAAAACACAGAGTTTACGCTGCAGCCACACATTGCTCGCTCAGATCTGGATGAAGTTAATCTTGAACAAACATGGGTTTTACATGAAGTTTACCAGAAGTGGGAACAAATCACTGAGTTACAAGTAACAGTCATTGGTGTTCAAATGAAAGTAAATCTTTTTAAAATTTCTCATGTCAAGTTAAAGTCTGTTAGTCAGAAGCTCTCGTAGGTTTAACCCTCAACTTGGACAAGCAGCACCTCCTTCAACATCAGAGAGCGGTTAGGGTTGTGCGATGTGTAGGAGCAAGTAAATGGCAAAACAGTGCTACAACAAAAACACATCCAGAGGAAACAAAGTCATACTCTTTTAAAATCCTGCAGGTGTATCTCAATCTTGAAGAAACATTGTCATGATGAATCTTCAGTGACCGTGTGCGTATCTTTGTTTTGGGAGTTTCTGAGCCTGAAATGTAAAAACATGTTCAGCTTTCACCCCAAAACTAGCTCCCATTAGCAAACTGCAAACAAACTGCGACCGGTACTTTGTGGAGCAGTGAAAGAGAACCCTCACCTCACCTGCAGTGTGTTTGTCTCTGATAGCTGTGCTTTCTTCGTGGGTGAGATTGATAAACCAGCGCAGGGACTCCTGCAGCGCAGCGGGAGGAAGAGCGTCAGTGTGGGGATCAGTCTGGAGGGAGTGTACGTCATGGACGCAAAGGAAAAGGTGTGTCTGCCCTCTCGACTAATCGGTGTGTCTGAAGTGCTGTGGCAGGACTGACTTTTCATCTTAGGTGCAACAAGCGACTCACTGACTGAGGTTTGAGCTGCGTAATTTTGAACCAGCACTAGATTTCTTTCTCTGTGAAGTTTAATGATTTAGGGGATTATGGGTAATGTTAGTGGCCGGCATTGTACATCCGTGCACGCGCACACACACACATACACACACACGCACACTTAAAACCCTTACTTCTCCCTGCCGACACACTCGTATGTCACATTTGACCTCCCTTCATCCTGAGGCTGGGTGATGAACTGGCTGCTGTAGCTCTGTGTGCGTGTGTGTGCGTGTGTGCGTGTGTGTGTGTGTGCGTGTGCGTGTGCGCGTGTGCGTGTGCGTGTGCGTGTGTGTTCTGCTCTCAGCATGTTCTGCTGGGTCTGCGGTTCAGCGAACTGTCCTGGGACCACTCGTACCCTGAGACTGAGGGAGATTCTCACATCCTGTGGCTGGAGTTTGATGGGGAGGAAGACGGGACACCAGTGAACAAACTACTGAAGATTTACTCTAAACAGGTGATGCCCACACTTTAGTTCACCTACAGCTGCTTTAATGTTGATAGTACAGTGATTATCAGCAGAGTTACGGTCAGGTCTAGGCTTAGCCTTGGAGTTAGGTTTAATAGAACCTCTTACATTCAACCTAAAGTTCAGTTGCATTTAATAGATATTTGTGTAGTCGTGAATTTACCTTAGTGTGACCCAGAAGACGTGGTGACACAACAGTTCACGTGCAAACACGTGAGGGTTAATTAATTAAGTACTGCCATTACGTGCAGGTCTCACTGTGAAAAATAAAAAAATAAAATATATGTTCGATGCTTAGTAATTAGTTTGCAGTTTGAGTGATAATCAGGGAATTGGCAGGTCATTATAAATTGTGTTTAAGAGTCTGAAAGTTGCTATCGACATTTCACAAAATAATTATTCTCTCATATCTTTACATGTTGTTGTTGTTTTTTATACTGTTGTGCCTGAGAGACACCATCAACCGGAATCAAATTCCTTGTATGTGTTCGCTCACATACTTGGCCAATAAACGCAATTCTGATTCTGATTCTGATTCTGATGTTGGGGGTGCAGCCTGACAGACAAAAACATCAAGCGGCTGGACTGCCTGGTGAAAAGAAAAAAAAAAAAGACAGCTCAGTGCTTGGCAGGAGGTTGAGAGGTGGTAGAGGGGGACACATTGAACAAACTAGAAGCTATTATGGTCGACACCCTCTCCACAGTCTTCTGGTTGGGCAGAGGAGCAGCAGTGGCATGCGGCTCCTCTCACTGCACTGCAGAACTGAGTGGTTCAGGAGGTCCTTTGTCCCCACAGCAATAAGACTCTTTAATGCTCTTCGACCCTTTTTATTTTCTGTTTATTATTATTATTTATTTATTTATTTTAATTTTTGTTTTTATTTTTGTTTTATTTTTATTTCTATTTATTTGTGTTTATTTTTATCCTACTTTTTATCATTATTTAATTATTCTATCTGTTTTTAGTTAAAAGATACATCTTGCGGATGCGCTGGGACACATCATCAGTGATGTATCCTGGGCTCATAGGGTGTTTCGGGTCTTTCGAACATCAGACACCCTCGCCCAGGCGACCCGACCGGGGTTGATCAGACCCCAGCCTGTGTCCCAGCAGCGTTTGCCCACGGATCAGCCCTCTTTATCCATAGCCACCTTGTGGCTTTTTCTGCGGCTTCAGTTGCGGATCTGATGGCCTTCTTTTTTGCCTCCCCGGTAAGGCCCAGCAGCGTGTACACTTTGCAGAGTGACCGCCCAGCAAACCCTCGGCAGCCCACCTCCAGGGGTTCACAGTGCGTTCTCCAACCTTGCCTCTTGCACTCGTCCACCAGCTCCTGTTACTTGGCACGCTTCCTCTCGTTGGCCTTGTCCATGCGATCTTCCCAGGGCACTGTAAGTTCCAGAATGATCAGCTGCTTGGTGGATTCAGACACGATGATCATGTCTGGTCGAAGTCGTGTTGGTGTTATCCTGGCTGGGAACTGCAACTGTTTGCCAAGATCCACTTCCAGTCTTCCAGTATTATATCTATTTTAAATATTTTATTTATGAATGAGCTACTGGATATCTGAATTTCCCTTTGGGGATAAATAAAGTTTCTATCTATCTATTTATTTTAAGAGACCAACCCATAGTATCCCACTTTTGGAGGTGTGACACTACTTCTACTGTGCAAACTCCTTTGTTATAAATGTCAATTTGTTTTTAACGATTTTTTTGTTCAGGTGGAAATATTGCTTCATTTGGCCAGGGTAAGGCTGCTGTAACTCCTTTTGGACAGAACATGGCATCAGCTGGCATCACCAATAATCCATTTTTGGTGAGGTTATAATATTTTCAGTTGTTTGTACTAATTGTGATAGCTGTGAATTTTACACTCCTCTCTCTCTCTCTCTCTCTCTCTCTCTCTCTCTCTCTCTCTCTCTCTCTCTCTCTCTCTCTCTCTCTCTCTCTCTCATATTCAGGTAGGGCCACCAGTGGGACAGTATCTTGCAGGAAACTCAACAAACCCTTTTGTATAACACATTCTTCTCTTTCCACACCATCAGGGGAAGACTTCGTTGCACATCTTGCACTGTTTTTTGAGAAGCTTTAAAAAATTCTCAAGCTTTTTAAACTGAGTTTTATGAACTAAGACCACAACACATCCATCAATGGTGCAACATGACGATTACATCAACACTGAAAAGCAAACAAAACAAGGATGCCTCCTGGGAGGGCTTTTCCCTCCTTCCTGTGCTGAATCTGTGAAATTGCCTGGCCTGGAAAATCTATGTTCCAACTGGCACACAACAATCCTGTTATTACAATAATTTTAATGCAGCAGACTTGTACTTATTTTTCTTAGAAATTGCAGAAATTTAGTAAATCAGTATTGTATCTTAAACATACACACATGCACTTATATTCTTAAGCAAAGATTACCAAGAGCCTGAGCCTGTTTAAGAGTAATCAGAGAGGGTAAGCAAGAGAGTGAGACTTCAAAAAGGAAGAGCATCTGTGCTTTGCATTGCATCTCAGAATGACCCCTGGAAATTCTCACTCAGAAGTGTGTGTCTCTTTCAGATGTTCGTTTGTCTCTCTCGCCCCCCCAATTATTTCTGCAAGCGTTGATTTGCATTTTAGTCTGGGATGCCTCAAAAGATACGTCTGTCTGTTAATGTACCTCTTGCTGTTGACTTTAGAATACTGCATTGCCAAAGCAGCAGAGATTAACAAAAAGTATTGCACAACGGTTAAACTCATTGGCGTTTGATTTTTCAAAGAGTGTACACCGACATAACCTTGCATCAGCCAACAGGAGAACCATCTAGATCTGTACAATTTCTAAAGATCCTTAAGGACTGCCTTTTTTGGACATGCATGTTTGAATGAGTTTCAGAAAGGCCTGTCACAATTATAAATTGTTAGCTGACATTATTTTTTGCACCATCATATGTTTTAAAAGTTGAAACAAGCTTAGCTGTTCAGAAAACACTGAGTGAAGTACTCAGTGGTAGTAGTTGTTACACTTAAGACTACTTTTACAAAAACAGTTGTGTGAACAGAGCCTAACTTCTACAAACTGTGAAATGACTTCCTAAGTTATCCTTGGAAATTTGACAGAAATAAACATCTATACATTCTCAGTTATTTGTGATTGGGAGGTTGAAAAGCACCCACACCATGTTCAGAAAAGATTTCTGCATAAAATTTGGTTTGGATGTCAGGTCTGTATATAGAGTCAGTCAGAAATGTTTTTCTGCTTTCTTTTTATTTTTATTTGACAAACAGCAGAAACTGCTAAAATGTTAAAATTGGAGACATAATGTCAGTCAACTTAAATTGTGATTATCTAAACTTTCTGTCTTATGGGAATTACAAAAATACCCTGGCAAAAACAATGGAATCAGCTTTTTTTTTTCTTTTTTTTTTTTTTTTTACCTTCATAGCAAATAATCAAACCACAGATAGGATGCAACTATTTTTTGTTTAAAAACTGAATTATGAGTTTATTTAATGGCTTTGTGAAACACACCTCAAACTAATTTTATGATGTTTTTATAAATGGCATTTTTTTCCAGATGAAGTAGAGGAAAATATTATGAAATCATTTTGTAATTTGTATTTTTTTAAAACAAGAACAAAAACAAAAAACACAAGCCTAATAATGCATAGCAGTCTGCAGAGAGTGCTTATAGATGTTGATAAGCTGTTGGACTCTAATCCATAGTGGTGTACATGGGTGCTTTGTAGGAAACATGTCCCTCACACTAGTAAGTCTAGACTTAAAATTACACACTGCTAGTAGACTAAGATTCTGTCATATGGAGTAAGTACTCTGCCAATGCCCCATCAGCTAAGTGAAAGGAAACATGGCCCCAACAAAAGACTTGTCATATGAAACAATGGGGAGTCCTTCAGCTCCACTTTGCAAATACCTCTTGAGCCCAACTGTTTCTGTGCAGTGTTTATCCCTTACTTACCCATTCATTAATGGCCAATTAGTTTCAAATTCTAGTTCAAGTTGGCTTTATTGTCATCCATCCACATACACAGTATATGACTGAACGAAATTGCGTTTCTTACAGTCCCAGGTGCACAGACAGCACAAAAAACAAATACACAACATACGACATGAAGACAAAAAGTAAAAGAAGACAGTGTAACAAGTATCAGTGCAACAAACATTTAGGAGGACAAGCAGGAGATATGTTTTGAGGTAGAAAGAAAGCAGCAAGTGTATATTGAGGTAGTATAGTGCAGTGCAAAGATGCAAAGAAGTATACTGTATGTACAGTGTATATGTGCAAATACGTTCTGTGCAAACAATGCTAATGTCCATAGAGTACAAATTGGCAGTGCATAATTATGTGCAATGTCTGGAGGGTGGGGGCTGCGGGCACTGAATGGGTTAGGGTTAGGGTTAGAGCACTGAATGTATCTGGAGTTGGGTGGTGACAGGGAATTCAGGAGTCTGACAGCTTGGGGAAGAAGCTGTTGCAGAATCTGACTGTGTTTGTCCTAATGCTGCAGAACCTTCTACCTGATGGCAAGGGGTCAAACAGCGTATGTGATGGGTGGGAGGGGTCCTTTTCAGTGGCAAAGGCTTTGTGCAGACAGCATGTCTTGAAGATGTCCTGGATTGAGGGGAGGGAGGGAGGTCCTCCCCTCAATGCAGTGATGGTGTCTGATGTTCTGCCGCTGATGCGCACTGACTGGGGCCGTCTTGTTAGGAAGTCTAGTATCCAGTTGCAGAGGGGGGTGTTGAAGCCCAGCACAGAGAGTTTCCTCACAAGCTGCTGGGGGATGATTGTGTTGAACGCTGAACAGCATCCTGACATATGTATCCTTGGTGTGCAGGGTGTAGGAGATTGTAGGAGCGGTTTGGCCGGTAAGCAAATTGGAGAAGGTCTAGTGTGTTGGGGAGAATGGAATTGATGTGTCTTTTGACCAGCTGCTGAAAGCACTTTATTGTGATTGAAGTAAGTGCTATGGGCTGGTAGTCATTTAGACATGTGACCGTTGCTTTCTTTGGCACTGGAATGATGGAGGTCTTTTTGAAGCTTGTGGGTACCATCGCCTGGCTCAGGAAGATGTCCGTGAGAAAACACCCAGCTGGTCAGCACAGTCTCTAAGCGAGCAGCCTGGGATGTTGTCTGGACCTGCAGCTTTTTGTGGGTCGAAAGCTGTGGTCAGACAGAGAGCCTGTTCTTCAGGGGAGGGTGTGGACTTGTTGGCTGGTGTGATGTTTGGAGCTTCAAACCGTGCATAGAAGTTGTTCAGCATGTTGGGGAGGTGAGGGTTATTGCTGTTGGCCTGTGATGTGGTTTGTTAGTCCATTATGGCTAGGATGCCCTGCCACATGCTCCTGGGGTCTTTAGCATCACAGAAGTCGCTGTTTATTTTCTGTGCATACCGATGTTTAACTTTCCTGATGGCCTTGGAAAATTGAGCTTGCACTGATCAGAGTGCAGCTTTGTCCCCTGACCTGAAGGGAGCATCTCTTGGTCGCAACAGGGCACAGACCTCGGATGTCAGCCATGACTTTTGGTTGGCACGCACGGCTATAGTTTTTGTGACAGTGACATCCTCCATACATTTTGCTTTGTACCCAGTCACAGTGTCAATGTACACCTACCAGATATTATTTGGGTGGTGGATCATTCTCAGTATAGCAGTGACACTGACACGGTAGCGGCATTGCTGCTGGACTGAGAATAGTCAGCAAATCAAATATCCAGCCAACAGTGTCCTGTGGCCAGAAACTGACCACTGATGAAGGACTAGAGGGTGACTAACACAAATTATGCAGCATCAGTTTTATAAATTGACATCTGCAAGGTGGACCGACCGGTTAGATCTGGGTGGACAGACTTTGGGGGACTTTGGAGTGACATGACCAAAGCAAGACTGCAGCAGAGAGTATTCATGAAGTGAGAGCCATCCTGAAAATATTTGCGAAGGCATCTGACTTGGTTTTGGTGAGAGGGCGGGGTATTCATTTTCCACTCTGTGTAGACTGGAGTCCCCTTCATTGGGCACTAAAAACAGCAGAATTCGGGGGCCATTTCAGAGATTGCTAGACTTTTGTGATTATTTTTAGCCTACTGTTTTAACCCCTTTTTGTGGTCTGTATATCAGCACATATAGACTACAAGACGTTCCTGTACAACATTCAAACAATCATATTAATTTTAAAGGTGAGGAACACTGCTGGCCAGTATGAAACCAAGTTATGTTGTTTTAGGAATTTCCTTTAGGTTTTAGTGGTCTATTATGTCACTCTTGGTGACTGGTTTATATATACTGTGGAGGAACATTAAATGTATTTCTGCCAGTGCCCTGGTGTCCCTGACCTTAATGCACTGACAGGTTACTGTGAATGGTGTTAAACAGTGAAAACGTTATAAAGAAATCACTCAGTTCCGTTTTGAAGTGATTACAGACTAATGATGAAACAGACTCTACAGGTGAAACGTCTTTGCAGCCACATGGAAGAGGTCAAATGAAACAGTTTAAATTTAGAATAAGATGCTAATATTTTCTCTTGTTACATACCTGTTTAAATATTAAAGATTTTTATAAAGATTTTTTTTGTGGTCGTCTATTCCTTATTTTATTAGTATTTATTGCATCTTTTTTTCAATATTATTTGTTTTGTATAAATAATTAACTTTTGAAATGACCAGACAATGTTATTTTTTTCCCCCTTGGTCTTTACTGCAGCGGTCTAATCTTTAGTTTTATTAGCCTGTGAACTTTGTTCTGTTTTTCCAATCTCAGGGACAACTTATTATTATTATTCCGTTGCACTTAATGCGGCTCGAACCGTGGCATGCACCCAGGCAACCTATATATCAAAACATTTGGCTTGACAGCGCGAGGTGTGGTATTACTTTTGTTGGCGTTTTGAGTTACCGTGGTGACGCTACTCGCCAACAAAGATGGCCGAAATGCCATAGGGAATGAATGGGGCTCAACTTTCAGATTGTCCTGCTCAGACATGCTTCGTCCAAAACCCACCAAACTTCATGTGATACCTCAGGCTGTTCTGGAAAATTGAAGCAAAAAGTCTAAGTCTGAAACTTGGTCAAAAAATCGAACGGAGTCAGAAAGATGCAGCGTCGCTGCTTTTCTCAAGGTGTTACAGTCGTGGCCGGTGAGAGCTGCTTCCGGAGCTTGCTCTCCAGCCTGCCTTGTACACGGATCTTATAGGCCCCAAAAATCCAACACCCACTTTTTAAATTCAGTCCCCTGATCGATTTGACACAAATAAAATTTGATCACCAAGCCCACATTTAACCACTGTGTCATAACTGGTTATGTCCCATGTTCATGTGTACGATGCATGGCCAGCTCATGCCCAGTTCAGTTCAGCAGGTTCATCTTGGGACTTAATATTCCAAAATCATTTTTAATCTTCAAGGACATGTAGTGTCTGCGAACTCTTGGTGGACGCCAATTAAATCTTCAGGACACAAACTCATTTGTGAACTGGATGCCTCTGAGACGCAGATGTTGTAGTGTATCTAGATTTTCCCAAGGCTAATTGGCCGTATAGTTCTCACAAACACATATAATGGTCCATTTTCACATATCTTTGCTTGCGTGCAGGTGTTCAATCTGAGACTGGGGCCTTTGTGAGAGCATAATCTCACAGAGGGCTGAAGGAAATTTGGGCCTTGTGCAATGTGTTTAATTCTCCATTATATGAACATTTACTTACTTTAAAACCATGTATTTCTACATTGTCAATCACCGTCAATCCGTAAATGCCCCTTCACATCCCCCCTTTCTGACTGTTAAGTCAGATAAGACTAATAATCAATAAATGCTATTGAATACTGAAAATGTAAATGCTGACATAAGTTAAAAACTGAAAAATAGTATGCAAAAGTATGGTACATAAAACTGAATACTATGGATCAGATTATATGTAATAAAACATCAAAAATAACTAGTAAACTCGGCCAATTGGGCGACTCATCGTCCAAGAGTGGGTGAAAAAAAAAAACCTCCGGACCATCTTCAGGCCTTAGCTGTCTAGAGGTAAAAAAAAATTCCCACTCTACCCAGGTGTTGCAATAGCGCCATCAGCGCTTGGAGTCAGCAGTCCCCATCTTGGTCAGAGGATACCTTACAACTTTGTACAAAAACTACAAACTAATAAATCATACGTGGATACATATATCAGGTGCTGATTCATGAATAACATGTTCATGCTTATTAAAGGACAAACCATAGAATATATGGAACTAACTTCAAATACTAATAAAGTATGAGTAAGTACTTATAAAGGATAAGACTAGATAACTAAATAATGCAGTAAGGAGAAGAAAACCTTACAAGTAGGATGCACAAAACTTCCTACTAATACCTCAGAATTATGGCATGTGTAAATGCCAAAAGGTAAAAGGATAAAAAGAATAACTAATTAACATTCAAAGATATATTGAGACCTAAAGGATATGTTGATTATAATGTACTACTAAAAAAACTGATATGGAAACATGCAAAACAGATTGTGTGAAAAGGTAAAAACATTGTGTTGCCGTCAAAGTCCTTTCCAAACTGGTGGAATGCCAGTCCATCCTCTTCGCCTGTTTTGTACTTTATGCACAGTAGCACGGTACCGGTGGTGTGTACCAGGAGAGGTCACCAGTACTTCACTGGCCACATGTGAGCTAAAGTGAAGGTGATCATTCAGTCATACGTGAACACACCACAGCACACAGTGTCATAATAATAGAAAATGATCGTGAAAAGAAAAACAAAGATAACAAAACTTCATTAAAGAATGCATGAAAATGAAGAAGAACTAACTTCAATCACTAGAGTTTGGTGCAAGTAAATAATGTCAGGTTACGGATGTGAATCTGAATGTTGAATCTGAACCAGTGTCAATGTTGGCAAGGTCTGGTAGCTCTGAGGACCACTGCTGGCCCACAGCTGGCTGATTAGAGAAAAAATCATCCAAAAACTCAAGGACAGTAAGATCGTCAGTATCAGACACTCGATGATCAGCAGCACCTGGCTCTGTCCCTTCTCCTTGGACGTGCTGGTCAGAGTCGGTTGACTGACTGGTGCTTTTGGTGGACTGGGATGGGGAGTAGTCGCGCTGACTGCTCCTCTGTCTCCTCCTCCTGTTCTCCTGCCTCCTCTGGAGCCTCTGCGCGCGCTGCTGTGCCCTCCTGGTCACCTGAGGACAGCTAATTATTGTCGCTGTCGTCTGGCTCTGTTCTGGTCTCATTCGGCTCACTGGCTCCTCCTCTGGCTCAGCAACACGTCTCTGCTCCTGTTGATAGATGGCTTTATGAGACAACTAACAGTTAGTTGGCAGTTAGTTGTCTCATACACGCCCTTAATTCTGCTTCCAACTTAACTGTTGCAATACCTGCAATAGTGTTCAGTTTGCTGTACAAAGGCTGACCCATTATCAGAGCTAATTTCTGAGGGGATTCCGAACCTTGGAATGACTTCCCTCGTCAGAAACTTCACCACAGTTCCAGCACTTTGATCCTTAGATGGGATTGCTTCAACCCATCTGTTAAATCTGTCAGTGACCACAAGCATGTATTTACTTCTCCTTACGCATTTAATCATGTCCACGTAATCAATTACTAAGTGCTTAAATGGTCCTGTGGGCACTGGTATGTGCCCTGCAGGGGTAGTGATCCCCTTTCTTACATTATTTTGGGCACACACATCACATCTGCCAAATAATTCATCAACTGTTGCTTGTAAGTATGGAGACCAAAATCCTTGCTTCTTTATTTTCCTTACCACTTCTCACCTTGAACAATAATCCAAGCCATGTGCATTAGTGATTAGTATTGTTAGTAACATACCAGGAGCAATTAACAACACTTCATGGTTTCTCCATTATCCATTATTGTCTTGTTTCACTCCCTGATTACTCCACATGGTTTTTTCATACACTGTAGCCTGTCCCTATATATCTACCAAATCTTCAAGACTGGTTATAGGCTCTATCGTGACCATGGGAGCCATTACAGGAACTTCATACTTTGAGGCCTTTTTTGGCTGACTCATCAGCAAAATTGTTTCCCTTTATCACGTAATCATTCCCTTTTTTGTGCGCTTGGCATTTGATTATTGCCAAGCGTCTTGGCAACATCATTGCATTCATGAGATCCAATATCTGTTCTAAATGCTGTATTGGAGTTCTATCTGCCTTTTTTAAACCCACGCTGTTTCCATAGTGCTCCAAACAAATGAGTAACTCCATGAGCGTAAGCTGAATCAGTAAAAACATTAACAAACTTTCCTTTTGGCAGCATACATGCCTCTGTTAATGCTTTTAGTTCTGCTAATTGGGCAGAACATGGTTGGGGACAGTGTTCAGCTTTTTCTACTTCAAAACTGTTCCCATTTTCTTTTCTAATTACTGCATAGCCTGCATGGTTTCCCAAATGATCTCTAAAACAAGATCCATCCACAAAATAAGTTAAGTCTGCTTCTGCAATTGGTGTGGATTCTAAATCCGGTTTCAGCCTTGAAAAGGCTAGAGATTCAGCAACGCAATCATATGGTTTTCCTTCAAACTGAAATGGCAACAATTCTGCTGGATTAACTGTAGGGAATCTTTTAAGAGTCACATCTGGATATGTGAGTAAGAATGAATATTGCAAGCTTCTTGCTTGTGCCAAAACAAATCTGTTGTTTTCAATTAGCTCTGTAATTTTGTGATTGGAGTAAATAATCACTGGGTACCCCATTGTTAGCACAGAAGCTTTTTCATAGCCATAATGTGCTGCTGCTAAACCCTGATAGCATGGCGGCCATCCCTGGGCCACTCCATCTAACTTAGTGCTGTAAAAAGCTATAGGTTGCTTTTTCCTCCCACTGCATGTCTCCTGCATTAATACTGCCGTTTCAAATTTATCGCAACGATTGGCAATATACAAATTAAATGGTTTGCCATAATCTGGTGTTGCTAATACTGGCTCTGTTTGCATTTCCTGTTTCAAAGTTTCAAAGGCCGCATAATAATAATAATAATAATACATTTTATTTGAAAAGCGCCTTTCAAAACACTCAGGGACACTGTACATAACAAAATGATAAAAAGAACAAGCGTAAGAGCAGACAATTTACAGAATCAACATAAAACAATCA
>JBBPCZ010003408.1:0-15652 GCA_037974445.1 Brycinus macrolepidotus
TGGGTGTGTGTGTGTGTGTGTGTGTGTGTGTGTGTGTGTGTGTGTGTGTGTGTGTGTGTGTGTGTGTGTGTGTATGACATATATAAATATGTCATAAATGGACCTCTTGGTAAAAAAAAAATAAAAAAAAATGACATGGGCCCTATAACATATTATAAAAAAATATTCTTCCTTTTCATTTTAATGTACTATAGCTGACATTTTGCACTTTTTTGCAACAAGTGCCAAGTGTCTGTAATGCAGCCAATCATTGTAACTGGCCAGTGTAACTGGAATTTGGTCGCACCTGGCAGGACAGGCCTTGGTACCCAGGTGGACAGCGGCACTCTTCCACCTCTAGAGCTTCGGGCCGACCCGTGTAGAGGGGACTGGCAATCTCCATAATGATCCTCGAAATGCTGGAAGAGCGCATCTCTGTGTGATAGGAAGCTCGGATCAGGATGTCATCCAGGTCAGCCAGCACCATCATCAGGTGCTCCCGAGTGGCTGGCATGCCATCGGGACGCTTCCAGTTCTCCTACACAGAACAAGATGAAGAGAAGAAATATACATTTTAGAGACCTTTTTTTTTTTTTTAGATTTTTCTTCTGTTAGCACTGGTCTAAGAAAGACAAGTACCAAAGGAATGATAAAAGGTTTCATTCATTCACTCATAATCAGTCCCACATATTATACACGGTATCAGTTATTTTACTGTTCAACCTTGTATCAAAACGATTTCCCACCTCTCGAAACACAATCTCAAAATCACGAGACTCTCTTGTCGCCTGTCCTCTTCGCCAGTCCTGCCGGGCCACTAGTGTGATATCATTACCCTGGAAATATAAACAATGTGATGAAGTAATTTATTTTTAACGATACTGTGTCTTTGTATACCGTAAAACATCTTACTTACAATGATCTGAACATCAATATCATCAATGGGAGCTCCTCTGGATCCAGGCACGTATGAGATTGTGTACTTGAGCTTTCCACCATAGGAGGCCACCTGTTGGAAAAGCAAAAATACCAGAATAAGAACATTTCCATAAAAACTGAAAGGTAAAAGGGCTTATCTTTGTCCTTATCCCTTTATCCTGTAGTGTCAAAGATACTGTCACAGCTTTAGTAGAAACGACTTTAGAATCAACCCACAAGTCAGGTTTTGAAACACGCATCCCCTCTGTGAAAGTGCTCCAGTTAGTGAGGTCAATGGACTTTTGATGTTAGCACAGGTGGAGGAGCACAAAAGCCTGGATCAGAGCAGGGGATGGATCAGCACTTTGGTACTTGAGCCAGGCCATTCAAGCCTAATTACCTTGTCCCCTCTGAACTTCTCTGGAAGCTGCCAGAAGAGCACATCCTCCGGGTTTAAGCTGAAACCTTTGTAGACCAGAGCGTACTAGAGCACAGGAGGAAAGAGTTGCAGTAGCAGTAGAAGAGACAGAAAGAAGCACATAAGCAGAGGGCAAAGCAGAGCAGATCATAAAAGAAAGAATTTCAGGTTCCTAAATATCAGTAAATATCATTACTTTAGACAAATAAAAGACAAACAAGGCCAAAACCAGACATGTTGGAAAATTCAACTTAGATGTTTGGAGAGATTTATCCTGTGTCTAAATCAAAATAAGGTTTCAAGAGTTCTTTCTGGCATGCACTTTACTTTTCCATGCAAGATTTAGAGGCAAGGACCACCCTAAGATCTCCGAGTTCTGGCGAACCTTCACATACCTTCTCACAAATGAAGGCTAATCACTGATTAACCAAGTTCTTTACTACATAAAGCAATGAGCCACTTTGTCAACTATTAAACCCTTTTTAAATGATTGTAATAACCAACTATGCCACTGTGCTAAAGATCAACTTGGTTGTACCCCAGAGTGTGGTATTTGCCCAGGATTTCAGTAACATGCAGTCACTAAGTGACTACCTTTTTGGAGGAACCAGGGAGAGCAGCACTGGACAGACTCAGAGTGTTTTTTCTCTGCTTATCCTGTCAGCAAGACCAAACCAGTGTCAAAGCAGTGAAGAGCAATGCTAAATTTAATCACATGAAAGAACTTTCAACATCTAAGTATTTCAGCAAATAAATCCAGATGTAGTCAATCAGCCAGTATGTTTGGCTTCTGAAGTTTGCTTCTTTAATTTTGCACTGGAGCTATAATGTTGCTAACAAGTAATGAAGGTTAATAACCTACTAAGTACCAAAAAGCAGGAGCAAACCGGGACCCTTTGAGCAAGGTCTTCAGTTCAGGTTATACATATCAAAACAAAGCCAAAAATGAGTTAAAAATATTACTTTACAATAAGGCTAATTTCTGATAGCTCCCCAATAGGATTCCAGTACCACACTAGACCTCCAGTAACATAGCAGGTTGATCAGCCACAGCATTTAAACCACTGGCAGGTGAAGCAAATAACAGAATAATTGGTTCCAATAGCACCCGTGAAGGGGTGAGATATATTAGGCAGCAAGTGTACAGCTAGCTCTTGTACTTAATGTGCTGGAATATGGAAAACTGGGTGAGAGTAAGAATCTATGACACTTCAACCAAAGGCCAGAACATGATAACTGTATGACTCGGTCAAAGAATCTCCAAAACAACAAGTCTTGGTTCTTGGAAGCTACATTACTCTCACAGCTCGAAACTAAAGAGAGAAACTTCAGAAACCAAATATGACTTGGTGGACTGACGTTTGCTGTTTTGCTGAAATGCTGGTTTTAATGCTAAAAAGCGTAAATGAGTTCCATGGAAACCACCAGAGAGAGCATACGGTACCTTCACTGAGGTATGGTGGGGGGCATGGCCTGGGGCAGCATGGTGGGACCCAGTGGCCCTCAAAGAGGAAGTTAGGGAAGAACGCGGGGAAGGGGGGCTGGGAACATAGCCACCTGAACGGCCCATGGAGCCAGAGGCTCCAAACGAATATGAGGAGGAAGAGGTTCTGGAGGAAGACGGAGAAGAGATAGAGGAAGCTGCCCGCCCCTGGGAGAAGTTGGTGAGGAAAGCCCAGATTTCATCATCGAGTTGACGCACTTCGTCAGCAGACGGCTGGTGAGAGGCGAGGAAAGTCATGGAAATAGGAACCATAGTGACACAAAGGTCAGCTAGGATAATAGCAAGAGATCCAAGGGTTATTTACGAATAGGGCATGCGGAAAGATGGATAAGAAAGGGCATGCAGAACAGTCAGCGTCAGATCCATCTAATTTGGTTACAGCAAGACCAGGTTACCAGTGATCAGAAAACGACTGGAGGGCTTGTGCGTTCACACCTGTCCATGCTATCCTGTTATTTCATTCAGGCTGTTTCAGTTTTCACTCCAGAACATTTGAGTCAGGCTACAAGTATAAGTGAACAGCAAGTACATATGTTTTATTTTGTAAGTTAAGAACATTGTTGCTGATTCAGGCAACAAGAGTCTCTGCTAACTTGGAAAAGACGACTATAATGGTTCATATGCACAGGTATATCGCCTATACCTACCTCTGAGGAGACTGATTTAATGTATACACACCTAAACAACTGTGTGTCTGTGTTTTTTGCGGACTTGTATGCTTATTTAACCCGTTTCTTCCAAAAAATGTAGCGATTTTATTTCGTCTTTAGTTATAGAGTAAATAGGGAATGCATGCTAATATAAGTCAATCAGTGTTGATACTGTGGCAGTCAATGTGAACTGCAGCAAGTTGATGAGAATTGTGGAAATGCATGGCTACCTTGGGAGGTCTTTTTTTTGAACATGCAGTGTTGTTAATTTTGTGAATAATGCAAGTCTCATTGTAATCTCTATATGTGGCCTGTAGAACCCATACTGTGTCTAATATAGTATGAAATGAGGTCATTGAAAGTGATACCAAATGCTGCAGTATTTTTCAAGGGGATTAATGTGTAGTATGTGTTGTTCAGGGTCTTATGTTACTTCTAACATCCAACTGACATTTTTGTGCAAGAATGATGGATTGTTGCATGCTACAAAATATTGTGATAAGTGTTATTTCAACCAACTAAAATAACCGATTGGATTCATATGGTGGAACATGAGTACATATAAAATTGGAGGCACTGCTCGAGCACTCAGAAACCATGCTGACATGCTGACAAAGCATGAATAAAAGAATACAAAGGATGAATAATAAAACGATGACCACCAATCATGCAGACTCAACACTGCATCTGAAAATCACCAATGGAAAAAAAAAGACAGGCCACGTCAAACCACAACAAATCTAACACGCTCATTGCTTTACCTTGTGCGCTCGCTTGGAACGAGTAAAGTGAGCCTGCTTCTAAGTGCAGAAAAGAAAATAAATACAATTTCTTGAAAATGAGCAGAAAATAAAGAAGAAATTAAGAACTCAGAAACAAAACTTCCATCTAAATGATCACTGACAAAATCCTTTGTCTATGAAGGAGCTCCAATCACCAACTTCACCAACTTCCCCAAACATGAAAAAGTAAAGCAAATAGCAAAAGGAATGCAAAGCTCGCAGAAGTGGAAAGAGAAACGCAAAAGCAACTCCAGTCATCTGTATATGAACAAAGAGGAGGCCCTATGATATAAAAAGTTTTAAACCACGTCAAATTGTACCTTGTCTCCCAGGTAGCTGTCGGGCAGCTGCCAGTAATGGGGCTCTTGGCCGAGGCGGTCGAAGCTGGTGAAAGACAGCTGGGTCCCGTCTGTGGACACCTCCACCGAGAAACCGGTGCTGATGCGGTTGGTGCGTTGTCGGTTCACAAGAGCAAAGCCCTGAATGTTTCCTGGCGCGAACTCAGTGGTGACCTGAATACAAAGGAAGAAAACAGTGAGTATACATATGTGCATACACATTTACATAAACTAGATTGCAATTCTGCGAGAAAATAACAAGTGGGATCGCGCGGTTGCTATGGTAATTGTGGTTGTTACTAGGTGGTTGCTATTGTGTTCCTGTGTGGTTACTGATGGCTGCTGTGGTCTTGCTAGGTGTTTACTAATGGTGCAGCAGTTACATTCTGGCATCTCCAACTTTAACTTTTTAACTTCCTGTGAGGGAACTTTTAGAGGCAGACGTCTGGTTCCATTGACCTCCACTGTGAACAATTCTGACTCACTGAGTGTCTCCAGAACAAAGCGTCTCACCCCAAACCCACTCTGAACCTCTGTGTTCACACATTAAACGAAGTTAAACTAGCATGGCTGAAAATCCTTGCTGTCTGCAGGCCTTACCACGTGTCTGTAGTAGGAAGAGCTGGAGCACTGCTGAGTGACTCCCATGCAGAAACACGCCAGACAGCCGTCTTTGTTGCTGGGGCTGAGGTGGAAGGTGCCAGATTTGCAGTTGGAGCACGACGGACCCTCCACATTCATCTGGGTGTGACAGAACATTTTGAGAAATTGCGAAAGTGTTTTCGAAGCTCCATCCAAACTTGGACTTCTCATATGTGGTGGGATTCATAAAAGTGAGCTTGCCTTGCAACGGCAGACCCCGTTTGAACTGCAGCCCTCACTGCCTCGCTGGTCACAGCTGTAGCAGTTCCCTGTAGACAGGAAACATTTGTCCAGTCAGAAGCACTACAGAGGCTTATTATAAATGTAGTGGCTCTTTCTGTCTCTTTGAGAAAAGTCAAATGTTAAAGATCACAGTCATACAGAATGCAAAGACTGTCAAAGAGAAAATTTCCATATGGTGCAAGAAACAAAACCGCATCATAACTGACCTAGCTTCTCAATAGTCATGTACTGTATTTAAATATATCATGACCAAAATGTACACTGGAACTCGTCTCAATTAACACATACCGTTGTTTCCTGGAGTGCAGCTCTGTCCACGTTCAGGACTGCCTGTGTATCCAGGGGCACATCTAGAGAAAGAATTAGCGACAACACAGTGAAACACTTTTCCGAGGAGATTGTTTGCCTTCTACAACAGGTGAAACATCACACAGAACCATGCGGAGACATGAAAGAACTGGCTCTAGAACATGGAGACAGATTTACAGCATCTAGAAAAGTCCTGTGAATATCCTTAATGAACAGGACTGTCTCAGAAAGAGAAATACACAACATGCAACAGATATATATGGACACCAATGGAATTTAGATATAGATGAAAAGGACCCGACTGACTGCTATAGACGCCCAATAGCCAATAATGCTGGGCAATGTATGGGTTATGGGTGTAACAATGTATGGAAAAATCATGACATCGCAATGCAAAAATGTGACTGTGCATCATAGACACTGCATTATGGAGAGTGAGTATTCTATTAATTATGATAAATGACAACTGAATACAGTCTTCATTTAAATTTTCAAATGAATATTTTGAAATGAATTTTCAAAATATTGCAAGAATATTAAATCGCAAACCCAGAATCAAGAATCGAATCATAAGCTGAGTGTATAGTAAACATTTTTTTATATTTATATCTGAGATTACCATTTTAGGGACCAGTTGTCAGTAAAAGTACTCTCTGATATGACTGTCGGTTCTCAACTGTTACAATTTACCACCGAAATAAACAGCAGAAACTCATAAGTGCACCAGACTTTGACAGGCATCATGCCATTGTTTTTTAATAAAGGTGCACACACTGGCACGGACGCGTGGTGGCGCCTGGTGACTCCAAATGCCAGTTAATTTTCTCCATGTGCCACAGCATGTCACTCAGCATTTTGCCCTTGTGGAGTTAAATTACTGCTTTTAAGTTTATTCACGGCAAGAATGACAGTAAAGCATTTAAAGTCTTTCAGGTAAACAGACGAATGCTAAATGCATGCTACCTAACATTACAGACATTACAGTTTTTTTCCCCATGTCATTTTTTTTCACCTCAATAACAGCACATTTGTTGAGTGCTGGTAGTGAGATGATACCAAATTTCTTTAACTGAATACATTATGTCAAAAGTTTTATTCCATTAAATGTATACAAATGAAGATTTATAGAGATTTATAGAGATTTACCAGTTCAGCCTGTATTGCTGTGACTTCAGGCTGTATATTTGGTGACTCGTATCGGAGTTTAAAGGGGCCCAACCATGTTATGACCAAAAAGCCGATACTTATAGAAGTATTATTGGAAATATATTTGTTGACACTAATAAAACTGTGGGTTGTCACCGTCAGCCAATGTTATCTGTTAACTGATGTGTTGGATGGGCCGTACTGGAGACTTAGCCTCAAAAATAAATAGTTGAACGGTCTTTACCAAAAATACATAGATTCAGACAAGAAGAAATAGAAACATACACTTGCTTGTGTTAGCAAGAAGAGCAAATCTTAAGTGAAAGCAATGCGAGCGTACAGAACTGTAATCTGCTTCTCCTAGTGGTCATTAAAAGAGGAAAAAGATTGCAGAGCAGCTACAGCGTGACAGTGGTACCCAGCTTAGGAGATGGGAGAACTGCGGCATGCCTAAAATAAGTATCGAGCCCTTCTTTCTTTGAAATCCTATCCAGTTAAATTAATTTATCCTAGCAGTTCTAAAATGAAATGCAGAAAAACTGAAGAACCTGAGAGGAAAAGCACCTCGCCCCAAAGCTCAACAGAACTGGCTGAGGAACTTACCTGATGGGTGTAAGCTCCAAGGTAGTCCATTCTATCATTTCACTCATGATTTTGACACCAGTCACAGAAATGTTTGCCAATTTTCACTTTTTTTTTTATTGTTCTCTTAACTGACTTTTGAGATCAGAGTCTTAGGAACTAATATCAACACTCAAAAGGCATGTTTCTGCTTTAGCAAGAAGGTGATCACAGGCCATTCCAAATACTGAGGGTGAAACCACTTAGCTGTTCAGACTTTTCTCCAATGAAATAATTCAGTGCTTTGGCAGTCTTAGAACAGCAAATCAACTTAGATTGGGCTTTGTCAATCAAAAGGACACTGGAGCATTAACATGGTGGACAGTTAATCCCTAGTCTGCTTTTAGTAAGTAATTTCAAATATTTGAATATTTGTTACCCACATAAAGCAACAAACAAGGCAGATGAACCAAGGTTGGTGTAGCCTTGTGTGTAACACTGCTGTCCTCCACGCACTAGGCTGGAGTTCTGTTCCTTGTCCGGGCAATCACACCATGCTACACCAATCAGAGTCCTTGGGCAAGACTCCTAACGCTACACTGATTAAACTGTAAGTCAATCTGGATAAGAGCATCTGCCAGATAAAAAGTTAAAGACAAGGAATACAAAAACAAGGCATTTCAACACAAAGATTATGAAGTAAATGATATACATATAATACTATTCAGTTCCACTATTAATGGAAGATAAAACACATGATAAATACAATGCAACATGCATGCATCTATTAAAAAACAAAAAACAAATAACAGTAGGGTGTATAAAACAATGTATAAGACAATTATATCTTAAATGCGCATTCACTCCTTGGTGCTGAAGACCTGCAGCATTCTAGCAGTTAAACGGTGGCATTCAGATTCATTATTCTTCACATTTTTAATTTATTAATGGGTCCATTAGGAAGGAAATACAGTCATAGTTCACAGGCCAGAAGAGGTCTCTAGGTATCCGGAATGATTTTTACAGGAATAGCCAGCTTTCCAAGAATAATATGGAGCTCCCCATTCTGTATCTGCATTTGTCGGCTTGATGTTTTTTGATCATCTTGGCGGTTTAGTTTAAGAATGTCTAAAATATTAATATGAGACTGGGGGGTGTTTTTCTGCTTTCGTTGTTTGGGGATGTCAGGTTTTACCTTGGGGATAGAGCAGTCAGGCTGCTTGGTAGGGGGAGATTTAGAAGGTACACATTTCACAGAAGATTCTTTTTTGGGTTGCTTGGAGGGGCGGTATAATGGACCTGGAGATGAAGGATCCAACTGATTGTTCGTTGTATTTTTATTCTTTGGGTTTTTGTTAGCTTGGACTGTTTGAGGTCTTCTGATGACCAACTCTGTTTTGGCCTTTTTGGTTGGTGCCAAGTCCAGATCTGGCTTTTTTACATGTTTTGGAAGAATTCCAGTCCTTAGTTTGTTAGGTGGTGTGGAAGATGATTGTTTTAGATTGTGTTTCTTTCTTGGAGGTGCTTTGGTATGGGAAGGGGGCTCAAGTTGAAATCTGGGCTTCTTCTTTCCATTATTTAGGCGTATTTTAGGCATAGATTTTGGAGTAATTTCTTTTGAAGTAAAGCGAGCTCTAGTGTCCTTTGATAACGGCTTCTTTTGTTTCTGTTGGACCTTTTCGGTTGTTGGTTTTGGTGTATGGATTTTGCTAACTAGTGTCTTAAGCTGCTCATTCTGATCTGGGGTAGAAGTAGTGGAAAGTGGAGATGTGAGTGTACTTTTGGCATGTGCTGCTTTTTCAGAAATGTTCTGTTTATTTGACTTCTTTGAGGTAAAGTCAACTCTTGTATCCTTTGACGATGATCTCCTCTTACTAGGTGGCACTTTTAGGGTTGATTTTAGCCGCCCTTTGGTTTGGGTAACAGTGGTCTTACTTTGTCTGTTTCGCTGAGAGGCAGAAGTAGGGGTGGTCGGAGAGGTTGAAACTTTGGGAACAGCTGATTTCTTCTGCGGTCTATCAGCTGGTAAAGTTGACCTGGCTGTAGACCTTGTTGTGGTCAGAACTGTAACTAGGACTGAGGCAACAGGAGTAGTCCTACCTTCCTTAGAAGGGTGTGATGAGCAACAAGCCTGTTTGACTTTGTATAGTTCTTGAGCAAGTATAGTTAAGCCATCAATCAGGATCTCCAGCCTGTTCTCAAGGTGCTTCAGCCTGGCCTCCATGTTAGTGTAGTTTCTGGCCAGCTCCTCAGCTTGGTAATCCCTGTCATTCATAGGGACCATTCTGGTCAGTTTGTCCAGCTGCAAGCTGAGATGGCTCTGTTGGCTTTTCATGCTCTGAAGGTTCTCCTTCACATCCAGCGTGTTGCTCTCCAGCATGCTCAGTCGCACATTGAAATGGTTCATGTGCATCCGGAGCAGGGAATGATAGCTTCGCTTTCGAGCTTTGGGGCTCGGAGTGCGTAGGGAAGGCCCTCGAGTCCTGATAAGGCTTACATTAACTGTGACTGCAGGAGTAATTTGTTGACTGTGGAAAGTTGTTACCAACAAAGCTCTTGTGGGAATTTCTGATTGTGAAGACCTTGAAGGAATACCTACTCTTTGGCTAAGATCATCCCCATGCCCACTACCATCCAACAATTGCGTTTCCTCAGTTTCCTCAGAAACATCTTCATTGCACTCCAAAGGGGGTTGTTTGTTCCGCTGATCTTCTAGGTAGAAGTCTCCACAATTGTCAGTCGCCTCTTGTCTTGATTTGAAATGGTAAGAGAGTGTAACTTGGGAGTAGGTTTCACATACAAATCACCTTTTCCCCTTTACACACCAAACAAGCCTTTGTACTCAAGAGCAAGTGCTAAGGGTCCACACAAAAGGCATTTGAAGTCACCGCCTCGTTTATGCCAGGGAGAGGACTTACTTAAACATGACAGGCATAAACGCTAAGCTCACAGTCCCATGGCCATCTAAGCATTTAATCAAAAAGAGCTTCAGAACAGAACACAAAGTAAAGTATGATGCAACAGCAAGAGGCGAGTGCACACTACACGATTTTTAGTCCCAGTTGTCCTAGGGCACATTCTGACAGATATGTGACAAATTGCAGACACTGACATAATACATCATTTCTGGCCCATTTTCTTTTTTCTAAACCTGAAACTTGTGCTGTATGGGCTAAATGATACACTACCACACAATATATTACCACATTTACAGTACTTTCTATTAGCAATGACTACCATTACTTGCTCTTAAATGGGCTGAAATTTGTGAATGAAAATGACTTAGCCTAGCTAAATTACATTGCAACTAAAATAAAAAAATCATTTTTGCCCATCTTTACTGATGCCAATCACATACCCGAATGCGGTTCAAAATGATCTGGTATAATATTTGAGAACGAGTAGTAAGAAAAATGAAGAGCAATAGAGGAAACTCTCAGTGGACAAGACAGGAACAACCAGAACAACTAGATGCATTTCTGCGAGAAAATGTGAAGTGTGATTGCGTGTTCGCGATAAAACCAGTGTTTGGTTTTGTGGACCAAAACAGTTCATATTAAAAAAAATATCTTTTCGCACCGTGAATTCGATCCGGTGATCTTCTGATTCAGTGCCGGCGCTGAACCACCGGAGGGCGTGATGTTGCTGGTTCTAACCAAGCCATTTATGGTTAAGGAGGGCTGAACGTGTAGCTACATTCACTGGCTGATTATTTTCGATTTAACCACAGCAAACAGTGACAGACGTCTTTTTTTTAGAACTGACCTGAGCTTTAGTGTCTAAAAAGTGACATAAAAGTCTGTTTCTGAGTCAGCTTTGTGTTTTGCTCCGCATTTGAGCTCTGACATGAGCACAAGGTGCTTGTTTGATATGAGGAGAGGCGGAAACGTTGCCAAATGTCCAGAAATGACTTCAACAATAAGTTGCTCAGGCTCCATTTTTGCAGCGGCACATCATAGAAAATCCCCATGAGACAATGGGTTTTCAGGATCATGTGCTTGTGCATGACATATATCTCAAAATGTTGTGAAGTGCAAGCAGTATTCTGAGAATTTAAAAGTCGTGTAGTGTCCACTTGGCCTAAAAGAGTTCTAAGCAGCCCTGAAGCAAAAAAACAGCAAAGCAATACAGGACAAATGGCATCCTCAGGAAAGAAATGTCACAGAAGTCTGAGTGATATTAAGCTGAACAAACGTGAAATATATACACAGTTGTTTATCTCATACTTCACCATTAGCTGCATTACCTAATACTGAAGCAGATCTGGGATCTACTACACGCAATTTCCATGAACGGACCTTTAAAAAACCTTTCATTTCAAAAGTCCTCACTATGATGCGAGCCTTAAGCTGTGACCACAAAACACTTACAGACAGGCCAGTCGCTAGTAGGTGCACACATGACTGCTACAAACACCAAAGCTTGTATTAAAACGTATCCCCACACAAAGACATTTTTGGCTGATGTAAATTCAACTGTATGGGTGGCGTTAATTCGAGTTTGGCTTCTCCCATACGTCCCTGTGGAAACCACTCAATCACGACTGGGGTGAATGGAGACATGCAGCAGACCAACATGCTATGGTGCTTGAGAGGGGGACCATGATCCCCTCCATCTGCAGCCTGGCCACCCCAGCATCCCCAGACCATTCGAAGGGGAAAAAAGCAATCCTTTTTACCAGATTATAAAAAAGAGCAGATAGCTTACCTCTCACAGCGCCTTCCAGTATAACCCGGGGGACAGTTATTACAGGTGGGCTGTCCATCCGTGTCCAAGTAGCAAGACTTGGCCCCACTGCAGATGGGAGAATATTTACATGATCAGGAATCCTACCAAGAGCAACATCTGGTATACTAAATGGCAATGCAAATAACATGTATACTGTAAATAACTGTTTTCAAAATATACAGTACTGTGCAAAAGTCTTAGGCACCTGCGAAAAATGTAAAATATTTAAAACCTGCTCAGATGAACGGTGAGGGTTTTTTCACATTATTCACATAATTTAACATTATAAAGTAAATAGTGACTCTAAGTACAGTATATGAATGCGTTCCTTGTGGAGGCCCAGTGTTAGTTGTAGTTTCCATCAGAAACCTGGTTTGACTGGTCAGTCCTTCATTAAATTAAATCAGGAGCTGCCGATGGAGTTTCACAAATCTAAGGAACGGCTGGAGGAACCGAGGAGGAATCTGGAACCGAACCTGTGTTCTCCTCTCGAGCTCACAAAATATCAAATACTTTTACAAACAAAACAAATCTCAATACTTTTTACTGATCCAAACAATTTGCACAGATGCCTAAGACTTTTGCACAGAACTGGATATTATATATCGTATTTAAAAGGATTAAAGACTAGCCAGGTTTATTATGAGGAAATGTATTTTGCAAATATACATCAATCTGCCTTGGTAGGTGTAATATTTCTTATTTTTGTAGATTGATGTAAAAGTATTTTACTTGTTTTAAATAATTTCCTCAAGCTAAATTGTCTATCAGTGGAACATAGGGGTGCAATGATTTTCAAAATTCAAGCTAAAAATGTGTCACAGGCCGGCAGGTGTGCCTGCCTAAACTCACTTGTTGCCAGGGGCAGGTCCAAGGCAGGGGCATGGTCTGCAGGCATGGGGGCCGCCAGTCACTGGGTTGCCATAGAAACCAGGGAGACAGCTCTCGCATCGAGGTCCATCTGTGTTGTGCTGACATTGCTGTAATAAAGAGAGGAGAGTGGTAAGGTACTCTGCATCATCAGAGCATCAGGTACTTCCATATTAAATACATTAAAGTGACATTTGGGTAAAAGAGGGGAATTTACACAACTTTAAAAGTTTCAAAATATAACATTCACTTCCCAAATTAATTTACTGTTACTGTGTTGTCAAGGAAAACCTAGACTACTTTTATAGGCCCAATTTTTGTAGTCAATCTAAACAGCAGTTATTTGCATATATCATTAAAGTCAGTAACAAAAAGCGTCTGTTTAGTTCTAATGCATAAAGGCAGGTTGGGAAACTGTCATGTAAAATTAATTTTTTCTTTTTTGGTTTACGAAGTAATCTCACATAGACTTACTTATGCGGCTTCTGACGCTGTAAGACATACTACAATCTATAAAAACAGACAGGTACGGATAAAATGATCCGCTATTAACTACCTATTATCTATAATAGTTACTGCTGTTGGTTTTAAGCTAGGCAACACTGTAACAGATATGCTTCCATATGCTTATAGATGAGCTTCTTTTACTTGTTAGATACATTAGCCAAGGAGCTTCCATGTAAAACTAAAGAAGCCAACTCCAGAAATCAAAAATGTATTGACTCACTGATTGCAATGCAAATTCATGAAAAAATTCAATTGAACTAGATTGCGTTTCCGCAAGAAAATGCAAAGTGTAACGGTTCCTGTAAAAACTAGTGTTTGGAGACACCCAAACACTGGCATTATGGCCAAATACGTTTGTGTTTCGAACCGACACCTCTTCTGACTCTCTTCATTCAGTGCGCTGCATCTTACTGCGGAACCATGGAAGGGCGGCGTTCACTTGCTGTCTGTTACCAAGCCATTTATGGTTAAGGACAGCTGACAACAGGTTGAGCGAACCGCTCTCACTCGAAAACGGGTCAGAAAAGCAATTGGTTGCCCCGTGTTTTGTCCCTTTCCGGCTGCCTCAGCCATGGTTCTCTCTCTGCTATACCTTCCACTCTCTCTCCCCATACATTACGAAGGCGACTCGCCCACAAAAATCTAATTTTAAAATGATCAATACTGTGCCTTTGATCAACCAATCAAAAATCTGAATACATACGCTCTACACCGGATGTTAATGGACATTTTGACGTTTTGCCTGATGCGATCACACTAATAAGGTATATACTGGTTGGAGGCATATACCCCAGAAGTGCACGGCTGTGTGTGAGTATGTGTGTAGAGAATGTTTACCCACCAGGCACGCTCCCGTCTCTGAGTCACAGCTGCTGGCGTGCCCGTGGCACTCGCACTTTTCACAGGTGCCGAGGTAGAGGCCGGATCCGGTGCGCGTGTATCCGACCTCACACTCCTGCAAACAAAGGATTAGACAGAGCTCATGTGATGGCATGCGATATGTGGAGAGCTTCACAGCTTAGACAAAATGAATTTGCACAGCGAGATAGTAGGTGTCTCCACCCCAACGACACAACAAAAGAAAACATGAGTATTTATATTTGAGCCTAAAACATCGTCTCGCCAGGTGTGCTGCAAGGGCGAGGCTAGTTTAGTGACTCAGATTCTAAAGTCAGACTGACGGAGCCTGGGCAACACACCTGGCAGGAAGGTCCTCTGTAGCCTGGAGGGCAGGCGCACTCCTCCACTTCCAGGGCTCTTTCGCTCCCTGAGGAGTGGGGCACCGCAATGTCCATCTGGATGTCAGCAAGGCTACGTAGAACACAGAACACAAAGACTCAATGGACAGATCATAGAGGGGCTCTTAACCTTTACAACTCAGTATGTATTAGTACAATCTGATTTCAAAAAATAAAACTGGTGTTTGTTCTCCCACACGCACGCCGTTTGCTGCTCTTTCGCTTGGCGCGCCGCCACTTGGCTGTTCTCCGGACCCCCCTCCCTGGGGTTTCCCCACCCACTGTAGGCGGAGACTATCCTGAAAGCTCTCCCGGGTTTAAAGATCTGCTTTTTTGCAAAACCGAACGCCACAGGAAATCCTTTCTACCTGTGGCAATATGACCGTATAACTCTTCCTCATTCTGTAGGTGATCTTTTTCAGCATTTTTGTCATTAGGACTCATTCGGATTGTGCAATATTACTCATCTGTTTTTTTATTTACTCATCTGTATGTTACTAAATGTTTGTTTCCCCCCCTCATCACATGCTGCTGTCTCATTTTATTCACGGCACAAACACTAAGTCACTTTTCATAACCACTTGCACTAATAATCTGTTTTTTTTTTAATTTATATCTGTTATAGTTATAGTTATAGATCTTTGTTACTTTGTACAAATTAGTTACACAGTTATAATACAAACTATTAGTTATAGTTATTTGTGACTTTGTTTAGAGTTATTTTGTTATTCTGTTTGCACTGTTACTACTGTTCTTCTTAAACTCTTTACTGTCTTATCTTTATTCCTCTTGTTGCACTGAGCATGTTTATGACAAAAG
>JBBPCZ010003423.1:0-15652 GCA_037974445.1 Brycinus macrolepidotus
ACACACACACACACACACACACACACACACACACACACACACACACACACACACACACACACACACACACACAATGAAGTTATTGCTCCTTATCTATATAATTAGCTGAAAGAAGTTTGTGAAATTGTGTGCATCATTCGATCACGCTCCCAGCCATCACAGACATAGACATGAGACACTCAACAAGTATTAACTGGTAGAAAATTCTAAAGATGATATACTAACCTGATTTGTTGGGAAAAAAATAAATGTTTTTGTTAATAACTACGACAATAAATATATCATCAGTATTGCCCAAATCTAAACATCTTTCCGATGACAAAAACCTGCCAGTTATCACAATAATGTACATCCCTACAAAAACAGGGTGATAAATTGTCTGCTAATTATCAGCTGTAATTCAAATATCAGAAAACTACCAAATATCAGAAAACTACCAGGTTTGAGAAATTGTGTTGTGATATACAATCTGATCACGCCTCCCAGCCATCACTGATTCACTGAACTGTTCTTCTGGACGGTACAGGCAGATTTACGTAAACTAGGGTTGGGAACTGAAAGTAGGTTCCAAATTAGAACCGATAAGAAAATATCCAGTAATATTTTTTTTTTCAAGCATAGGTTCTGCTTATCAGTTCCTAAACACTACAGATCTGTGTGGCTAATCTGCACGGACCTGTTTTAGGTATATAATACGAATTACATGCATTCTGGGTTTGTTGGCATGGAACCACCCATAGGAAACTTTTTAGAAAAATGATGAAGTTTGCTTATTTAAGAGTTGTGAACTCCAAGCATCCACCAATATGGAATAACCAGACCAACACAAATACCCATAATTAATTTGTTCATTTAAAAGAAAGGAAATCTGGAGGGACCCATGTATACATGAATCAACTTATTATTATTTATTTAGTGTTTAAAAAAGCATTTTACTCCCTTTGTTGCTGGGACTTTCAGAATAAAGATGTCTTTGCTATCTAAACATTTGTCTTCCTTTTTTAACCTTTATGGAATCGAAACGGGGAATCAATAAGAACTGGAGTTGATGAGCAGAACCAAAATCGGAACTGCTAAATTCAAACCTAATGTAAATAGGCTGGCATTCATGACATCACGAAAATAGTGAATTCAAAACAGGATGTTTTGCTGCTTAGTCTCTATACACGGTTTGTATGAACTGGGAAGCAAAATGCACATTTTGACACTTTAGTGTTTAATAACCACATTAAACTCTAATTTAAATTTCAAGATGATCACGGTACTCATAAGCTACTTTTCTATAGGTATACAGGAACTGTGCTGTACTTAAACTGCACTGCGATGGTACGGAACTTGTATTGTATTTTTAGCCTGGTATTGTTGTTTCTGACAGGTTGGCAGGACAATTCTCTCCTACAGTTTATGGCCAGTCATCGTCCCAAAACCGTGTCTATGGAGTCAAATCAGCAGAAAGTCGGAGCTGCTTTTGATGTTATGGTCTTTCATTATTTGTAGTCTTATTTGAGAATTTCTTGTCTGAAATTTATCTTCAGCCCAAATAGACAGTAATGCTTGTACTTCGTCGACTTCTTAGTTGTTAGTTTGTATTTCCATTGTTGTTTTTTTCTTTGCACAGACAGTAAAAAACAATGGCCTCTTTTTTTTTTTTCTTTTTTTTTAAAACAAAAAACAATGGCCTCTTTTCAAGCCAATCTGTTGTCATGACATTTTTTGGCCAATCAAAAAGCAGTGACATGATCAGCTCGGATGCGGCCTGTTTTAGGCCTTGCCGTCGGTACGGCTCGCGTGGGTTGCATTATCTGTGATGGAAAAACATTTGTCCTTGTGCCAGTGGAAAAGCGCCAATAGTTTCTGATAGTATTTTAAATTTGGCAGGCTTTTTATCTTTTCCAACTCATCAGATGTTCAATTGTGATATTATATTTTTACCATACTGCCCACACATACATCAGTCATCACAAAGCCTAAGATGAACTGTTGGTCTTTGTTGGTCTGTCTCTCTGGGCAGATTTCTATCTTTCCCTCCTCTGTGATGCCGCTGTTGCTGTGAGGGAGAGAATTAGTCAGCTGAGCCTCACAACACACTGCCGCACAGTTACACACACAAGACATGAGAAAAAGCCCTCAATCACCACCATTATGTGTGTATACACTGATAACTAGCCTCTTTTGTGGCTGTCTTTGAGCATTAACTGTAAAGCCTGTGTGTTATATAACACAGCTCTGGTTTGACTCACTGATACACACCAGGCAAGAAGCAAATTATTTAAGGAGTCTCCAATCACCTCCCCATCACACCTTGATCTAAAGTCAGACATATCTCTAAACAAGCCCCCCTATCAGTCTTTAAAGAGCTCTGAAGAAATATTACACCACTTTTCAACCTAATAACTCTCGACCTCTGTGTCGTATACCATAGACATAAATCTCAATCCTGAACTTTCTCTGAACTTACAAAAGAACAGTTGTAGACTCAAACCTCACTTATAATGGAAGCCAATGGGCAGTTGATGAACTTTGTAAATAATCACAGTAATCATTAATAATCCCACATAATCCAGGGGGACTGTCCCTGTAACTAATGATTGTAAGTCGCTCTGGATAAGGGCATCACAATCAAAACAGTAAACAAAATAAATAAAGCCCTTTTTGATTATCAGGGTTTTTAGGTATCCATGGTGATCAGGCACTCTGCCCACATTTTGTTGGTGATTAATTACAGAGATTTACAGCTAAATTTACAAATACTTCTGACTGGAAAAAAAAAATCCTATCAATGTTTCCACAAAAATATGTGTTTATATGAAACAATTACTGAAGGAATTCAACAAGTGACCACAGTCATCTTCTTTAACTTTCAAGTAGATTTATTTTTTAAATTCTTTTCTAATTACAAGTAAATGCAGGAGAATGATTGCCTGTGGTAACCAACCGCATGCTCCTTTTGCGCCACTCAGAGATGTGGAATTTGCTTTAAACCCGCCCAGTTTCCCAGACTAGTAAGGGGCAGAGGACTGGTAAGCTTTCTGTGTGAATCCACAGAGCATCTGCAGCCTGCCAAATAGATCTGGAACATCTGGCTCTGTCCCGCTGGGCTCACGGCTGCCCCTTCAGCCTTCTCTTCCTGCCTCGTCACACGACGGCATACACAATAAAGTACGCGGCACACCACGTCAACACTCTCTGAACACCGGCTTTGAATGGACCAGTGTTAAATATTCACACCAGACATTCACGCTGTAAGACACTCAACGAGTATCAACTGGTAGAAAATTCTAAAGATGAGACAGTAACCTGATTTGATGGGGAAAATGTCGGTAACTGATCATTTCCGTTAAACGCAGGTGGTTAGAGTAGCTTCAGTTTAGCTGCTTCTTTGCAAAAAGTTACTTGTTAGTTTTGTGAAATAATGACTTAAGAATAGTCCTGTGCTGGTTATCGTATTCGCTAGAGCTGCACGATATGGACAGAATATCAGTATTGCGATTTTACTGCTACATATTGCGACTGTGATGCCTTTAAAGACATTAAAGGGCTCATATCATCACTTTTCTGGAATTAAAAAGGCTTAAAGTCTGCAAATATTGTTTCAAACGGTACCTTTACTGTTCATCATCCATACAGTCCATAAATGGAAATAAGCTACAAAAACAGCCCTTTTCAAATCAGAGCATTTGTGATGTCACAAAACCAACACATTTAAATATATATACTTATTCTAGCTACAGCACCTCAGTAACTCAACTGGAGCTGTGATTGGTCAGCCTGTCAGAAACACTGTGATTGGTTAGAGGCTCATTTGCATACTGCAGCCTTTTGTGCAGCCCTATTTTTTGGGTCTCCAGGTTGAAAACAACTTCAGTAACTGGGTTGGGGGCTGGTGGGATTCCTCACATCTAGTAATTTTGAGATGGTTCTTAACACCAAAAGAGACAATGAAGCAAACAAAGTGATGGTGAGAGTTTAAAGCTTAAACTTAGTCATAGAAAAAAAAGAACATAGTAAACATACAGTTTAGTTACAGTATACAGTAATCTCTATTTTAGCCACAAAATTGTAATTTATGTAGGAATACAGAGTCTAAACACCCTACAAACTTTACCATTTTCTGATGCCTGATGTTCTTGACATTGTGGTCTGAGAATGTTCTAAAAATCTACCTGCTGCAACTGCCAGCACAACCAGCACAGAGTAGGTTTTTAGAACCATCTCATCTGTTTTAGGTAGAGTACTGTGCAAATGTCTTATGCATATCAAAGTCATTTATAACAGCAGTGGGTTTCTTCCTGTCAGCAAAAACACAAGTGAACTTTAGAATAAATGCAAACAAACAAGAAAGCAGTAAAAATATCAAGACTTTTGTTCTGAAAAGCTGTTACTTTGTGGGCTGGTTAGTAGAACACAGGTTTGGTTCCAGGTTTCGGCTCGATGCCTCCAGTCATTGTGTGGATTTATAAAATTCCATAAGCAACACACCTAATTTAATGAAGTGAAAATAGCCAACCCAGGTATTTGATGGGGCTACAAGTAATACTGGGCTTCCATGAGGAAAGAGGTCTGGAAATGGTTAAGCACTCTGCTGTACATAAAACCACTATTTACTGTTAGTTATTTGTATTTATTGTAATATTATTGTTTTAACACCAACTTAACACTACTGCCCAGTATTAAACAGTTTTTAAGTGTCATTAACTCAGGGATTTAAGACTTTTCCACAGTACTGTATAACAAATGTTGTGTTGATGTAGGACATCAAATCATCAGCTATGTTTAAAAGTCAGGCCCCTTGTGGGAACACTAGTGTCCTTCTTTGGTTTTAAAGAAAGAAAGAAAGAAAGATGTTTCAAACCGGTGGTTAAGCGTCACTAAGCCTACTTAAGCACAAGAAAAAGTACCTTTTTCCAAAAATCAGGTTCCGTATATGTGCAAAAGCACTGTGTCTATAAATAAATAAATAAATACATACATACATACATACATACATACATACATAAATAAATAAATAAAAGGGGCATAATTACAGAGCAACCGCAGAAGAACTTTAAAGTAGAGCATATGTTACAGGAACTAAGTTTTATTAGTCTCTATTATAATTTTATTAGTTCCTGTAATGCCCTATTTTTTTCATGAATTCAAAGTCTAAAATAAAATAAAAAGCTCCAAAATGAGAAGTATGACCAGCTGCGGTACACATATATTGTCACCACTGAGACACAACGAATAAAACATAAAAGTGAATTAGTAACTATATGTAAATAACTTAGATAACTGATACTTTTAGTCACAGAGATACTTGAGTAGAAGTAAAACTTTTCACTTTGGAGTAAAACTTTCACTCAGAAAGTACAAATCCATCAAGTTTTACTTGAGTATATTTAACTGAGTAAATATAACTATTTACTATCCACCTCTGAGGTGTAATGACACACTCAGCCAATAACTCAGTCACAATACTATACTACAATACAACACAATACTACAATTCAGTATTCTCACAACAGTCCGAAAAAATATGATTCAGCTGTTGCATAATCTACTAATGAGAGGAGCTGGGAGGCAGGAATAGTTTGTGTGTGTGACACACACATGCTGGACTAGGTTGTCAGTTAGCACTGGTTGTTTACAAACTCTGGTGTTCAAACAATGCAGCTGCATCAGATTTCATAATTAACATTCTCCACAATTTACACTGTCACATTTTTGCACTGGACCATGGCGAGTGAGGAACGAAATACAGTTCCTTCAATACAGTGCTGTATCTGCACAGAACTGCAGCAGATAAGAGAATAAGGTGGTAGGGGTAGGAATTGCTACAAAACCCACAAAATGATCTTGATACAAGAGCGTTTATGGTTTTATTGCAATAAGCGATAAGTCAAGTTCCAACTCACTATTACTGTTCATTAAAAATGCTGTCATCATTGATATTAATTATCATCATCATGATCTCTGTAAGTACATCTGTTGAGAAGCATCAGCAGATGTACTCAGTGACCCTGCTATTACTAATAATAATAATAATAAGAAGAAGAAGAAGAAGAAGAATAGTAGTAGCTGTATTTATTATTATTACTCACATTCACTTTCTGTAACTGCTTAATCCTCACTAGGGTCGCGGGTACCCAGAGCCTATCCCAGGGTCCACGGGCGCGAGGCAGGGACTCACCCTGGGTGGGGTGCCAGCCCACCACAGGGCACACACACCATTCACTCAAACCTATGGTCAGTTCAGAATCCCCAATTCACCTGATGCACATGTCTTTGGACTGTGGGAGAAACCGGAGACCCCGGAGGAAACCCACACCACCACCACGAGAACATGCAAACTCCACACACACAAGGCCAGGACCCGGATTCAAAACCCCAACCCTGGAGTTGTGAGGCTATTATTATTATTATTATTATTGGTAATATATTATTATTATTTAGATAATAATACCCTATCTCTGACAAGGCCAAATCAGGAGGCACTGTGCTGGTTCAAATGAAATAAATTGATGCAACAGTGTTAGTGTAAATATAATAAATACAGACCCCGTAAAACCACCGTACAATAAAACAATGTAAGACAGCAGGGAGTAAACACAGAACAGTGGGTGAAGGAAAAACACCTGTTAGTCCTCAGCAGCAACAAGAATTTGTTTTGCATACTGATAACAGTAAAAGCCTTTAAGATCTCCCTGACAGATATCACACAATCTAACCTGCATGGAAAAAACTGCACAATCGCAATCACAGCCAAACTGTATCAGGCACTAGTGTAGAGCTTTTGCCACAAGTCTTTACAAGACTGTTAAATATGTGCATGTGATTGGGCAAAGGGTGGGTGTGAACAACACCAGAGCAACGGCCCATTAAGCCATAACCTGCCAGCTTGGTAAAAAAAACAGAACATGAAGTGTACAGGACCATTGTATAAAGAAACGGGTCAAGCAGGCTGTTTTACAGGCCGACTTTGTTACGCATCCAAAACAAGCGGAGAGATCAGACTTCATAACAGTCAGCTGATTACTGTACATATGGTACCTAGTTTTTTTTAAATGAGTCACAGCATGACGGGCAGCAGCAAGGTGCTGTATGTGGCTGCAGGTACTGCATGGAAAGCTGACAGTAAAGGTGCAGCAATTTCAATACAGAATCAAAAAATGAAAAAAAATGAGTGAATTGAAATTTACGCAGAGCATCTCACATTTACCTTCCTTAATGGAAACTACAGTCACTGACTACCAACAGACACATGGCAGCAGGTCTTACTTTATGCTTAAGTGATGGGACTTTTTATTCCGATCACTTAAGACACTTTTAAGTCACTTAAAGGGCCCATTTAACAGAAAACATAAACTTCCTTATTTTTTTGGAGTTTACTGTAGTACATAAACACTGTTCCATCACACTTTTAAACTTCTTTAATTGATTTTCTATGTATTCTTTTATTTCATTTTTTTTTTTACTTGCTACTATTTTTATGCTTAATATTTTTTATTCTACTCCTGTAAAGCACACTGAATGACCTTCATGTATGATAATGGGCTATAGAAATCAACAGGCCAAAAATATGCAAATATGTTGGTCTGAAAGACGCAGTGATAACG
The DNA here is from genome assembly GCA_037974445.1 of Brycinus macrolepidotus. NCBI lineage: Eukaryota > Metazoa > Chordata > Actinopteri > Characiformes > Alestidae > Brycinus > Brycinus macrolepidotus. The sequence goes on from JBBPCZ010003423.1 coordinate 7,596, forward strand.
GAACAGGCCATTTTTGCTGTCTGTTCCGTTATCACTGCATCTTTCAGACCAACATATTTGCATATTTTTGCCCCGCCCATTCACACGGATGCTTGAAGAGTGGTACAGCCAAGACTTCTTTCTGAATGAGGCAGCCAATCAGAGCAGAGGTGTTCTACATATTTCAGTCTTCAAAGCAATAACCTGTTTAATTATAAGTGACGGAGCGGTTTTAAAACTGGTAAAATGAAACCATTTCTGTACATTAAACCACAACTATCATAAGCAGACTACAAGTAAAAACATACAAGTAAACGTTTGGGGCAGCTGGTGGCCAGGTGTTTAGGGAATTGCCCCTGCTATCAGAAGGTTGTGGGTTCGAATCCCAGGACTGCCAGTGGCACCACTGAGGCATTCTTAAGCAAGGTACCGTCCCCACACACTGCAGCCCACTGCTTCACTCGGGTGAATGGGTTAAACGCAGAGGACTTAAGCAATGTCCTCCAGGATCAATATAATGAGTAAAACAAAAAAATAAAATAAATAAAAGGTGATTTCTTCTTCTTCTATTTTGGGCTGCACCCGATTAGGAGTCGCCACAGCGGATCAACCGTCTCCATTTCCTTTTCTCCTCTGCATCTTCCTCTCTCACATCAACTGCCTGCTTGTCCTCTCTCACCACATCCATAAACCTCCTACTAGGCCTTCCTCTTCTCCTCTTCCCTGCAGCTCCATCCTCAGCATCCTTCACCCAACACACTCAGAGTCTCTCCTCAGCACATGTCCAAACCAGCGCAAACTTGCCTCTCTGACTTTTCTTCCAAAAGGTCCAACTCGAGCTTTCCCTCCAATAAACTCTTTCTTGAATAAAAAGGGATGTACCATTTAAAACTTCATTTTCCTTGTGTTAGAATGGGACATCGTATCGAGCCTGTAAACACGTGTATCATTACATTCCCAGCCTCCAGGCTCCAGGGAAGGCAGGTGAAAGCTCTCAAAGGACAGCTGGGTGGGATACGCATGGGTTAAAGACCTCCCTGCTTAACTGGCCTGATCCTGGAGCTCGCAGCTGCGAAGTAACGATCCAATCAAAGTGTATGAAACAGTTCACAGGAGGCAGATGAGGCTCAGAAACCACAGCCATTTATGGTGGTGTGAGGTGCGGTCCAGGGCTGTATGGCCATGGCCATGCCCATGCAAACATGCAAGGCTGGGCATCAATGCAGACATGACATGACATGACATGACATGACAGCTGACCCTCGGTGTGTTCTGGGTCCTCCTCGTCCCCGTCCTGGCTCCAAATCTCCCTCTCTGGGTTTTTTTTGGGAAGGTTATGAGCTCATTAGCTGGAGATTTGGGGTGTTTTTCACCTCATCTCACACCAGCTAAAGCAGAAAAAGCCCAAGTTTCACGAGCTGACTAATATCTGAAGCGACAATCTGCAAAAAACACCCAGGCAGCGAGAGGTAAAGTGGTGAAGTGGCCTAGGCTGCAAACTAAAGACATTTAAAATGACAGGCTAACGGCTAACGCAGCTAAGCTAAAACTGCCCTGCTAGCGAGAGGAGATTTTTAAAAAGGCACCCAAAGCGGACCCTGACAGCTTGTTTTACATAACCAGCACCACTGCCTATCTGAAGGACGTCCAGAAGCCAAACATTTGCATGTCATCCAGCAAGAAATGAAGCAGAAAGAGCTCTGCTTGGTGCTGACTCTCTGTGTGGCTGCTAGCGCTAGCAACGTACAGGAGCGTCCGTCTACCGCTCACACACATATCAGTAAAAAATAAAGCTCGGAATAAACAATTATGGGAAGAAGCACAGCAAAGACTAAACCCACAAAAACAAGACAGATGGAAGAGCCCACCAAACGTCCTACCTGGTGCCAAAGAAGAGGGTTTACTTATGTTTATTCCGGAGAGGTTTGAGAAAACATCGCCCAGCTTTAGCAGCACAACCGCCGTAAACACAAACAGCCAGACTAGCACTACTGCGCATGCGCAAGCCTCCAAACCCTGCTGGGGTTCTGAGTCACTCACTTTCTCAATTTATTATTGTTGGTGTTATTGCTGTTATTAGTATTGGTGGTTATAATTATTTTTTATTATTGTTATTTTTTCACAACTATCCACAATTTTTTTCAAGTCTAACTATTAATTCACGTTTGAGCGTGCAAAATGTTATATAACCAAATGAACTGATTTATTGTTGAAAATTGATGTTGCATAAAAGTTAAAAATGATTACTTGATATAAAAACAAAAGCTGTAATTTGTAACAGCATAACAACTCAACGTTACATGAAAACAAAATGCATTTTGCACAAAAGTGAATACAGAAATAGTTCTAGTTGTGAAAAATGAATTGCCACTTTGTAATTAGAAATATTTATTCATATTATTCATTCATATCACTTTTCCCCAAAAATTGAATGGGGAAAAGGCTCATTTATAACTATTCGTTGAATTCTAACTATTGATGACTGAAATTAGAGATAGAAAAGAACTCCCACCAGTACTTGAATTTTGACATAACACTAACATTTCTTTCACGTTACAGAGTTTCAATAGTACTAATACCATTTTATTTGGTCTTTTTTTGAAGGCTATACAACTTTCTATACACACACTCACTTCTCTTTTTTTTTTTTTTTTTTTTTTTTTTTTTTAAGAGTCTAACTGCAATGCCGGAATTTTCTAGGAAACTCAGTTTCCTCCCTTTTACAGTCAAGTCCAGTTTCATAACCTGTAATATGAACATTGTGGCCAATGCTTCACTTACACGAATCATAAGTGTAATAATGTTCTTTTTTAGGTGCTACAAATAAAAAAAAACTGTGATTTGATCTTCAGTTTGTGATGATCTACAGGCCCAGCACAAATCCCCTTCACTGTCCAGTCAATATAAGATAAGATAAGATAAGATATACTTTATTTATCCCGAGGGAAATTCTTGTAAGATATACTTTATATATGTATGTCCTTTGTCAATATTGTTAATATAATAAAAATGCTCTTTTAAATGTGTTTCACATATTTCAGTAATTTTTGGCACACAAAGTTGCCAGTTATTTCATAATGACTTCACTGAGTGTTCCAGGTTTCCTGCTCTAAATGAAAAGGTTATTGAGCAACTTGGTGTATTTCATAATGCAGGAAATGGTGCTGGGGTTTTGATTATCCTCAGTATTAAAGTGAACAGATTGAACAAAAGCAACATTTTGTCAGTCCATACAAATTATTAAAGGCTTCATACCATGTAAAGCCTAATTTCTCACCAGTTTAAAAAGAAATATCCAATATAACGACATTTCGAAATTTGCACACCAACCAGGCAAAAACAGGCAAAAAAAACAGGCAAAAAACCCCCAAAAAAGTATATATAATTTTGATATTTATCTATCTATATAGATAGATAGATATACAGATATATATAGATATAGATATATATAGATAGATAAATAATTTTGATATATACATACATATATATACACACATATATAAACACACACACACACACACACACACACACACACACACACAGTCACCTAGCCATCATTGTGCATCTTGTTAAAGTTACTCAGATCCTTATACTCACCCATTGTTCCTGCTTTCAACACAACTACAAAAACTGATTGTTTAGTAGCTTCCTAATACATTCCACCCCTTGACAGGCACCATATAAAGAAATAAAAATCTCCAGTTTATAAAATGGTTAAGTCTTAAAATCGTGTGGTGTACAAAAACGTTTGACCAGTAGTGCATTTTATTGCTAGTTTGAAATTTGTGCTCCTTTTGAACATGTGCATTTTTACTGTACAGCACCTGCAGTTCCACAACTCCTCCACCAGATGGCTCTGCTGGACAAGCACTTGGAACAGAAGAGGCAAAACTCATTTAATGATGAAAGTCTTTTATTACCTCAGCATGCAATTACACGTCATGATCTTTAAGTTCATCTCATGTCATCAGCTTGCTCGGTACAGTGGAGCGAAACTTAGCCAAGGTACAAAAAGCAAGGAGGGGAAGTGGGGGGCATTAAGAATCCACTCTGCAGAAGGTACATGTCCATAATCGTATCAAACTCGAGCCTGCCTTGCATGGCCAGAAGCAGGAGAGAAGTCTGTTCAGTGGTACTTTCAAAAGCAAACAAAACGCGTTAAAATAGTTTCCGTTTATATTTCATCAAAAGATATTCCTAACCTTTAGAATCTCTCTGTTAAATATTCTCTCTCTTTTTTTTTTTAAATATAGTTGATTATCATAAAACTGTGCAGTTAAGTCCATCTAACGATGGCTCTGGCTGTATAAACTGACGGATGTGTACCATCTTGTATTACATTTACAATTAAATCGAACAATAGATTTGCAAAGGAAATGTCTAATACAGACGTAGAAATATTCAATAAACATCAGCTCCGTTACACGTACTCGTACATACGACGTGCAAGCATATATCATTATGACCAAGCCTGCCAAGTTATTGCGGCTAAAACAAATTTTTAAAATTCAAAATACAAAAAAAGATAAGAGACATTTCCGGTGGAAAAGAACACAGGTGTCTGAATCTCCTAATCAAGACAGAGTTAAGTGCTGCAGACGGACACCGAGTGCAATGTCAATGTGAGGCCACATGGCAGGCATGCGCAAGACATCAACAGCAGGGGGCAGTAGAATCACAAAAATACAATCACACCAACTCCTGACATCATACACATTCCTTTAAAATGCAGTGGCATCATGCATGTGCAACCCAGAGCTGTGTGTTCCAGCTCTGAAACAAAGAAAGCAGCTTATCCTGTAAGGCTTTGTGAATCGGACCCAAAAAAGTGTGAATAAGGGGATATGAAACGCATCCAATGAGCTGAAAAGGTCTTAAAAAAAAAAAAAAAAAAAAAAAAAAAAAAAAAAAATTATTAAAAAATTTAAAAAGTTGAATTGAAAAATGCTAACCCTGCCCTAAATCCCTAACCCCCACACACACAGGCATCAGAGAGAGACATTAAGTGCAGTAAACAATTGTGTAACAGTGAAGCTACATTAGTTCAAGCGTACTTGCATTCAAACAACTCAGTGCAGAGGTTGTAATCAGTAGATCTGCCGTAACTGGTCTTCCCTGTAGAGACCAACAAGGAAGGCCTGTGGCTGAAAACAATAATAAACACAAACACACGAGTCGCAGGAGGAACAGTGAAAACGCGACGGCCATGACTACACTCAGATTTCAGCTTTCGGTTCTTTCTCTTTGCACATCACGTTTTAAACAATGCCTTCAAGAATTCGGAAAGAGTGTCAAGAGCTAGAAGAGTCACGCAATATGTTGTTTTCCTTCTAAAGGCTTCAAATCTTCAAAGAGTTAAGGGAGGTGTGCAAGAAGCTGCTCTAGACATTTCCATCACAGAAAGAAAAAAAAAGAATTCTGTGATGGAAAAAACAAACACTTTTCCTCGGTGACGGAAATGTTCAGAGCAGAAAAACAGCTATTTTAAACAGTCGAGTGGTGGCGGCATCTCACTGAACATCCTTTTTAAAATAAAGGCTCCTAAATGGTGTGCAGCTCAAAAGTAGATTAAGAAACTATGTTGTGTGGAAGTTGTGGGTGATACTGACAATTCTTACTCACAAAGAGCTGGTGTGGCTGCAGAAGCTCAGTCTGAAGTCTGAGACAATGTGGAATCAGGTGAGCTCTTAATTGTTAGAAAACCTGCAGCCACACCGGCTCTTTGTTGAACCCACTGCCTTCTGAATATAGAGATTCAGACAGACCAGGCTAACATGGTTTTTAATGTGCTTTGATAAAGTTAATGAACTCTTGCTCTGAGTGCACCTACTCCGTACTAATTGAACATCTGTCTGACCAAAGCTCAATTTGGACAGAATATAATTGAAATAGGATCCTGGACTCAATTCTTATATCACAGAAGCTTCTGATTTTTATCCCTCATCTCCAGCCTCTCTACTGGAAGGGATTATTAAGACATAAGGGTATAAAAGTAAATTTTATTTTCACATATCCACAATATCAATTGTTTCCTAGAAATGATGTCAGTCATGACCATATGAGACACAAACACAGGGCTGATTGAAAATACAACCCACTAGGAACTGCCTCATCCTACAGTCATTACATTGGTGTTTATTTACCGGATGAGAATTATATCACTGAGCTTGTTTTGATTAGACTGTTTTATTCTATTCTGCTTCTCTTACAGTGCCGTCAACTACGATATTATGAATGTTAACCTGGACAGAAGCCACATTTACTGATAGAAGACCAATCATGTTTTATATCTGGATTTTAACCTTTTCTTTCTAAAAAAGTTGAAGAACCTGCATCACATACCCTGTAGGTAACAGTCCTGAGGTTCACAAAAGCTGAAACATGCTGCTTAGCAACAGACTCACTTATTTAATTGGCATTATGCCACATATCTGTCAAACATATGTCAAACATAAGCACGGGTGTATATACCATATATACTAATATCATACCATCATACTGTCCTGTTGCTACATTGCAGTAATACAGTATATGACTGTGTTAATATCGTATACTGCAGTATAACATTAAGATGGTATGAGGACATGAAAATACGAATGAGGTTTATTGAAAGTCATATACCTTTACAACGCCCAAGACCAATACATTTCCAAAAATGTCCAAGACCAACATATATATATATATATAGTGCAGCGACATAAACGTAAATCACCTGTCCCTACTCACAGAACCGCCACGAAATGCTCATCACACTCACAGCTCATTCACAAAAAAGTTTTTTTTAAAAAGGATCACGCACTGAAAGGTTCTTTAGGTCACTAGAAGCGGTTCTTCTACAGCATTTCCCCAAAGAACCCTTTCTGACACCCTTAAAATTAAGAGTGCACTGAAAACAAAGGCATTCAGGCACTGAATTCTGACCAGTGACCAGCAGCACATGGCAAAAGCAGACAGAAGCATGAAGATAGTTTCAGTAAACAGTAGAAAATGGCTTGTTGTGCACAGGCAGCAGCTCCTCTGCCTCCATCCACTGCATCCGCATTAAACATATTTTAGGGGGGGAAAAAAATCCTATTATAAATAGGAGATACATCCCTTAAGCACTGCAACACATCTTTCCCTCAACTTGTCACCCACTCAGGGGAGGAAAAAAAAAATGACAAAGTGCACAAAACTGCAGTAGAATAACAGCGGTTTCGGGCAGTGCAGGGATCATCAATAGGAACACCATATTCAGTTTGACCTGTGATAGACTGAACTCTTTTAAACGAGCAGATGGAACACCTGCAGAAAACGCACTGGTTAACGAAGCTGGCTGCATCGCTTTCCGATGACCAAATTACCAAACACGGAAGGAAAGAGGTTCCTGATACAAAATACTCGACAAACAACTTCACAGAAGTTAGCGATGTTTCATTCAAACAACAACACAAAAAAGGATGCATCTAAGAGAATTTTCATAGCGAGGAGGAGGCAGAGTACAGCAGCGTGTGCTCAATCTGAAACCTTCAACACAAACTGAAGAAGGAAGGCTGCTGTGAGAAGCCTGCAGAAAATAGGGAACTAGGGGTGGGGAAAAAAGGGGAAAACAGAAGTGTTCCGAGTTCCATTTTCTGCCTATTCCGAAGCGAAACAATACTGAGCTTAACTACAACCTCCTGCGGTCGCTCTCTAGCGAGAAGTAACGCTGGGCCAGAAGTTGGGGTCAGATTTATCTGCAGGCCTGGTCAAAAGTGAAAGACGGTAATCTGGTCACGATGGTCACTGCGCACACAGTAATGCTGCTATATTACGGAGCCCTTAAACACAAGACAGATGGCTTGAACAAAAGGTAGCAAAAAAATACACCAAGTACCACTTCCCAGGCACATAATACGCAAGAAATGGGTTCTTTGCAAAACCTAATAAACAAACAATGAAGCACACGTTTCATGCATGTTAATTCAGTGGTTAATACTGCACACGACATCGGCAATGCACAGTATCTACTGAGCACCTGGCTTATTACACACACACACACACACACACACACACACACACACACACACACACACACACACACACACACACACACACAC
>JBBPCZ010003453.1:0-15650 GCA_037974445.1 Brycinus macrolepidotus
GTAAAAGTAAAAGTAAGTACTTAGTACTTTCACTTAAGTAAGATTGTTGATGTAGCACTTCTACTTTTACTTTAGTACATATTTTGCAGGATATTTGTACTTTTACTTAAGTACTAAGCTTCAGTACTTCCTCCACCACTGATACTGCCACACTACACACCTGACTGGATGAATTCTGACGTCATGCATGCCTCTGTGTTTTTTCCAGTTGCTAGTCACACAAAGTCGTGAGTTCTAATTAAGCAGTAATCATTTTATTTGAGTATGGTTTCAGGCCACTCTTCTGACCTCTGCCTGAGACAAGGAGTCGTTGTTATTTCTTACAATATGATAATGTTACTTCTCAAGGGACGGAACAAATGTATAAACCACAGCTAAAGATGATGTTACTACCATTGAAAAGTTTTTTTCAAACAAAAGTATCTTTACAGATTTTACGACTTGGGTAAAAATATAAAGGAAGTATTGAGTAACCTGTAGAACTACTACAGGTTTTCAAAAAATATATAAAAATTTAATACAGTACTCAATACAAGCACGGGAGGGAGCTGAAGTTTGTCAGGCCCTAAACTGAAGTGGTGCATCTAAAAAGTCCCAGGTGGGACGTGTCCCAAAGTAGTGCAGACGCTGTCACCAACAGAACACAATGCAAGTTAACACAATAGACAGATTAGCATTTTCTCCGACTGAAATAGAACTGGATACAAAGTCCGTTCCTTTCCTTACGAAAATACTCATGTATACACCAACAACTGTACAAGGGGAACCTTAAACCCAAAACAAGTTTGTAGCTACTACCTCTCCCATCTCCCAGACTAGGTTTTAAGGAGGGATTGGGGATGTGTTCTCTATTTCCATAACAAAGAAAGCTCAGCAAGCCGTGCAGGAAACAGGGGGATCTGGCTCGTTTCCGCCTCTGCCCAAACTGGACCACTCCACCAACTGTAACTAGATATTCTTTGTTAATTACGTATAAAACCAGATTGCATTTCCACGAGAAAATGCGGTGTGATTGCGTGGTTGCTATGGTAACCGTGGTTGTTACTAGGCGGTTGCTATGGCGTTGCTAGGTGGTTACTCTAGCAGCGCAGGTGCTTGCTAAGGTGTAGCTAGCTCAGCTGGTTGCTACGGTAACTGTAGTGGTTGCTGTTGTGCTGCTAGGTGGTTACTATGGTTTCATATCTGAGGGTCAATGTAAAAACACTGGTCAAAAAGACAGGGGTTCCAGTACAGAAACATCAGTTCCCTCTCACTTTTTAAATCCAAACTCAAAACCCTTCTGTTGAAGCTGGCATATTGTCTTTAAATTATTTGCATTGTCCAGTTTTATCCTGTTTGTAATGCTTGTTTATTTTCCCCTTTTTGTTCTTTATTGTTGTTTATCTACTTGCACTTCTTGTACGGTGTCCTTGGGTGCTAGAAAGGCGCCTATAAATAAAATGTATTATTACTACTTCTTCACAACGAGAGGATCGATACGTAGCATGTGTCTTTTTTGCAGAGAGAGAGAGACACATCCAAACATTGGTTTTATGGTCAAAAGAAAGTTTATGTTAAAAAATGTTCCAGGTACAGATCACACTGGGATCTGTACCCGGGACTCTGTGTTTCTAATCCTTACGGGAGTGTGCGCACTGTCAAACTGCTCAGAGAACCAGAGAAAAATCTCAAGGTTGTTGTGGAAAAAAAAAAGTCTTCTCCCTCCAAGGATTCAGAGGGGGCGGGGCGTGAACGCGCCAGCTCTTACCAAGCCATTTATGGGTGAGGACGACTGAATGCATAGCTGATTATTTTTAATTAAACCTCAACAAACAGTGACACATGTCTTCTTTCATATAACTGACCTGAGCTTTAGTGTCTTGATGTCTGTTTATGAGTCTGCTGTGTGTTTTGCTCTGCTTATTTTTCTCCGCGTTTGTGTTTGTGTTTTTGTCCCTTTCCCGCTGCCTTAGCCGTGACATCACAGACTCTCTCAACCATTACAACCTTACAGAGCCGACTCGACCAGGAAAATCCCTTTTTTAAGCGATCAATACTTGGCCCCTGATCATCCGATCAAAAATCTGAATACATGGGTGCTGCACCGGATATTAATGGACATTTTGATGTTAGAATGGTTCCAAAATTCTGTACGAGCTCGGGGGAGCTCCTCTTTTGGCTATAAAAAGAATAATAAAAATAAAACTTAAGAAGAACAGTAGAGTGATTGCTGACGCAGTCACACTAATAATAACAATAATAATTATGATAATAATAAGAAGAAGAAGAAGGAAAAGAAGAGAACTTAAGAAGAGCAACAGCATGATTGTTTCCACAGTCACACTAATGATAAAAATAAAACTTAAGAAGAACAGCAGTGTGATTGCTGACGCAGTCACACTAATAATAACAATAATAATTATGATAATAAGAAGAAGAAGAAGAAGGAAAAGAAGAGAACTTAAGAAGAGCAACAGCATGATTGTTTCCACAGTCACACTAATGATAAAAATAAAACTTAAGAAGAACAGCAGTGTGATTGCTGACGCTGTCACAATAATAAAAATAAAACTTAACAAGAACACGTTAATAATAAAATAAACTTAATAATAAAACTAATAATAATAAAACTTAAGAAAAATAAAACTTAAGAAAAAAATGTGTGATTGCTACTGCAATCACGCTAATAAAAACAAAACTTAAGATGAATAAAATGGAAAAGGTGCAAATTAATGTATTTTCACAAGATGTTAATTGAAGGTTGTTCCAAAAATGAACAGTGAAGAAACAGTTTGAAGAAAATAGAGAGAGAAGGTTGATCCATCTATTTGGTGAGTAAAAACAATGCCAGTACAGATTTTTATCAGAACGGTGACTGATACCGTAATAAAGAAGTGAGTAACTATCTAGATTGGACAATCTCACAGTACAGTAAAATGAATGGTTGACTAAAAAGTCATTTCCCCCCCCCGCCCAACCCCAAATAGATGATAGGACGAGACACACTTATTTGCTTCCTCACTTTTACACTGGAGTATGAGGTTAATGTGACTAAAACATAATGAAACTATTTTTGAGTGACATAGACTTTGATTACATTAGAGACCTAGTTCCAGTCCAAAACTGAAAAACCAGTTCAGGCACCCACATGTGTTTCGGCTGATCAGTTTCATTGGTTAGGGGACAACTGGATACATTCATTTTTCAGATAACCATTAAATTATTCAGTAAAGTGGGCTAAGAAACGATGCAGAGAAACAGACGGACTGCAGTCTGTATATTATGCCCATGTGGGAAGTGGACTGATAAAATGAACAATGGCTGTGAATACAAGGTACATGGAACTAAAAGTGGCTTGTCAAAGTATATATACTGACTTACTAACAATTTCCGGACTGAGGAAGACTGTTGAAATAATATTATAATATTAGCGTATGCATGCTGCAGCTGGAAAGACAGTCGCTCAGCTTGGAGCAGCCTTGTTTTGAAGACAAGCAGCAACAAAATGTGCTGTCAGAAGAGGGCGATGTAACGATATGATGATGTTCAGGAGGGCCAAACACGTTCTATCAAGTAACGTTTTATTCCACTGTTACATTACAGCAAACATGTTATATTTTCCTTTTTTCTCTCCAAAGTAATATTAATATAGATTACATAGTTCATCATATTTTCAAGTCACTTTTTCTAACCACTTGCATTAATAATCTGTTCTTATATTCTTCCTGTTACAGTTACTTGTCAGTTTATTGTAATAGTTTCTTTATCATTCTGTTTGCACTATTACTATTTTATTTAATTTATCTGTTATTGTTACTTGTTAGTTTTTTTGCAATAGCTTACTTATTATTCCGCTTGCACTATTACTATTTTTTCTTATCCTTATACCTCTTGTTGCAATGAGTGCATGTTTATGACAAAAGAATTTCCCTCGAGATAAATAAAGTTCTTTCTTATCTTCTTATCTTATCTTAGTTCCTCAGATGCATCCTTCTTCTCGGGACATAGATTTGCAGAAGACTCCACTAAGCACTTTTTAACAAATTTCCCATCAGAAAAGGGTTTTTTACTGTTCCTTGTTATCAATCCCTCTGCACTCCTCACTTTCTCCTCTTCAGATAAGGTTTTTTAAGGTATTTGTCTGCATGTTTGGTCTCGAAATGACGACTTGGCAGTGATGTGTGATCTTTGCGTACAAAGCGAACAGTTTTACCGTTAACCCCTGTGAGAGAAATACCCAGGATTTGTCTCCAGGATTTGTTTAATGCTCTGTTTTCGGCATCAGCCTTTCATTTTTTACCACACATTTTGATCTCCGTCTCTGCGTATCGTCACGTTTCGTGGTGCTGCACTGCATCCTGCGTGTGCACAGACGGGCAGGATGACACGCCCAGGCAGGTACCAGAGGAAAAAAGTTGCTGTCAGCATTACTGAACATGTAAACAGGAAAAAAAAGCACGCACCATCAAATTAAGTGTTTCATTTCAGATATAAACTAGTTTAGAAATTTTTACTCGATTTTCTAGTTTGATGTGTGGTTTGTCTCAGACCTCCTGAGGGCCGGAGGTGGTCGCGTAATGCCCAGGCCTGATACAGTGTGTGAATGTATTTCTACTTTTCGTCTGTAATTTCGAATGTAATTTCTCTGAACCTACTCATGAATGTGCCACAGCGTTAAACCGTATGTTTTAAACGATGTTTATAGTAAAAATGATACAAACACTATAAAAAAATTACATAAAAACTACATGAAAATGTCAAATAAGAACAATAAAATCTGCTAAAATCAGAGGTTTCTTGCCAGTTCCTATATTAGCAGGTCAGGTTCAGAGTGGTTTGGAGTTCGAAGTGTCTTTGTTTACCTCTGAGTGTGGAATTGCTGGCATGAAAGGTCAACAGAGGCACCTTTTTGCTTTCTCTGCGGTTATATTTCCCATCACTGTTTAACAACTGTGTTTTAATATTTAGTTATGTAAGTTAGAGAATATGTTTCAAATTTATTTTATCGCTTTTCAAAATACATTCAAACAGTAATTCGATGCCAGCTGATGTTATTATTTGCAAAATTATTTATGGTCTATCTCAACTTTGCATTTTTTTTGCACATTTACCTACTCTGCTGCTAGAATGCAGTATGTCATGATACAATACTCATTCAAACCGGTACTGTTACTGCTCCTGTCCGCTGCACAGTGTGTTGTCTCGCCCTGAAAATTATTGTTCAGGTGTAATTCTCATTTATGGAGTAACAGGTTCAGTCTGTAACAGACCCCCCCCGGTAGGGTCTTCCAGTCTGAGGCATTGCAGTTACCAGAACAAGCCGTGATGCAGCCGCTTCGTATGGTCTCTATAGTCTATCTATAGAATGTGTGAGTATGTGGGGGTGGCCTCTTAGTTTCCGCATGAAGCCAAGACCCTACTAGGCTTTCTTTGTGATGGAGCTGCTGCTGAGAATACGCGAACGCCCCGGAGAGTCTCCACAGAGGACTCGATGATGATCACAGTGTGGATGCAGCGCTGCATTGCTACACAGTCATGGTTTAGCAGGATGAAGAGCAGAGGACTCAACACACAGTCCAGGGGGAGGAGATGCTGCTCCTGGTCCCGACTGAGGTGTCCTAGTCAGGAACCCCAGGATCCAGTTGCAGAGGGAGGTCCTCAGGTCCGGCAGTTTCAGCTCTTCTATAAGATGCTGAGGAAGTAAAGAAAAGTCACCATTTTTGTCACATGTGAACACACCACAGTGTGAACAGTGTGAAATTCTTTCTCTACATTTAACCAAGAGAGGCAGCGGGCAGCCAGGAACACTGCGCCCGGGGAGCAGTGTGTGGGGACGGTACCTTGCTCAGGAGTACCTCAGTGGTGCCACTAGCAGTCTTGGGATTCCAACCCATGGCTTTCTGATCACAGGGCGAACTCCCTAACCACCAGACCACCAGCTGGTGTTGAATGCTGAAATATAAACAGCGTTCTGACATAACTGTGCTTTTTATTCAGATGGGTGAGGGCCAGGTGACGGGCGATGGCAGGGGTGGTGGTGGTGGTGGCATCATCTGTTGAACGATTGGGTCAATACACAATCTGCAGGGAGCCCAGTGAGGGGCACAGATGGGTTTATGTGCCTCATGACAAGCCTCTCGAAGCACTTCATGATAACGAGTGTGAGCGTTTCGGGACAGTGGTCATTGGGGCAGGACACAAAAGACTTCCTGGGCACAAGGATGATGGTGTTGGTTTTAGGTCCACTGCTCCACAGCCCAGTGCTGGTGGGCTCTATACTGACACCTGGCACTGAGCGTGGCAACCTCAGGCTGTGTGCCATACTTGGATATTTTTTGACATATAGGGCCAGTTTCTCAGATTCAGATTCAGATTAAGATAAGATAAGATAAGATAAGATGAACTTTATTTATCCCGAGGGAAATTCTTCTTAAAGCGAGGCTTACACTAAAAAGAATTTCGATTCACTCAAATGTGATTCACTGTTGACACAGAAATACAGTCTTGGAATAGAACGAATCCAAATCTGAGAAACTGCCCGACAACATTGTTTACAAGTTCAAAAGCTGCTGAGGGTTTCCAGACACTAGAGGGAGTTCAAAAGTTACACTTTATTCTCCCGTGTTTTAAGTCATAGTATAGACCTATAATACTAACAGTGTTAAAAAAACAAAAGTGTGTGTCTATTTCTGGAATCAAGCCTTAATTTTAAAATAGTGACAGTAGATACAAATATGAGCGAGTTCTGCATGCATATACATGAGAAGTTGTAATTTGTTTATCTGTTTAGCATATATATAGCATATATATATATATAGCATATATAAATTTACTGTACATAAATGATTATTCATTATATTCTTGTACTTATAATCTTGCAGCAGGGTTCTTTTTAAAAATATACAGGAAATTACTTTACAATCGTGAAATCTTCATGATTCAGTGTCTTTCACTCAAAATAGTGCCTGATACCATTCAAACACACATCAAATGATTTGTCAAAGCGGAGCAGGTCCCACGCAGGCTTTATCTAATTCTGTGATCTCTGCACAGTCGCTCTCCATATGACAGGTGTCAAGAAAACAAACTAGTCTCTGATCAGTGCATTGATAAGCACATGGGTGGGGGATTTTATGTCTGCGTGGTGTGTCGTCTCGCAGGGCCTTTTGAATAAATGAATAATTTCCTGTCAGTGTCAGTTTTTACTGCTTTGGGCAAAGAATCTTAGCTGTTGACTCACTTCATCACTAGTTAGCCATAACTGTTGCTACCTCAAATAAGTGCAGCGCACACAATTAGTTTCCTCACTTTTTCTCACAGTTATGGGAACAAGACCTATGCTAGTTTTTAAAAAAAAAAAAAAAAAACACTGCGTTCAGAAGCTTTAAAGTTCTACTTCACTGAAAAATCAAATTTATTCGGGTTCCTCCTTAACCAGCCTGTATGTAAACAGCTGTATATTTGGTTTCTGACGGTTGCTTCTTTAGTTTTGCGCTGGAGCCTCAGTGTTAGTGTAGTTATAAAAGAATGGAAGTCTATTTCACCCAAAGTCTTTCTGGCTGTTACATGTTTTGCAGCGCCATCAAAAAACGATAGAGTTCAAACATGTCTTAGTACGTCCACAACCGGGCTAAGTGGGAAGCTGTAGATTCAATTTTGCAGTTTAAGACTTTTTTAAAATAGAAGAGAACGTCATATTTAGAGTGAGAAGACTAAAGCCGCTGAAGCTTTAAAAGGGTTTGTGAGGAGTTTGCTGTTTGTTGAAAATTCTTTCTCTGGTTCGGTCTCCAAAATGCCTGTGTCACATGATCCTAGTACAGTCATGGTTTTTGCGTGTTTTCTAAGTTGAGGCCTCCCAAGGCTCTGAAGTGTGAAACTGCTCCTTCCTGTGCATGTGTGTTTGGGTGTATGTGTATGTGTGCGTGTGTGTGTGTGCATGTGTGTGTGAGAGAGAGAGAGACAATGTGTTTTTCAGCCCCAGAGGAACACACGCATCAGCACCAGCCTAACTGAAACTGCGTCGTGCCAATAACAGTCTAAAGTCAGAATCGCAGTGTCGTGGATGTGCACCGTGTATGATGCATAATTCTATTCTTATGTCTCATGCGCATTCAGAATAACCCGTTCTGCGCAAATGCAGTTCACCATAAACGGCCGCAGTTCTGAATGCAAAGCACCAGCCAATAACCGAAAAAGAAAATGCAAATAGAAAAGAAGTTCCTTGAAAGCACGAAATGTTACGTCACGAAATGTGTCACTTGAAACGCCACAGTCATTCCTCCACGTTTCAGTCCTGATTTTAGTGAATTGTAATAGTAAGCCTACTGAGGTTACTCATCGAGGCTTGCTCCTCTGTGAAAATCCATCAGCTTGCAGTTATAGGGTTTAACTCCTCAAAAACAGCCAAGACACAAATGCGACCAGAGATAAAGCATGGTGAATCGCTAAGCGTGTTATAAACCAGAGCTCGGCCGTTCCTGTGCTTCAACAGGGCAGCCGGAGAGCTATTTTCAGTTGAGGAAGTGAAACGTGTGCAAGAGGTGACTTGCTTGGGCTTTGTTGGTCCCAGAGCTAAAATAGAGCTCGAAGTGTTTGTTTACATGTCTTTCCTTTCTTTCACACTTGGGTTGAGGTCATTTTTGTGAGCATCATTTGGAGGAGCCCCGTCCGGCGCTGGGGTTGCCATGGTGAGGACCACCTTCCCTTCGCTCTCTGTGTACTGAGGTCAGAATCTGGAAAGTCTTGCAGGAGTGGAGAGTGGAGGAGTGCCGGAGGACCCCCCGCCCCGGTATTACCCTCTAGAGCTGTGGAGGTTCACCCAGTTGAGCGGAAGGCGCGCCTCAGACACAGACGGAATGCAGGCACGTGCGGCAGTGCTGTCCCTTTCTTACGGTGCGTTGTTAACGTTTAAAAATAACCTCTTGGAATTATTCCCACACGACAGTATGATTTTTTTCCCGTTTCTTTGATTTCATTGTTTTGTTGAAGATGTTTCTGTGATTCAGCTCTTTTTTCTGGTCTCTGCAGGGGTTCTGCTCTGCTGGATCTGCTCAGAACCGACTCTTCCTAGAGCTTCTGCAGGTTAGTTGGATGTCCCTAGGCTACAGTAAGTGGACAGTAAGACGGTTTACGGTTTTATGCCAGTTTATTACAGTTATCTCGAAAAAAAAAAAAAAAAACCCATTAAGGAGAACATGTTCTTGGTGTCTCAGCCTGCGTTCCACTTTCCACTTTCCACACAGGGTCGACTACTGTCAAACCAGGGTTTTTCTGGCTAAATATAGTGTAGGCTATGTGTCACATGTTAAAACATGCAGGTATATGCATAAGAAGAACTGGAGAAGTTATAATACGTTATTTCTCTTGTTGTGTTCAGTGTTGCGTGTTGCTCAGTCGACACTTTTACACGTTCTAGCTTTTTCCTATCTGTTTTGGCGGGTCTAATATATATGTTGTTCTGTGCGATAAATGTTTCTATTTTGGACAGCCTTATTTTTGATTTGCCACTAGCTGTTGTTGTTGTTGCTGTTTTTCTCATCATTGTTGTTGTTGATTATTATTATTTATTGTTGTTGTTGTTGTTGTTGTTGTTGTTGTTGTTGTTGTTGTTGTTGTTGTTGGTGGTGGTGGTGGTGGTGGTGGTGGTGGTGGTGGTGGTGGTGGTGGTAGTGTTGTTGGTGGTGGTAGTGTTGCTGTTGTTATTATTCATTTTATTTAAAGGTGCCTTTCAAGGCGCTCAAGCACACCTTATAGACAAGCAAATCAGAATCAGATAAACAATGTATACCAGAGCATGTAATAATATATGATAATCCAAATATATGTAGGAAGTCAATGGTCAATAAATAAAATAAATAAAATAAATATTAAACACTATATCAAATCACGAAAGCGCAAAAGTGGATTTTGGGGCATGTTTGAAGAGTTGAGTTTTAAGAGTGGATTTGAAAGTGATTAGAGAGTTGATGGTGTGGAAATCTTGAAAGAGGGAATTCCATAGATGGGGGGGCACAGGAGTGAGGTACAGGGGTTCCAGGTTATGAAGAGCTTTGAATGCTAAAAGCAAAAGTTTAATATGAATATGATAATTATCTGGATGCCAGAGAAGTTTGAAAAGGAGTGATGTGTTCTGTGGAAGTGATAACATGATAGCAGCAGAATTCTGAACCAACCGAAGCCTCTGCAGGAGCTTGCGAGGGAGGCCAGCTAATATAGAATTACAGTAACTGATGGCTGATGTTACCAAAGCATGCACGAGGAAAGCAGTACTGTTATGTGTGAGGAAAGGATGAAAATGATGTATATGATGAAGGTTGAAACAGGTGACTAGGTAATTAAATTAATGTGTGCTTTGATAGATAAAGTACCGTTGAGGATGACACACAAGCTCCTAACCTGAGAGGAAGAAAACAACATGGAACTCTCAATTGTCAGAGTAAAACTGTCAAATTTGGCAGGAGTGTGTTTTGTACATATGAGAATGTAACAAACCTGCCCTTAATGAATAACAGATAAAGCGGTAAAGCTGCTAACAGATCTATAGGGTAGGGAACAAACCACCAAAACTCTTAAATCCGATCACGAAGTTTATTATACAAGCGTACACCACACAACCATGCACACACACCCACACACACAACCCCCCAGACACCCACAGTCCATGTATACAGTTCCTCGGGAAAGCTAGCAACGTCCTTCCTGTTCCCGAGCCTTTTGGCCCTCTAGCCTAGGGGCCGGCTAGGAAGCTGCTGCCCTCAGTCTCTCTCCCGGCTCCGCCCGGCAAGGGTGGGCTCCAGGACGGCACACCCGCACCACAGACAACAGAAGAGAAGACACACTAAAAAAAAAACCCCACATGCAAGGGAACAATTATTGTTCAGCACATAGGTTTTACAGCATAGGACAGCCATAGACAACATATTGCTAGTTTCCCATGCTTCTTTTATAGAAGGGACCTGGAAACAGACAATCTACCCAACTCTCTATAGCGCCCCGTTTGGAGAGAAGCCCGTAACTGCACCATGCTGTTACAAGAAGAACCTCAGTTTTATCACTACAGAGGAAAAAGAGGAAAACCAAGTTTTAATTTCAGGGAGGCAATCAGAAAGGATAGGATGTGGAAGAGCAGAGTCAGGTTCAGTAGATATGTAGAGTTGGGCGTCATCAGTATAGCAGTGAAACCAAATTCGAAATTTCCTGAAGTTATTGCCAAGCAGTAAAATATAGAAGTAAACAGAAGAGGGCCCATAACAGAACCCTGAGGAACACCACTAGTGACTGGAGTGGACTGAGACCTAAAGCTTTTAATTTGAACAAACTGACCAGGAGTAGGAAATGTCACTAATCCCAGTGGAAGTTAAATGGTCTAACAAAATGCTATGGGAGATTGTATCAAAGGCTGCAGTCAGATCTAATAACAGTAGTGTGGTTAACAGGCCAGAATCAGCAGCCGTCAGGTCATCAAGGTTATTTTGACTAAGTCTGTCTCTGTTCTATAGAAACGACAAAAACAAGACCGAAACTGTTCAGACAGATTTGCCAGTGAAATGTGGATGTACCTGCACTGCAACTGTTTTTTTTTTTTCCCAAGCAATTTGGACATAAAAAGGTAGATTCGAAACTGGTCGGAAATGATTGCGGTGATTGAGGTTCTAGCAGCTTTATTAAGAGATGAGGAAATGAGACCTTACGTAAGTGATGAAAGTATGATATAAGTTATCAAGGAGGAAAGAGAGGACAGGCAGGCTCTCTGGGTCTAGCTGGCAGGTGGAATATTTGGCTTTTTGAATAAGTGAAGAGAATATTTATCATATGTGAACACACCACAGCACACAATGTGAACAGTGTGAAATTCTTTCTCTGTATTTAACCCATTTAACTCATTTAACCCATTTTAACCCAATCACCAAGTGAAGCAGCGGGCAGCCAGGAACACAGCGCCTGGGGAGCAGAGTGTGGGGACGGTACCTTACTCAAGGGAACCTCAGTGGTGCCACTAGCAGTCCTGGGATTCGATAACAGAGCCATCTCCCTAACCACCAGGCCACCAGCTGCCCCAATTCAGAGACAGTCTGAAGATTAAAGAAAGAAAGGAATTTGGGTAGGACTCACAGGAAGCTGGATAGAAAAAGCTGTCTGTCGTGTTTGTTGATGAGGTCAGCAGCTGGTGGAAGTTATCAATTTTTGCATTAAAGAAATTCATAAAAGAATGACATTGTTCAGTGGAGTTAAAGTGAGGTGCAAGGGTATCAGGTGGCTGGATAACATTATTAACAGTGGCACAGAGAGCTCTAGTATTCCCATCACTTAACCTAAATTGTTTTTCGTAATGGACATAATTGGCAGCGAGAAGAGTGTCCTTATAGAAAAATGATCGTAATACATTTTTATGATTAGTGAAACAAGTTTTTGCAAACAGATGTTCTAGTCCATGGCCTTTAGTTTTAAGCTGGCACAAAGCAGGGGTGTACCATGGGGCAGGGTGGGTAAAAGAAACGGGCCATGATTTAGAGGAGTGTCCAAGAGGCTATGTAATTCATTGCTGTAATGGGAAACCAGTTCATTAGCAGTAGGCACATTTTCTTTAAAAGCAAGGTTGTTTGCAGAGAGTAGGTAAGATAGTATTCTTAATGTTACAGAACATGAAACAGTGGAATATGGCTTAAATCTGAATAATTTTATGTTGACATTGAAGGACAGTAACTTGTGGTCAGATATGGGCAAATCAGATGCAGTACAGTTGAGAGGGGTAATACCAGCACAGCAAATAATGTCCTATAGAATGTTTGGGAAAATCAGTGTACCGCTGTAAACCAACACTGTGAAGGCAAGATGTAAAATCACAAGAGAATTATTAAGATTATCCATGCATATTAAAAATCTTCCAACAACGTTACATTAGAGGACAGGCACAGGCACCAAGGATACTGTCCACTTTTCATTGTAAAGTATCGCAAGACAACCCTCCCTGCCCGAGGCGTGAGGTTCGGAGGTGTAAACGAACCCTTGGGGCACAGTCTGATTCAGCTAAGAAGCTGCTAGGTTTCTATCGTGCACAGGAAATCATACGTACGATCGTCCAAAAGATCATAGAGTTAAATAATCTAGTGGCGATGTTATTTTTGCCAGGCCTGTCATCAGCCGACCTAACTAATTTAACTAATACGCTGCGGTCGGCTGCCTGACCAGGCTTTCAAAAAGGATCTTTTTGGATTTGGGAAGTTAAAATTTCAATGGGACCCACGATGAATGTATCTCCAAAGACGATGTCGGATCATGTCCAAATGACGGGGCGGCTCAGCGGAGTGGGATTGGAGTGGGAATGTTCTGTAACCTTGTACTGGAGTAGCAGAGCCACAGGATGGAGAATTGGAGAAAGAATAATCCAGACAAAAGTAATCCATGCAAATAGAGTACTGATCATTTAAAAAATGGTTGAGAGACCTTTGTGACATATTGGGAAAGAGAGAGAATGGACCTTTAAAATGTCTGACAGAGTCAGTGATGTCACGCGTACGGAAGCTGAGGACGGAGAAAAAGGCGAAAAAACCAAATGTAGAGAAACACACTGAGCCAAACACATAGCACACTCATGAAACAGACTTTAAGACACTAAAGTTTAGGTCAGTTAAATATTAAAAAGATGTGCGTGTCTGTTTGTTGTGGTTTAATTAAACATGATCAGTCCGAGAATGCTGCCACGCGTTCAGCCGTACCCATCAATGGCTTGGTAAGAGTCAGAAATGCATCTTCTAGTTGTTATTATTATTCTTTTTATAGCAGGAATTTGGTGCTTCTTCGGTTAATATCCGATGCAGTGCGCGTGTATTCAGATTGCAACCACGCAATCACACTTTGTATTTTCTCACGGAAATGCGTCTAGTTGTTGTTGTTTTGCTATTCCTGCTGTTTATTATTGTTGCTCCTGTTGGTGGTGGAGGAGGTGTTTCTGCCGTTTATTATTATTATTATTATTATTATTACTATTATACCACTTTTCTCAAACTCAAGGTCACATTACTGTATCATTTAACAGGTACAGTAAATTATAGAAGAGAGCAAAAGTAGACCCAGAAAAGCATGATAATCAGAATGTGAACGAAAGATCTGAACTGGGCATATACAAAGTTGCAGATGAGAATATATGGTCAATATAAAAAGTTTTGTTTTAACTAAAAAAGCTTGTGCCTGGTCAGCCTAAACAGGCTGAGTAAAGTGAACTTCTTATGGTTAGTTAACAGAGCAGTAATTTGTGTTTTGGTGTTGATTGTTCTAACTCACGATTTCAAGTTCAATTAGCTTAAAATTTGAAGGCAGCCCGGTTGGGCGCAGTGAGAGAATTGGCTTTGAGAGGGAGTGACAGGAACTTAGATACCAGCCCATATATCTGAATATTTAGCGATGAGGCTGCAGGATGTCATTATCCAATGCGTTCATTTAACACAGGAAGAGTTAAGACCGAGGTGGAACTCGACTGGTGTGTCATCAGCGTGAAGCAAGTGCACTCTGAAAATGAGAAGACAGAGACAGGATCAGTTAAAGAAAGTGAAGAAAAGGGTCACAAAGCTTATCTGAGTCAGAAGCAGAATTCAAGGGTGAATAAATTTGTTTATGGTGACACAATACTGTAGGGCTCAATCTCTATTAATAACCGACACATTATTAGTCAGCTTATTTAGGACTCTGGTCTGGACTTCAGATGTTTCGTCTATTGTCCAGGACCTCACTAAATACTCTAGCTGGTCTCAGCTGAGTAAAATTACATATGTTGTTTTTTTCCCAAATAACTTCTACTTCATAACAAAAGAATTGCTTAATCTGACTTGTTCAGAAAATGAGTAACGGTTCAATTGTTCCAGAATCCACCTAGAATAGTCATTGGGATTGGCCTATTCTAGATACCGGCCAAAACTCCACCCGGTGCATCCATGCTCATCATTTTCATTTTGGCCACAGACACGATCTCTACAAGAATACATTGTCGATGTAGTGTTAGTGGCGTTGAATTGTTTATCATGCTGTAGTTTTGAAAATTCAACAAACTTTCAATTAATTGTGCCACTGATCAGTCGAACACAGGTGGAGATCCGTTATTGTGAGAAAAACTGCGGCTGGGATTCGGTCATGGGCACGAGCTGAAAGTGAGAGCTACAATATGAAGAAAAACGTCAAGCAAAGAGGCCAGAATTTTGTATAAAATGATTTAATATTGTTGATGACTTCTGTGAAAAAGTAGAGCGTTTTGCTTTATGAGTCATGAAGCTGTTGCAGCATCAGGTTCACAATGCTGTCTCACTCTTCTTCAAAATCTGACCCAACAGGCTGCAGAGTGAAATCTCATCTTATCTTGTAATCGTATAAAAGTTTTGTACACGCTAAAACGGACAATTACTAACAGGTAGCTGCAGCGTGAAGCGAAAAACAGCGTCCGAAAACCTAAACTGTGTGGGTACATAACAGGAGGCTGCCCCGTCCAACACCCTCCAGGGATACACAGGTCTGAGATCTGCTCCTGCCTCTGGTCTCACCTTCTGTCCAGATTACCTGTAGAAGTAAAGTGACCATTTTTTGTCATATGTGAACACACCACAGCACACAGTGTGAAATTCTTTCTCTATATTTAACCCATTTAACCCATTCACCAAGTGAAGCAGCGGGCAGCCAGGAACACA
>JBBPCZ010003474.1:0-15648 GCA_037974445.1 Brycinus macrolepidotus
ATATTTCTAAAACGCAAAAAACGCCAAATTTAAAAAATACGAGCTTGCCATGCCATTCTGCTGTTTACTGAACCTACTCACTGTTCCATCAACTTTTCATGTGAAATCACTCTATTTTCTTGTTTAAAATGGATTGTAAATTGCAGTTCTTTTCCAAACCGTACCTGTTTTTTGGCAAAAATGCAACAAAACAACTCTCGACCAATCAGAGTTCGGCCAGTGTTCTAAACTATCCAGCATGGCGGCACCCTGAAGAAAGCAGTTTTGCTTACTTGTTTAAACTATCTGTTGAAAATGGTTGTTTTAAATACTTTTGATGGTTCTGAAGAACAGCTACATGATGTGTGGTGGGGTCTGTGTCCATAAGGAGCAGGAAGGGGAGGGGCGGGGGTTACAGACACAGCACACACGTTCAGAGAGAGAGAGAAACAGGAGAGAATTTAAGATTGAACTAACTGGCCATTTGTATGTATGTTATATTTTATTAAGTTATTTGTTTTGATTTAACATAAATGAATGTATTTTGAGTTATTCTTTATTTTATTGAGCTGTTTATTACTGCATGTTGTCTTGTCTCAAGAAAGACAAAAAAAAGAATGGATTTGTAGCCTTTTTGAAAAACAAATAGATGGATTTATAACGTTTTGAAAAAAAAATCAACTTTATATTTATAATCAACAACATTGTTGTTAGATGTGACAATTATTGTTGAACATGTTCAGACTAAGAATGAAAACTATTTTAACAGGATAAATTAAACATTTGCAAAATGTTTGGGACTGGGTAAATAAATGTTATTTTTCTAAAATCTATTAAAATAGATTTATAGCGTTTTGGAAAAGAGCTCTTCATATATATATATATATATATATACACATACACACACAAACACACATACATATATTTTATGAATGCCCCTCCCACCACCTTGAGTGTTATGTATGAGACTAAAGTGCAATTAAAATCTAGGGGGACACCGAAGGTTATGGTCCGCCCTCACATGTCCCCCGAACCCTCACTGTCTAAAGTGCGGTTAAAATAGAGGGGAAGACAGCTACGTAGTCCCGTGGAACCTGGCGCCAAAGCAGCCCACTGGGACCTGCGCAGCCCCTTCACCCTCCAAGGCCCTAAGAGTGGAGAGGTGAGTGGCTGCTCAGCCCCCTATGTTCATGTGTTAAATATGATGTGGGGGCGGGGGGAGGGGGGGTATATATATAAAAAAAATAATATATACATACTTATAAATACATATAAACTTACAAACACACATATATACATACATGCATTCCTTGCAAGGCAACTTCCAGAGGTACCGCCACTCCCCCAGGCACAGTGCCCGCCCCACCCAGCCCGGAGGGCAGCTGGGGCCTCATCCGTACGCGACCTTGATGATGTGCCAAGCATACACAGACATACACCTACTCTCACAAGACAAGGTGGCCTGAGGCCAAGGTCCCCTGCCCACTACCTACCCGTCCTCCCTACCAAGATCGCTGCCCCTCCTCCACCCTAACCTAACCGTAACGTTCGCCCCAGGATGTGCTGGGCCCCCGAGGCGTCAGCCGGTGCCAACCCAGCCCCCGAGGAGGTGGCGCGCCCATCGAGGCGCAGACCCCCCCAGCGCAGACGAGACATATGCGGCATGCGTCCCCAGTGGTTCTGGAAGTGGTCATGGATTTTCAAAGCATGTGCACGCCTCACTTCCCTGATGGCCAAGGAAGGGTTGGCCCTTGCTCTTCTCAGGGCAGCCTTAACTCCTGATCTGAAGATGGTGTCTTGGGTTCTTAGCAGCTCTGTCTGCAGTCATCCCCAGCTTCTTGTTGGGGAATATGGAGACGATCTTGGACAGTAACAGCATTGATGCACTTGCTGACAGCAAGTTAGCTAGTCACCGACACCGGTTACTACTTAAGGTTGGTAGAGCTGCCATACTTTGCAGCCTCCCTTAACATGTCCAAGTCAGTGTGTTCAACACCATCCTGAAGAGCAAAGCTTCTGTTTCTGAATGGGTTTGGCATATAAATATTCTTTTTTCAACAGGTTTGTTGGCTTTTAGTTCTGATACTCCAAAGTCTACTGATTGCTTTACTTTTGACTGATTTGGGAAATACATAATACACTGTAAATAGTCCT
This sequence comes from Brycinus macrolepidotus, assembly GCA_037974445.1. Lineage (NCBI taxonomy): Eukaryota > Metazoa > Chordata > Actinopteri > Characiformes > Alestidae > Brycinus > Brycinus macrolepidotus. Next base: position 2,134 of record JBBPCZ010003474.1, read on the forward strand.
TGTTCATGAATGCATCTTATGTGAGGACATTCTGAATGTAAAGACTAGAGTCAGAATGTAAAGGACAGTAGTCAGAATAAAGTCTCCCAGAGTAAAGTTTTTAGTTGTTCAGATTATGATTTAAAAATATTTTGGTTAATTTGTTTAAAAAGTTTAAACTTCTAATGAATCTATGTCCTTATATTAATTAGAATTGGTAATCTACAGTCAATGAGATTCGGCAATCTTATTATCATTATTATTTATTTTTAGTACGAGAAGTTCACTGTTGGAAGTGATCAATCTGGACATTTGCCTTTTGCCTTCTATGATGTGATGGGTCTGGAAGAGGGACAGTCAGAAGGGGTGCACACTGATGACATCATTAAAGCTTTAAAAGGTCACTTACCTGACAACTATAAGGTAAGATTTATGCACACACACTCACACACACACTCACAAGACATGCATCAGTCAATGCATGACATGTGTTGTTCAAGTGAAGTTTCTTTTCTGTTTTTTTTTCCTCTCATGTTTAGTTTGAAATTCATTACTCCATCTCTGATGACAATAAGCATTACATCAGTGAACCCACACTGAACAATAAGCTTCACTGTCTAGTGAGTGTTGTTGCAGCAGACAAAATCACCCTGATGGACTATAAAGTGATTGAGAAAATGAAGAGTATCAGAGCAGAGGCCAGTAAATTAGGTGAGTTTACTCTTCTACCTGTCATTTGAACAAGCGGAACTTTTAAGGAAAGTGCAGAACATGAAAAAAAAAAACAACAATAAATATCTCTGCACCAAAAGCGCTGAGGAGAGAGAAAGAATAGACCGAAAGGTGGTACAGTCAAACACAGAGAGTTAGCGAGGAAGCTACAGCTTTGGAGGACTGAGAACATGCTAACATCCACCTCTCAATGGTGCAGTTTTTAATGATAATATAAAGTAAGAAATATATAATATAGTTCAGCTCATGATTTCTGCCCTGTGATGGACTGATGGCCTGTCTGGGGTGTTTCTTCACCTTTGGCCCCATAACCGCTGGGAGTGGCTCTACCAATGACTTTCCCCCCAAACATTGGTTTTATGGCCGAAAATGGTTTGTGGTAAAGAAAATAATTCACTCTCAGTTGAAATCAAACCAGCAATCTTTTGATCCTTTCACTGAACGCACTGTTTTAACCTCTTAGCCATGGAGACGGCTATTACATTGGAGTTTATTACCAAGACATTTATGGTTAAGGATGGCTAAAAATGTGTGGAGCAAACAGTTCGTGCCCGAAAGTTAGTCTTCACGCGCTGATTATTTTTAAAAAAATTACATTAAATACAGACATGTTTTTTTCATAACTGAGCCTCATGTGTTGTTGGAGGGGGTGGTGTGCACTGTAGAGGAGGGGGGAGTGAGAGAGACAGAGAGCTCCTAGAGCAGTATCAGGACATAAAACAAGCATTCACAGGCCGATCAAAAAAATGTATACACGGCGTTGTAACCATTCCAATATTTCAAAAACTTAATAAGAACAGATAGTGTGACTGCTAACACAACCCCACTAATTACAGAATTTCTGGGCCTTCTCAACATTTGTTATTACTGTTTTCTTATTATTTTCTGAATAAAATACGATACTCATATTCACCCTAGCTTCATAAGTGGCCAAGTGAAGCTGTAAAATGACATTTTCACACATGCATGTATCTCTGCTGCCTTTTCTACAGGGATCCCTCAAGTGGTTTTCATGACAAGAGTGGACAAGGTTTGTGCAATGACACAAGAAAGACTGACCAATATCTACAAAAGCAAGAAGATCAAGGAGAAAGTGAGTCTCTTTGTTAGTGCTTATACATCTTAACACGGTCCCCTTAACTGATAAGGAGAGGCAACTCTTTATTTGTTTCCAGATGCAAGAGTGCAGTAACAGACTGGGCGTCACTATGAACTGCATTTTTCCTGTGAAGAACTACCACGAGGAGACCAGGCGGGATGAAAATCTAAACTGCCTGATGCTAGAAGCCTTCTCGCAGATTGTGCATTCAGCTCATGACTATGTGAAGAAGTGCCCAGAACAACAGAAAAGTAAAGAATGATTGTGCTTCATTTGAAACCTGAGCTCTAAATGAACTGACCATTCAACGTTAGAAAGATTGTCACTGTCAGAGTAAACCTTGTTTCTTCAGTTTTCATTTTACTGATTAATGTAATCGGAAAACAAGATACTGAACTGAAGGAATTTTTCCTTCTCCATCTTTGGTGTTTGTCACTGTTTCTAAAAAAATGATTAACATTTAAATTTTTTTATTTTGAATTTTTCAAATTTTCAAAAAAAAAAAAAAGAATTTTTAAATGTTCAAAATAAATGGAAAAATAAATAATGGTCCAGAAATTCTTGAAAAACAACATTTACTTCCATTTTAATTTATGCATATTTTCTTCCGTCTCTTGAAAAGTTACTAATTTCTTTTATTTTATTTTTTACTGTTTTGTTATTATTTTGGAGATATAGATGTACAATTACGAGTGCAAGGCTGAGAAAGGTACTGCATTCAAAAATATATCCAGCCATGAGTGTCTCTTTGGTCAGAAAATGTTGGTGAACAGCTAAGACTAATTGTTCACTGAAATGTAGCAACTAAACACCAGCAGGGTTGGCATATAAGGAAGGGTTTTTAATAAGGTAGTTGGTGAATGTATGTTTGACTTACACAATTTTCCACTTACTTCAGATGTAGTCCCAGTGAAATCCCACAGAACAGCCATTTTTTCTCAATTTTTCTTCCTTTGAACTACATTTGAGAGGCTAATGTTGCTAAGAAACACTAGAACTCAGTAGTCACCCAAATAGCCCAAATCACTTCCATAGCATGCATCATCAAAACTTATTTTGACCCACTCCAGATCTGCATTAAGTTCACAAAGACTGCAGCTGAAGCAGTCTTAGAGGACTGTGTCCTAAACCATGATTTAAGAGGGTTTAGAGATGTTTTGCATTTTATGGTGAAGATTTGGGCAATTTTGGTGATTATGGAGCTCTACTGTTCATTACTAATGTTAATGTTAAACTTGTATGATGGAAAGATGGAAAATTCGTACACAGATGTTGCAGATAAAAATATGCAGTTTTGTACCTCCCAGCGGTGCGTAAACCAACTGCTGACTGCATCACTGACGAAAATGATTGATTGGCCCATGGTCGACAAAATATTTTGTCCTCTATCTTCCACCCCTGCCTACACGTGGTTGCATGCAACCGTGGAAGTGCTGACCACATAACTGGAGAAAATGAATGATAGTTTGACCAAACATGTATGTGCACGCCGCCGACTAATTACTTTTGCTCACCCATCCCCCAAACGTCAACAAAAAAATTGTTCAGTTTTTGTTGCGTACATCGCCCTCCTACCCATCCCTCGTCAACAAAATATGTCACCCACACATACACCTAGTAAACCACGTAACACATTTCAGTGATTAACTACCACCTTCACCTCCACCATCCGGTCGACTATAATATAAGGTGGAAAAATGCAGTAGAAACTCTGTGCTGTTTTCATTTCTTGAATAATACTGAGTGAACTTGGTCTTGAGACCTCTGAAAACAATTAATATGTGGTGTATTTCATTTGCAGCTGATGATGACCAAACCATGGAAAACTGAAGCTTTGATGGACTGTTCTGCTGGTATCCGTGTTACACCGTCGCTGCCGGTTGCTCCAGTGAAGACAATGGACTGTTTACTTCTACTTTTTATGTCCCTTGATAATAGTATTTGATCAAAAGAAATCTGTTATATTTGTTAATGCATGCCTACCTCACCACTTTCATGTGTGTATATTTTATTTTTTTGTACATTGGAATATTTGGATGATGAGTAGATGGGCAGGCTTTATTTTTTACTGTTTATATTTAATGCTTAATGTTTGTTTTGTTGAATTACGACCTATAGATTAATTGAATTAATTGGATCATACTCATATTCAGTATGCCCAGTATGCTCAGCCGTTAACATTGGTAGGATGCCTTAAAATGAAAGAAAAAACATTCTACCGCTTTATGTTAATGACTGCTAGGCTTGAGTTTGCTCACTTATTTGGTCTACTACTTTGTAATTTTCTGCTGATCTTTACTTCAGTTCTTACTTACAGCCTACAAGCTAAAACTACATGTAGCACAACAAACAAATAAATAATCAGATGTGACACAAAATATGTCTTAATTCAGGAGGGGTTTTAATGATTTACTTCATATTTTTGATGTTTTTATGTCTGCAGCCAAATTTCATTCTAACGTGAGTCTAGGCAAACAAATGAACCAGCTTTGAGAAATTTAGCTGAGTAGTTAAACAATAACACTAGTAATGTCATGACAAGCGACATAACTATTTGACTAGCTGGCTAATTAATAATAAATAAATCAAGCTAGCTCTCTAGATGTACCTCACCAATGGACCCCAGTGATCTGGACTTCTTGGACAAAGCCATACAAGCTAACTCGACCTCGCTACCGGCTACTTTTAAACAACATTATTTTGTTTTTCAGGATATTGTAGGCATGTGCTGTATAGCCATAACTGTGAAGTGTGGCTCACAGTAAGTCATACTGAGTCCTAAACAACATCTACAAGTCTGCACCAACTTAAAGAAGAGCTGGATACAGTTTCAGAGGGAGGAGAGAAGTTTTGAGACTATATTTGCAGAAAAAATTGAGGAGACTATTGACTTCTAGTGTTAGCAATGTTAACCAACTTTAACCAACACTAAACCAAAAAAGCATTTTTGGGTAGAAGCCACATCAGAACTCCTGGCATGAGTTTACATGTTTATGAGTTTATGCAAAGCTTATGTCCATGGAACAATGCAAATGGGTTTCCTACAGTTTAGGTTGGATTGTGCAAGGCGTAGGAAAATATAAAATAAATAAGTGCTAGTATATTTTACCTTTACTTTTGTGAAATTTTTAGTTTGTCAGCATTCCCTTCAGGTTCATTTTGTGTTCTTTACAAGATGCACTAGCACCCCAGCCCATCCCTTCCAGAACCATAAACAGTTGAAAGTGAAGGTAAACTATTATTTAATCCATTAGAAAAGGCTGCAGACACAGAGCTTCAGACAGAGTAAGAGAAAAATACACATTTCAGAAATATTTTAGGCTTCTATAACCTGGTTATTAAGACTCACACTTAAAAGACTCAAGTGTGAACTGCTCTAAAAGCACCCATAATGATTTTAATTACATTGCATTAAAATCCATAGACTTTAATATGGAATTGGTCCCCCCTTTACAGCTATAACAGCTTCCACTCTTCCTGGAAGACTTTCCTCAAGATCTTGGAGTTTCTGTGGGAATTTGTGCCCATTCATTCTGTAGAGCACTTATGAGCACAGGCACTGATGTTGGACGAGAAGGCCTGGCTCGCAATCTCCGTTCCAGTTCATCCCAAAGGTGTTGGATGGAGTTGAGGTCAGGGCTCTGTGCGGCCAGTCAAGTTCTTCCACACCAAACTCCTCCAGCCATGTCTTTGTGGTGCTTGCTTTGTGCACTGGGGTACAGTCATGCTGGAATAGAAAAGGTCCTTCCCCAAACTGTGTCCACAAAGTTGGAAGCATGGCGATGTCCAAAATATCTTGGTACGCTGAAGCATTAAGACTGCCCTTCACTGGAAGTAAAGTGCTCAAACCTGAAAAACAGGTGTGTCCCAATACCTTTGTCCATGTAGTGTAGACTGGATGTCCTTAGATCATTTTACTATTTAAAGCATCTTAAAATTGGCTGCAAAATGTAGGATCAAATGTATCACCATATGTAGGACAGTCCAGGCTTGTGCTCCTTGATTATGTTCCCATAAATGATTTCATGCATCATAGTGGGAGAGATTTGTGTCTAGAAAGCCTAAAACATTATGAAAATTCACATAATATACTTTATATCTTTTTGAAGTCTATATTCATTTCTTTAAAGCTAAAAAAATAATAGAATAGAAACTGCTTTCAATTTCATTTTCCCTGAAATGTGTTGTTTACAAGAAGTATAAGCACACCACCCATTTCCCTCGACCCTCCCCTTGCAGTTGAAAGTGAAAGTAATCTGAGTATAAAGACCGTTACAGTTAGAAGCAGTCTCACACACAGAGCTTCAGACAGAGGACGAGGAAGACAGATCTCTGCAACACTTCTAATATAGGTAGGTCAGGCTGGGGTAGGGGTTCTTAAGATAAAAGCATGTGTGCTGTGTTTACTCATTACTACTCTTGTATTCTGGATTCATCACTATCTGAAATTTAATGAGATGCTAAAACATAGGAGGTTTGCCTTGTGGAAAAGACTTCATTTGCATTGTTTTTTGCAGTCATTTATTCAAGAAAACAGATAATAGCAAATTGGAAATAGCAAATCAATAGCAGAAACACAGCCTCAAACCAGAATGTTTCCTCCACTATATTTTTAGTAGTGTCTCTTGGTCATTTCTGGTTTGTTGTCTGACATTGTATCTGCAAGGTGCCAAAAAGCGCTATTTGAAACGATATCATAGAATAAGCACTTTTTTTTCCCTGAAGTACTAGATGGTTCTTTAGAACACTCAGGTGAGAGGTTTCTATGAAACTATTTAACCATGCAAAAACAAAAACAAACAAATATTCACATAGGTTTTAGATCATAGAGCCTGAGTTGTCATGGTTCTGTACATAACCACTGTTGTACGTCGCTCTGGATAAGAACGTCTGCCAAATACTGTAACTGTAACTTTAACTGAATGTGATGGGACAGTCTGGCCTGAGTGATTTGTCAGTGACATTTTCTCCACTGGTGGATGATCTGCTAAGCAGGGACTGACTTGGACACTGCTTGGAAATAGCTCTAAAACCAATACTACAACCTCAATTTCCAATTCTCTTACCATCTTTAAATCTTGGTTATGACTGTGTCACACTGGTTTGAATAATAGATTCAATATAAATTCAATGAATAATACAATTTTTTGTCTTCGGTTTTGTAGATTCAAATATGGGAGGAACTCCCACAAAACCCGGTAAGTTTAAATTAACCAATACACACACACACACACACACACACACGCACACACACACACACACACACATAGTCCTGCGCAAAAGTCCTGCACAAAAAGTCTTGAGTCACAGATTTCTTCATATTTTGCTTCCAAAGATCCAGACTTTCTTGTATTTTTAGTGTAGTCTTGAGGAACAGTTCTCCAGTCTTCCTGAAGGACTTTTAAATATTCTCATTTTCAGTCCTGACCAGTTCTATATATTCAAATACAGGATCAGGAATATTCGTGTATATGCAGATACGTATAGATGTTTTTGTATGAGTACCTTTTTACAAAAATGTCTTTCTTCTGTTTCTGTAGAATTTGTTTATGCTTTGGCTGATAAACAAGTGAAAGCTGGACAAGAGGTTTGTCTTTCCTGTGAGGCAAACACAGATGATGTTACTGCAACATGGGAGAAGAGCGGTCATAAACTGCAATGTGTGCAGGGCAAGCACATAGTCACCAAAAGTGGTAAAGAACATACACTGGTGATCAAGAATGCTGAGCAGGCAGATGAAGCGAACTACACAATAACAGTGAAGAACGACTCGGGTAGTAAATCATGCTCTGCCATGGTCATTGTTGGTATGTATGAATTCTGCATACACATTTTAATGTATTTGTTTATGTGTGTATTTCTGGGTGTGGATTTGTAAATAAGACCTTTTGGCCACATGTCAGCACTGCAAATGTGTGTCTTCTGTCCAAGATTTTCTTGATGTGCACGGTGTTTTACTTGCTCCTAAAAAAACTCACGCATTTCTTACAGAACTCAACCAATGGAGGACAGCTGAATGGAAGTAAGTCCACAGTTGTTCTTTGACATCATGTCATGTGATCGGAGATAAAGCAATAACTAGCACTACAGTGGGCACAAAGTTTGCTTCCACAGCATCCTGTTCAAATTGATCAAAAAGCAAAAAACAAACAACAATAATAAATACTTTTACTACAAATAATAACACTACCACTACTATCAAAAATAAAACATAATAATACTACTACTAATACTACTACTACTACTACTACTACTACTACTACTAATCATAATAATAATACAAGGACATGCATGTCAGGCAAATTAGAGATGAAAAACTGCCCCTAGGTGTGTGTGTGCGCGTGTGTGTGTTTGTCCGTGTTTGCCCTGTGATGGACTGGCAACCTTTTCAAGGTGCTTCTGCACTTTTTTGCCCTGTGAGTACTGGGATAAGCTCCCTGTGACCCTGGTTAAGATAATTGGTTAAGATAGTGGATGGATAGATCCTATCATTACTTATGTAACGAAACCTCATTTCTCCTAAACAGTAACTTTTCAGAACAAAGACAAAATGTTCTTAACTTATAATGGAGGTAACCAAAAAAAGATTTTATACTAGACCATTTCTGTTGGGCTGTTCTTCGTATAATTTTGGCACTTTCAAATTATGTAAAATTGAGAAACTACAAAAGAAATAAAAACTGGAGATACAAGGTTTTGTTCTGACAGCTTGTGAAACTTAAACAATGAAACGAAACTACATTGAACCAAACATCAGGGAAATAACAGTCTGAAACACAGCAGTGCTCACAAGGAACACCTTGGAACTAGGAAGAGTTACAGATACCACACAGGGACACACTGAGGAGGAGTCAGGATTAGAACAGAGACTAATAAAAAACAAATGGACAAAGCAGATAGTAAACAAACAAAACCAAAGATAAGGGGAGACAAGGAGAGAGTAACATTTTAAAATGGTAGGTCATTTTATCTGTTTCCACAATATTATAGAATTACAGTTTTTCCAAGATCTCAAAGACATTGTTCAGCTATCTCTAAAAACAACATTCATTTGAGATCTCACAAATGCAGGATGTTTTCCTGAGATCGTAAGCCTTCACTTTAAAACATATGGATTTTTTGACCACAGTTAGCTTAGGTGGGGTTGCGTTTTCCCCCTTTGCTGTGGTTTATACCCATTAATGTAAATCTCACAGCCTCATAAGTGCACCCTCTGTACTACTAACCAATAGAGCCCACCAATTATTAATTTTTGAGAAAATACATTCTTATACTTTCCAAGAAGAAATGACTACTGACCCAAGTCTAAATAGCAGACACTATAAAAATTGCTGAGGAACCATCAGTCAAGCCACGTCAACAAGGTAAATCATTCACACATCCTACATATGGTAGCACAAAAAGATATGAACATTACCAAGTACCAAGATATGACCATGTCAACATTGTCAACATGCTACTGACTCAAAAAATTCTATAAAACATTCAAGTGATGCCAACCCCGAAGTATGACACTCTCAATCTCCCAATCCTCCCAAGTCCATACAAGAAAGCCATGTAACTCACTAAACAAGTAAATCTCACACTATGAGGGGCATCTGAACTTTGGTTTATGTTAAAAAAAAAAAAGTTGCACATTTGCAGCATGAAACAAACAACCTCAGACTAAAATAAACTATTTTGACAGTCACACTTCAAAAAACACAAAAATAGAGGTCAGTCAAATGACCCCTTCCTGTGAAAGCAAGTGGTTCATGGTTATGTCAACACCATGGATTATCACAAGTGAAAACATGTTGAATGAGAAAATGTCCCGTCTTGTTTTATGTACCATGTGACCTCACATTATTCACATACTTTTATTTGTGGATGCCTGTGGTTTCACATGTAGTAGAGAGTGTATTCTGACCTGATGTTGTTTCTGTACAAAAATATCAAGGCCATCTAAAATAATTAGATTTTTCATTTTTGTTTCTCCTCTCAGACAAGATCAGATGATCAAGACTCTAAGAAACTTTACTCTCGTTAACGAAGACGTCAGAGAGCTCCGCTTCCTTCTACATGGACCAATTGGGGCGGGAAAATCCAGCATCATAAACACCATTAAATCCATTTTTGAAGTACATCAGTACATCAACTGTTTCACTGCTTCAGAAATTTGCTACGGTCATAGTTTTACGCTAAACGTGAGTACACTTGTTTAAGGTCTACAGTAAAATGAGACCTGGTAATCCATTGCTTTTAAAACTTTTTCAGTCATTCCACTCTTGGACAGAACCTTGGACTCCCATCTTTTGTAATGTAGTGATACGCAAAGATTATACCAATGGCTCCTTGAAAACATTATTTTATCCTTATTAGTTATGAGCTCCAGTTTAGTAAAATTTTTACTTTTTTGCTTTCCATTTCACCAGGTTTCGAAGCCTGCCAGGCATCAATACTATGATCTAATGTGGAACTATGAATACAAGCCAATAACAATAATAACAGGAATGTTGTGTATTAATGTAATATCTCTAATATAATGTATGTATATTTTTGAAATTTTCAGTTCCAGAAGTTCACTGTTGGAAGTGATCAGTCTGGACATTTGCCTTTTGCCTTCTATGATGTGATGGGTCTGGAAGCAGGGCAGTCAGAAGGAGTGCAATCTGATGACATCATTAATGTTTTAAAAGGCCATGTAGCAAACGACTATGAAGTAAGATCAACACACACACACACACACACACACAAACACACTTAGAGTTGATTAATGTTGTTTCAATAAGGACTCATTTTGCTGTTTTTTTCTCTCATGTTTAGTTCAAAATGGCATGCCCAATCTCTGTAAACAGTAAGCATTACATCAGCAATCCCACTCTGAACAGTAAGATTCACTGTCTAGTGAGTGTTGTTGCAGCAGACAAAATCGCCCTGATGAGCAATGAAGTCATTGAGAAGATGAAGACCATCAGAGCAGAGGCCAGTAAATTAGGTGAGTTCAATCTTCTTACCTGTCTTTTGAACAAGTGGAACCAGTGAAGAAAGTGCTATCAGTAGAGGATTGGATCCAACCTTGCTGAAGTTTAGCAGTTATGGAAAATATCTGAACATCTGAATGTCTATCCCCGTCTATAGCAGTTTTAGCTTAGACAAGAACTGAAAACCCATGACTTGAAACTCATAGTGGAAGGCATGCCCTGCAGTGCTCAGAGAATCATATATCCTTTATTAAAGGCATTTGACTTTATGTAGGAAAACATATAAGTTCTTTTTTGAATATGTATGATCTGTCTGACCTCCATGTATCTCCACTGCAGGAATCCCTCAAGTACTGTTCATCACGAGAGTGGACAAGGAATGCGAACTGACAAAACAAGACTTGTGCAAGATCTACCAAAGTAAAAAGATCAAGCAGAAAGTGAGTTACGTTGCTTTTTTGTGTTGATCTATTCTTGTCTTTCTTTAGAAGAACAAGGACTCCAGTAGAAATATCCACTGTCTTTGTTTCCAGATGACTGAGTGCAGTAATAGACTGGGAATCAGCATGAACTGCATCTTCCCTGTGAAGAACTACCACGAGGAAACCAAATCAGATGAGAAGCTAAACTGCCTGATGCTGGAAGCCTTCTCGCAGATTGTGACCTCAGCTCATGACTACGTGAAGAAGTGCTCAAGCGATGAGAAATTTGTAGAATGAATCTACAGCAGGATTGAAAAGTCAGAAACGGATCAAATATCTGTAAAATTATTTATAGATAGATTGGACCAGTATTTTGCATCCCTGTATTAGAGCACTGTGTGTAATTATGGTTTATGTTTTCCTACCCTAAAATGCTTGATTGACAGACTGAATTCATTTTAATGCTTAGGAATTACACGGAAGGTGCCCATTCCTGACCATGGAGATCTGCCATCTTGTAGAGCTCAGAACGAACATGAGGCTCTAATGTTCAGAGGCTCCTCACTGTTAGATTACAGTTAAAGATAATTTCTGTAGAGTGGGTTTCCATGACCAATGTGTATGCATATGATGTATATTTCCCTACCCCTCTTTCAGCTTCCAGTCACTGGTCCATTTTATAGGTGTATGGCTAAAAACTGTACCCCATCTGCTGTCAAACTCAAACTATTAGTCAACCTTTGTCCCATTCATTGGGTGGTGTACTTACGCAGAAGCATCTTATTATCTCTGTGTTGAAATTTGTTCACCATCCAAAAATATCCAGCCAAGAGATACTTTGTAGCAGTGCCAGTTCCTCCTAAGCGTGAGCTGCATAGGCAAAAATTATGCAATTTATATTAAAAGACTATTAGACATTTCAAAAAACTTAAGCATTTTTGATATGTATAATGTTCAGGATAACAAAAATGGGCTACATTATTTTTCTGCCATTTACACTGCCATAGATTATATAGCACATTGGATATAGGTGAGGCAAATGTGAAATGATGGCTTCAACAACAAAACAAAACAAAACAAACAAAAAAAAAACTAAAAAGTTGCTGGCAGTCAGGTGATCCTTCATATTAGCTATCAGTATAAACTCCCAGCTCATCAAAATGTGACTGAGTGATCAAAATGTCTGTCATTAATTTGTTGCTGCTTGAGTTCACTTGAAGTTGGTCCAGTTTCAAGATTCAAGGTTCAAGCTTCAAAATGTTAGTCATATGTATAAAGTATAGTGTACGATGTAAAATGAAATTCTTATTTGAACGCTTCTCCACAGATTACAGACAATTAATGAAAGACACAATGAACATATATAAATATATTTAAATGAACAATATAATAAATACAATAAACACAAGTGACAACATATACCTTTGCTGCTGTACTAATGCTTCATGCAGGTGAGGCTTCCTGGAGATTGTACTTGCATTTCTTGCACATATGCTTGGATCTGTCCTGACACGTATGTGTGAGATCACTGATACTATGAGAGATTTCTAGATTAATCCATGGCTTCTGGTTTGGAAATGAACAGACTGTTTTGGTTGATGTATAGTCATTCACACAGTTCTTAATGAAGTCCCTGACCACTGTTGCCTTCTCATCCAGTACAGAAATGGAAGAGAACAGTATGCTTCTTTGTGTGGAGTGTAGCAGTGATCGAGCATGTTAGCACCAGTAGTGGGGCAGGAGATGTGCTGGTGGTATTTAGGGTAAACATTTGTAAAGTAAAAATCATCCAAAATACCGAACAGTCCATTGGGGCTGGTGTTCTCATGTCCTGTGATGATGCGGTACAGTTCGCCCAGAGTGCTTTGCGTGGTGGGATGTAAACTTCAGCCATGAACCCAGCAGAGATATATCAGGGCAGGTAGAGTGGCCAGCACTTAATCAATTAATACTCCAGGTCCAGAACACAGTTCTGTGAAATCACTTCCACGTCTGTACACCATGAGTTGTTAATGAGAATGCATACCAAACCTTGTGTCTTCTTCCCTGATGATTCTGTCAAATCAGTCAGTGGTGGAATGAAAACTCCTCCAGCCATGTTGTTCGCAGGTGAACAAAGAACAAACTCTGGGTCTCAAAGGCTAAATATTGCATCTTGCCAAATAGTTTTGCCTATTTTTAGGAGTCTTTGTGAATCAGGGTTTATTAAGTGATAGCGATCATTCGGTAACACACTACAGCACGAAATTCTTTCTCTGCATTTAACCCATTCACCAAGTGAAGCAGTGGGCAGCCAGGAACACAGTGCCCGGGGAGCAGT
>JBBPCZ010003529.1:0-15642 GCA_037974445.1 Brycinus macrolepidotus
TATATATATGTGTGTGTGTTTGTGTGTGTGTGGGTGTGTGTATATATATATATGTGTGTGTATATATGTGTGTGTGTGTGTGTATATATATATGTATATATGTGTGTGTATATATATATATATATATATGTGTGTGTGTGTGTATATATATATATGTATATATATATGTGTGTGTATATATATATATATGTATATATATATATGCGTGTGTATTCTTGCAGCATTCTTTGTTTTGTTGCTTGAAAAGCAATTTGAGTTGTTAATGTAATGTACAAGAGGTCCTACAGATTGTCATTATCGTTGTCAGGTGTTGCAATGTCTGCTATGCTGCAATCGCCGGGTGCTGTTCTGTCTGATGAGGAGGAATGTGGAGCCATATTTGAGTCAACAGCGGCAGATATTGGAGGACCGATCCGTTCTCAGCATTTTGGAGCTCCACTGCAGGAGATTTCAGTGATTGCTCCTGCAGCAGATCCTCGGACACCAAAAGTGGTAAGTTTCATCCATCATGTACATTATATGGCCAAAAGGATGTAGACACCTGACTATCACACCAATATTGGATACGCCATTCTAAAATCATTGACCTGGTTATATGCTATACTGGATCACATGCTGGAACAGGAAAGGACTTTCCCAAAACTATTGCCAGAAAGATGGAAGCGTTTAATGTTTTTGCATACTATGTTAACTGTATCTTTTACTGGAACTAAGGGACTGAATCCAAACCGTGAAAAACAGCCCCAGCCCATTATTCATCCTCCACCAAACTTTACTCCTGCCACTTCGCATTCTGTTAGGTAGCTTCCTCTTGGAATCTGAACTCAGTAGTTAGGGGTGCCCACATACTTTTGGCCTAATAGTGTTAGTGTATGTATGTGTTGTGTTCAGTTTGAAATAATGAAAAAACTGTTCTCATACAGATCTCCTTACCTATTTACCTTGCATGAGCAAATCCATACTCAACTCAGAAATCAGAGGAAATTTAGGAACATTAGATTTTACTGTGACCTCTAACATAAGTCAAAGATATAAATATTCCTCTCCTGGACTCTCCTGGACATTAGGCTGTGCAGTCAAGGACTATACTGGACAGACGAGGGAGCAGAGATGAAGTTGTGGAGAAGTTGAAGGTGTTTTTGCGGGTTCGTCCTCTTACAGAAGCAGAGAAGGAGAGAGGTGAAGAACAGGTACAGTTTTACATGTTTTATTTTAATTACATAGTAATTCAACACAGTACATTTGAGATCCCGAAATATCTCACGGTGTAGCAGTATTATTACAATATATCGTGTGTGTTTGTGTGTGTTTGTGTGTGTGTTTGTGTGTGTGTGTGTGTGTGTGTGTGTGTGTGTGTGTGTGTGTGTGTGTGTGTGTGTGTGTGTGTGTGTGAGAGAGATATAACAAAGTTTACGCACAAAGAAAACACTTCCATTAAATTCTCCATTTGAAACTAAACATGGTATTAGTACAGATAGTTCCGAATGACTGTTTACACCTTATTGGTTGAATTATATAGGAAATGTGAAAATTCAGTGGAATTTCCCTTAAAGAGAAGGAAAGGTAACGCAATTGGAAAATAGTCCTTACCCATAACTGACAATGTTTTGCAATGCATAAACTTTGTCAAAGGTAATGTGACAACTCTACTTATCACTCTTTGACTATTTATTTTTTACTCTGTATGCTCACGTAATAAAAAGCACAGAAATACCAGCCAAAAAATCATATTCTATTAAATTGTGTAATTTGTGCCTTTTTATTTTTATTCTTGGGTACTTAGACATGACTAAACCAACATCTTTGTTAAAATAGGTTGGACAAAAAATGCTGTTTACTACTATACTACTACTGCTTAGTACTACTTGTGTTTAATGTGAATTTGTGTTTTGTGTGTGTGAGCAGGGCTGCGTGTGTGTGCAGACTGAAGATACTCTGCTCCTGAGAGCGCCCAAAGACTCACACAACATGAAGAGCGCAGAGAGAGGCATAGTCCAGAGCATGCACAAGTTCAACTTTACACGGGTAATCCAATGACCAGAGAGGAAACAGAATATGTTAAGCCAAAACACAGCATTTTCAATTAAAAAGGCTAAAACATCCTTTGTAATACATCACTTGTAATTTTCTCTTGTTGTTTTTGTCTGAGCTCAATAATTATTATCTCCAACCACTGTAATATAACATAATTGTGACATATACCAATATGCCTGGGGTTCTCAATCCTTCTTGAGAGTTAATATAAAGTTTGACCTAGAGTCTTTTGATCTGTTTCAGATTTTTGGACCCCAAACCCCACAGCAGGACGTGTACGACCAAATTATGAGGGACATGGTGCGTGATGTCCTGCGTGGAGAAAATCGGCTTCTCTATACATATGGTGTAACCAACTCTGGCAAAACCTACACCATACAGGGTGAATGTTTTTTTTTTTTAATTATTTTTTTTATTATTATTCTCAGCATTTTTTAATTTTTTTACCTCCCTGGTCTGTATGGTCCATTTATGTGAATTTGATGGCAAAAACTGCACGTTTTGAATTCATTGTTTTTGTAATATCATGAAAACCAATGCATTCAAATGTATCCATCCATTCATGTTGAACTTATAAGGAGTGTTTCAATCCAGACTGCCTTTTAAATAAGACTTAATAAAGGGCAGCCATTAGCCATTCAGAACAGGGTTTATTTACATATATCAGTCTTAAAGGCATAGTAACAAACAGCCTGTTCAATTATAAGACATAAAGAAAGGTTGGAAAATGTTCAAGTGAGAAAGAATTATGGCTGTTTTTGGCACATAAAATCTCACAGTGCGGATCAGGTGGAATATAATACAAGAACGTGAATATAAGTTGCCTGTGTCCCTTTATGCCTTATAAGCTGAGCAATCTGGTTTTCCACCACAGGGACTGCTGGAGAAGCAGGCCTTCTGCCGCGAGCGTTAGTCTCCGTGTTCCACAAGATTTCTGGACGGCTCTACACTGCTGTGGACCTAAAGCCAGTACTTAGCCAGGAGGTCCGCAGGCTGGACCTCAGTGAGGTCCGTGCTGAGGAAGCACGGCGGCACGCTCTGCTGAAAGAGGTAGAGATAAGCTGGCAGACAAAAACTGAGAAAGCATTGTTTTCCTGGTCTGATGTACTATTGTTAAAAGACTTTCTATGATGTTCTTCAGTTGGTTTCCAACACCTTATGTGTATTTATATGAGATGTGAATCGATGAAAATATGACCCTCAAATTCAGCTAAATGTGGGCCATTTCAACACTTGTAAACCATTAAAAACAAAGTTTTGCTTTTTTCATTTTTCCCCCTCTGTGACTTATTTCCACACTTGTTTGTCTTTGCCAGGAGCAGACATCCAGGCTGCGTGGGGGTCCCAGTAGTAGCTGGGACAGTGGAATTGAGGGCCTCTCAGCTGTCACTCAGCTTGAAGGTGAGAATCTTATCTGCTGAGACGTTTTAATCTAGGGCTGACAAATGCTGTTTGCACGGCTCTGCATGGATTAGCGTTTTCCCTCTAACAACTGACAAAGGCCTTGCTAATTAGCTGATTAATCAGGGGTGTTTAATGAGAGACAATACTAAATTCCAAATCCCTGCTCGCAGCGTAATCACATTGCTTCTGCTCCACGTCTAGTTGTTCCTACTCTATTTTCTTCAATACCGAAATATTTGTTTTGTTCTTGGAACGTCTCGACAAGACACTTCACGTTTCACTTTAAATTATAAAAGTCATGGCAGTTTAGTAAACAAAAAACCTGTCAAACATTTTTTGCACATTTTCTTAGATAAAAGAGGTCATAGGCTTGAAAGGCCCTACCAATCGCAAGCCAGAAAACTGCAGAGGGTAAAAACATGCACATGCTTTAACATAATCTATTTACTCATTCATGTTCTGGCAGTTCCACTAGCCATTAGTCCACAAGATTTGTTTGCAACGTATTAGTCTGCTTTATGAGAAGCTTTTTATCCATATCTGTTTTCAGAACACAATGTCTTTTTGTAGATTTTGTAATAAACAACTCTCCTGAAAGCTTAGTGTGTATAAGCTACTCAAACCATCATCTAATCCTACCTGTCTTTGCCAGAATCAGACACAGTTTGTCTGGATGTGGATCCTCTGTCGCTTAGCAGTGGAGATGACCTGGAGCAAGGGCTACAGTACTCCATCTGGGTCTCGTTCTATGAGATCTACAACGAGTTTCTGTATGATCTTCTAGAGGCTCTGCCGTCCCTCCAAACCCGCAAGAGAGCCACGCTGCGACTGAGCGATGACAAATATGGAAACCCCTATGTAAAAGGTAGGACAATGCATACACACATTTCTTTTTGTTGCATGTCCAGGTCATATTAATGAAGACGTTTCCTAAAACAGTAGGTCTTGTCTAAAGAAGAGTTCATTACAGTCACACAAACAGAGTTCTGGAATTGGTATGGTCCTTGCCTTGATTTGATGTTTCTCCTGCTCTCCTGCATCAATAGATCTGACCTGGGTTCAAGTTCGGAGTGCAGAGGAGGCTTGGAAAGTGCTCAGAGTTGGACGATGCAACCAAAGCTTTGCCAGCACTCACCTCAACCACAACTCCAGCCGCAGGTACCTGCTAGGACTCAGTGTATTCAATTTGAATTCATTTCACCTGTTTTTTCCCAAATTAATTGATCAGGGATTTCTAAGAGACCTTTGTACACAATAATTTTATTTAGGTACTGTAGATCCAAACTTCTGATTTACTCGCTTAGCATTTATCATAATGCAATACAGTAGGATCCCTTGTGGCACCTGTCATACCATGCTTGAGAGAACCAGTTTTTACCAAGACACAAACAGCAAACACTGTTTATGAACTGGCTAACTGTGAGCTCACCTGAGTTCACAGACGTGCACATGGGATGTGTCAGGCCATGTCGTGTGACTTAAATACGGAAAATGTAAAAACTTTTTAGGGATATATAAAATCCCTAAATCCCTCCCCCCCCCCCAAATTCACGTTTCCATTATTAATTTTTCAGTTCTTATTTTCAAATCGAGCATTAAGCAGGTTAATGGAAACCTGCATCATATCTTCAATTTGCTTGGATATCAAGTCATTCACACCCGATTCCACGTGTTTAACCAATTTGTTTCGGTCTGCGGAGAACCGTTTAGGTATAATTGCGTGGAGCAGTGGCTTCAAACACACTTGGAAATATGTCAATTCATGTAAGGAAACCTATGGACTGCCTAATTAGTGCCTGTGTTTAACATTTTCAGGGGCCTGGAAAACAGTCTTTGGAAATTCACCAAAGAAATGAAATTTGTCTTGCTGTGACAGACAAAATGCATCAATATTTGCATTACATTCTTACAAAATTACAAGACGGATTCGTTCATGCTTTGTATTCTCATAGATGTAAGCTGTTAAATACGGATAATGGCAAAGAATTTGTTGTTTGCTTTCAGCCACAGTATCTTCACCATTCGAGTGCTACACATCGATCCACGAATGGAGATGGGACAAGGAACACGAATCAGCGAGTGAGTTGCAATATTTCTTATTAAATTAATGGGAAAGTCCGCCATATTTTCCTGTTTTCTACCAATTGCTGCATAATCCAGTCGTTCACTCAACAGTCACTCAGAAGAGTTTGATTTGTTGTGGATTCATCACAGTGGTGATAGTTTAATTCTAAATGCTATCTAAATTTATATAAATGTATTGTTATAGACTGATATCGTATAGGAATAAACTAAATCTTTTAGCTAGCCAGTACACTCTGTTTATCTTCATCATTATATCTAACTTTTCCTAGGTATGACACGATTTTAAAGCTTCTTTTCCATGGTTATGTTACTGCCATTTTTCCCCCTGTCTGAGTGCATATTTTGGTCTATACAGTGATCATTATGTCTGTAAATTTGAAAACTATGCAGAATCCACAAGAATGTTCTAGAAACAAAGCTTCCAAATACTAAATAAAAGCAGCAATAATGATCCACATTGGTCGTGAAATCGATAAGTGGAATTTATAGGGTTTTTTTCTTCCCTTTTTGTAAGTGTGAGCGTTTTGTGCTGCAATCTGAAATGGAATTCCTGACTTTACTTTTACACACATTTTTTACACATATTTATATACACAGCAACAGGTAGCCCTGTGAGTGATTTTAACAGGATAAATAGGGGAAACGCTATCGCAGAGTATTTTCTAATCATAGTTTTACGTTTAGATGTCATGAGGACTTTTCATACTGGTGATTTACACAAATAAAAAAGCAAATTTGATTTTTAATGCACTTATATAATATGTAATTACTGGTCCTATGCTTACTCAATGATTCTGTAAAATATCTGGTTTAAACACTTAAAATATTAATATTTATCTATATTCTTTATGAATGTCTCAGTTTCTACATTTTTTCAAATGATTGCCCATTATCTCATCAGCTACATGTTGTTCAATGTATTCAAGCTTGTTTATTATAAATCTGATTTTAGGGTAAGACTGGGTCTTACTTCACTGTTCCTCGCTAATTTTAGAGGCACTACGTTTTAGTCTGGCACATTCAAATTTATTGTGAAGTTTTTTGTCCTCTCATGGTAAGAAACCCAAGGAATGCCCTATCTGAACTAAAAAATATTGCCTTCTGGTGTTTTCATGCTTGCAGTGTGCAATATGTGTTTATGCAGGTTGTCAGTGTGTGACCTGGCAGGCTCGGAGCGCTGCAAGGACCAACAGAATGGAGACAGGATGAAGGAGGCCAACAACATCAACACTTCCCTCCTCACCCTGGGACGCTGCATCAGTGCTCTCCGACACAACCAGACCAACAAGTAATGTTAATTACTGATTTATTAGTGGTAAATGACAAGAAACACAAAGGAGATGCTTACATCAAACCAAGAAAGCTAGCTTCACCTCACATTTGATCCCTCAAATGTAGTCGATCAACCAAGAAATGCCTTGTGTCTGAAGTTTGCTTCTTTAATTTTATCATTGGAACTACAAGCGTAATGTAGCAAACAATTAATGGAAGCTTTTACTCCACCAATTAGCATTGTGCTAAGCGCTTGTCTCAGATTGTGTTGACTGGTTTAGCAGTCTGTTTTCTGACACTGTAGGACACACTGTTAATCGACCACATCTGGGGTAAGGGTGAAAGTTGTTTTTCACCCAAATAGTTCCTTTAATCAAACTAAGCCACATTTCAACTGTTAACTCCTTGTTGCAGGTCACGCCCTCCACAGGTGGTGCCTTTCAGAGACAGCAAGCTGACGAGAGTGCTGCAGAGTTTCTTCTCTGGCCATGGTCGCTCATGCATGGTGGTCAATATAAACCCCTGTGCCTCTACCTACGATGAGACCCTGCAGGCCCTGAAGTTCTCGGCCATAGCCACTCAGGTAGTAGCAAATATCACCATGCCTCTGTTTTTTGCCTACAACCTTCCTGCATTTTTCACATCTCTCTCTCTCTCTCTCTCTCTCTCTCTCTCTCTCTCTCTCTCTCTCTCTCTCTCTCTCTCTCTCTCTCTCTCTCTCGTCAGCTGGTACATGGTCCATCCTCTAAAACACGGGTAGCCTACATCCTGTCACTCCTTCGTGAGCAAACTGCACACTCTGAAAGCACTTTAATGGAGGAAGAGGAAGAGAGCGATGAAGAAGGGGAGCTCACGATGTTTGACACTGAGGTTAGTAATTGAGACAAGCATGGGAGCTGATGACCCGATGAAGAGATGCTGTAAGGCTGTTTACATTTAGTTTGTGAGTTACTTTTTACTGAAGTTAAAGGGTCCATATCATTGCAAAAATGGTTAGTATGTGGTGATGTAAACTGTACTATTCATTTCCCAGCCCATAAACGGAAACCTTGTTAGCCCTGCCCATTCTTCCTGAAGTTGTAGGGAGTGTTTGAGCTTTTTGGGGCATAATACAAGGCAATCAATCACTGATGCACATCATATGTCTCAAAGACAGTGTAACAGAAATAGTGTTATTAGTTCTAAAAAATACAAAAGAAAAAGTTAATGTAAAATTAATTATGAAAGCTTTTGCAAAACAAAAACAAAAATGTTATAAGTGGACCCACAAATAAAACACAAAAAAAGTACAATTTATGCCCTTTAAGTCTAAATAATGCTGCACTTTTACTAGTGCTTGACCTACGATTGCATTCAGGGCTGGTCAGGTGACATGACCCCTCTCTCAGGCCATCATCACAATAGTTTTAATGATTACAAATATCCTGCTTGACTGTGGGATTAAACATAATGAATGAAAAATCTAATTTTAATTTAGATTTTCTTATTTTTTCTTTGTCCCATGGTCAGTTTTCTTAAGACATGTGTGCTCTAAAGTAGTTATACAGTTTCGAAAACCATTAGGTACTATTTGGGTGTTTTGTCTGACACTGGGACATGGTGGGCTTTTTGACAGGAGCTGCTGAAGGCCATAGATGTGCTGAAGCAAGAGGTCCTGCGTCAGCGCCAGGAAAAGGAGGATCTGGAGGCCAGGGTCAGAGAGGAGGTCTGCTCTGAGATGATGGAGATCATGAACCGCATGCAAGATGATTTCAGGTACAAAGTAGCTATAATGTTAGAAAGTGGAGGCAAAACAAAGTCATCATTTGAACACAGTAGCTATTATCTGAGTTTACAACCATTTAAAATTTACTGGGGCTTTTGAAATCTTCAATTATGTTATGTTTAAGGTGGAAAAATAATAACATTGAAAAGTAATGTGGCCTATGTAGCACTGGCTCTAACATTTGGAGATTGGAAACTCGTTGAGCCTCAGCCTTCTATGGCGGAGAGTCCAAGAGAGTTTAATTATAGCATCACTTTCTCTGGGTGGGTAGGATGGTCCTCCCTCTCCCTCCATCATTCAGCACAGTTCTAGCCAGTGCAGCATCTACTAGCCAGCATAACAGAATTGGTGATTAGTGTTCTCCTCCAAGCGAGCTGAGTTGTCCAATGAGCTTTAAAAAAATGTGGTGCTTCACATGGTTGAAGCACATACTAGCTTGCACCCTACCAGTGTTGGTAGTACTATGTAAATGATTGAGACGTACCTAGCTGGACAAGACTAAATTGGAGATAAAATTGGGAAAAATGGAATAATAAAAAAAATTAAACAATAATTTAGAACACTCTTAGGGCAGAAACATAGTAATTTGAATATTCACCAGTTATGGGTCTTAGGAAAACTACGAAACATCTTACTTCAGCTAACACCTTTAGTGAGCAGCATCGAATAAATTCTGCCATGAGTTATGTTTTTAAAGACTTTGCTAGATAAATAGCTTGTTGAATGTGTGCTAGCATGTATATAAGTGTTTTTCTCTTTTTATTTTTTACACTTAAAAAAAAAACAAAAACGCTTGATTTTTTTTTTTTTTACATGATTTGTAACTGTAGACCTTTGTGAGTGTGTACAGCAGTACAGTATAACAGATTTTGCTTTTTTTTCTAACCATTCTGCAGTGACACCCTTGAAAGCGAAAGGGATCTGATGGAAGAAAGGTGCGAAAACAAGATCAACAACCTGAAAAGCAGCTTAAAGAAGTACTACAGCCTAGAACTGGAGGTGACTTCTTTTTCACTGCTTGTTCTGTTTCTCTCACTTAACTTTTTTACCTTTTCCCGAGTGATTTTGATGGTGATATTTGGGTTTCCTTTTTTGGTTGTGTTTTAGGAGAGAGATGAGCTGATCAGAGAGCTCACCGCTGCTCTGAAGGAGAAGGGGGAAGGGGGTGCAGCCACTGTACTCCTTCCTGTGGAGTCTAAGGCGCTCCGAAGATCCAAGCGACTGGCCTCAACAACTCACACCCAGAACACAGAAAAAGAAGATGCTGAACTAGAACAGTGTAAGGCTGAGCTGGAGCAGTGTAAAGCTGAACTGGACTTGAGACGGACAGAGCTGAGACTAAAAATACTTGGTAAGATGGGACAGCCAAGGCATGGAATTTGAGGATTCAATACTGCTTGATGTCGTACACATACACTTTTCTCCCTCCTTCTGTGACAAGGTTGTGTTACCTACTGATTACCCCCAGCTTCAGCAGTCTAGTCCCATGTACAATACACATCTTGATCAGCCAATTTATGTAATGCACTTTAGCCATTTTGCAGGGTAAAAAATGTGTGTGAGTTAAGTAAATGAGCACTGCAATTATTTAATTTCTCTTTGCTGCTTTGGATAAGATGACTAGCGTTTTCCAGTTGGCTATTTTAAGCACCACTCCTCAGTGGCGTGGGATGTGTCAGGAGGTTTAGGGCCTTTATTTTTTTGTCATATAAAGCATAAATGTTTTATAAAGGGCCCATTTTATCCTACATTTTTTCTTACTTTTCACTTATGACATTTGTGTGGTTTTATTCACCAAAAACAATCACAATTCACTTTTACATTATTATTTCCTAACCTCTCTCTAATCCTGGACTGTTTTGTATTGTACCTCTAAGAGTGATGTATGTAAATGACCTCTGCTCTGATTGGTTCAAAAAGTGGTTAAAAATTCTAACTATATATTATTGGAAGAGACTGTTAGCCAATCCGCCGAGCTGGTTGTGAAACAAAACGGAGTGTGTTTGGAATTGTGTCAGGCCTTTTCATTTGATTACAAACACTTTGTGACTGCAAACATATTTGTGTTAGTGTCCTCTCTTCTGTCCCAGATGCCCTCAAACACTTCAGCCCATCACTTAGAAGTGTGTGACACAGTTACAGCAGTGGCCACTCACAGTACAAGGAAAAGGGACTTTTTTTTTTTGTTTTGTTTATTGCTTCTTTGCTGTGTAGCCTTTAGTCTGATTGTTGTACAAAGTGTAAGCCTATGAGATGCCAGGATGTGCCTTGTTTTCTCTATAAAGGATTAATAATACATGAAAAAATAATACGCAATTGATAGATGGAGCACTGTTAGGTGCAGGTCTGCTCTATGTAATGCAGAGTCTTCTGCATTATATAGGTTGTTTGAAAATCATTTTTCAAACAGCCTATTTAATGACATTTTTACAGTAAAATAAAAATGACCAGCTCTAACCTGTCCTGTCTCTGCAGAGTTAAAGCGCTGCCAAGAGCAGATCCCAATTACTGCCACCACAAACAGCCTGACAAGCACGGTAGACCGCAAGCTCATAGATGGCCAGAAGGTGAGTTTTCTCTGTGTTTGTGTTTGTGTGTGTGTGTGTGTTTGTGTGTGTGTGTGTTTGTGTGTGTGTGTTTGTGTGTGTGTGTGTTTGTGTGTTTGTGTTTGTGTGTGTGTTTGTGTTTGTGTGTGTGTGTGTACGCTGTGCAGTGCTGCATCAGCATCTTATTAGTTATTTTTCCAAAATGGCATAAATATGTGTCAAGTTATTGATTGGAATTCCTTAGTTATTCTTCATGGGTTCTCTAATAGATATGTCTCATATCATATAATGACAGCAATCAGTGGACGGGAATTTGAAGAACCTTTTTAACTGCACCGCCGTGTCAGTTTGTGTATTTTGACGTGTGTGCGCGCGTGTGTGTATGTGTATCTGTTGTGCAGAATCTGAGGCAGCTGAGGGCAGATCTACAGTTACTGGGATTAAAACTTCAGTCAGGAGAGCGGGCCTGCTGCCGCAACACAGACGGAGAGAAACTCCGCATGGCGCTCAGCTCAGCCGACACCACACTCGTCAAACAGGTACTGCACACACTAAGACCAAATCACAGCAATGGTTTGGCTGCAACCTACACAGTCCCTTTTTATAAGCAGTAAGTCGTACAGTGACAGAAAGCACATAAGCGAGTCTATATGAGATTACTGAACGACTTGACATGTTTTGAGGTGAGTGCATCATTATTTAGACATGCAGTTCCATTGCTTTTTTTCTACACTGTGGTTCAAATGTTTAGAATTACTTGTCATAAATATATTGGTGTTATTTCATTCTATAATAAATAAAAATATATTAAAAAACTATAAGCTGTTAGACATTAAATTGTAAGATCTGTTTATATGCAGTGGGGACCAAAGTCTGAGACCACACTTAAAATCTGTGACTTTTTTTTATTATTTTATTTATTTAAGCCTGCAAATAAACTAAGTTTTAGAATTTTGAAAACTTTTAAAACAAAGAGATTTTAATCAGCAAAATGAAGAAGACTTGTTCTAGGTTCTGAACTTTTCTTCCCACGGTTTTCTACAGTTTTCATTTTCCAGGACATTTTGGGAGTTGGGAGAAAAAAATCGAAAGTGTAGTATTGCGATATTTTTCTGCAACACTAAGTATCGGTATTTATTTATTTGTTTGTTTGTTCATTTATTTATTTAATGATTTATTATATTATAATTAATTTTTATTTATTTATTTTTTGTACATACTCCTACTTTTATAATGTTGCTTCTGAAGTCCAAGATGGCACAAGACCTCATTTTTCTTGTGTCACAGAGGAAATTGGAAAGAATGTCAGAGTCACTGAGATGACTGCAGAGACTTACATGTAGCACTTCGTCTGATTTCAAGGTGAACAATCACAATAGTGTATTGTGGCCCAAATATGAGTATTTTATTGTTGCCTCAGTGGCAATCCACCGCTTAGATTGCAGCCCACAATTTTGCCTACTGACAAATCTGTACTGATCTTTACATAGTTAAATAAACAATTCTAAGTCAGAGTAGAGTTTAGGATCATTAACTGCCACTGACTCCTACCGGCATGTGGCCGGTGCTTGAATTATATACATTTGTTTTGACCCCAGCTTCCTATTCAACTTTCTCAACAATACCCAACATACATTTTAAACCACTGCTCCTAGACAAAGCAGGCAAAACAAGCTAGTATGCATGTCAACTTTTAGTGACAGAACCAAACATGCTGCCAATTATTCAGCTGTTTAAAACTATAAATCTAATCTACTAACAGTTACCAGCCAGCAGTGACTAATATTTATGTTTGAAGAGTAATGCAACTTGGATTAATCAGTTTTGGCCACTTTTCAGCATCATCCAGTGACTTGGGAGTGTGTTCACAACATTGCAACAACATAACCGATCTATCCATTTTCAAATGACTCTTGTCCATACATTAACATTCCTGTACTGGGGATCTCTGAAAGTTAACCAAGTAGTTCATTCTCAGCTAAAGGGAAAATACAAATAATATTTAAAAGCTGAAAATGATTTCCTGGGAAAACACAAGATTTTCCAGGGCTTTTACTTTTTCTCTGATTTTCCACTCACTTTCCGTGACTGAACAATTTGTCAGCTGTTTTTCAGAATACATGGAAACCCTGCAAATTTGTGAGGCTGACCAAGATAAAGCCTTTGAACGCAAATTAATTTGTTGAGTCTACTCCCTTTCACTAAATTGTGTATTCAGGGGCCTCTCAGGTGGACCTGATCTGCTCATCAGAGGCTTTGAGTACACACTGTCATTCAAGCAAAAGAGGAATTATTTGACCAGTTGTCTTGGAATATAATTTATAATGAAAAATGTTGGTAGTCTCATTTGACTTCCACTGTAACAGTTTTGAGGGTTCGCTGGTCATTTACCACAGTGTTTCATACTATAAGGGGTGGATAATTGCATTTGCGCCAGCACAGGGCCGATCAGCAGAGAGGCACCTCTTGTACAGCTTGATGAGCCCATCAGCTTCCCATCCCTGATCTCCCCCTCTTTCTCCTCTCTCACCTCAGGGCCAAATGCTGGTGGAGTTGCACACCAGCCTGCAGCTGGTCAAGGCTGAATTACGCCGCAAAGATGAGAGCCTGGCACAGCTGCAGCTGCAGCGCCCCCCTGTGCCCACCACTCCGAGCTCCTGTAAACGGAGAGGCTGCAGAGAGAATGAACCACCGCAGAAACAGCCATTCCTGCGCTCACTCTTCTCCTCACGCACCCCATCTAAAACCCCACAGTGGGTCACCAGCACCACGCCCTACGCCAGTGTCCTGCGCTCTCGGCAGCCCTCACCTCCCCCCAGCCCCGCACTTACACGCAGGGGAAAGTATTAAAGGGAGAATTAAATTGAAAGTATGTTAATGTGCCTAACAGTGGGAGAAAAGCAAGGGTCGGCTGCACTGGTTCACTTTATCAATGCAAGCCGAGGGGACAGCCAGGTGTTACACCGATTTCTGTGACCACTAAATTCTGTGACCCTCTGCCAGCGATTTAAAAAGCACGTCTCAAGGTCTGTCTGATATTGTGGCTTACTACACATTTTAGAACAGTTTAAAAATATAAATCACGAAAAGCTTGGTATGGGGTGGCAGTACTGTCCCCACACACTGCTCCCCGGGTGCTGTGTCACTGGCTGCGCGGTGAGTGGGTTAAATACAGAGAGAATTTCACACTGTGTGCTGTGCTGTGTTCATGTGTGACAAGAGTATAAACTATATATTATTTCAATACATTTTTTGGTAGGTTTTCAGTATACCCATTTAGATGCCTGTTACAAGCTCGTACATGCAGTTCAGCTGCAAAACAGCACCCCCTAGGGTCACAGAATGCAATGGTCACAGACATTGGTTTAATGCCTGGCATGTTTATGTACACTAAATACCAAATCCAATATTATATCTTGTTAAACTTTTTTGCTGTTTACTTTAACTTTTTATACAGCCCTTTCAGATCAAAGTTACTTTCTGAAAAACTACTTTATTAAAAGTGTTTAAAGGGGAATTCTACATTTCTGAACAACTTTTTGATGTAAACAGTCATTCATTGTTGTCTCTTTACAAGTCTGAATGACTTTTTAATTACTTAATTTGGAATTCATAAAGTGGAATTCATTTTTAAGAAGCTATTTCAGATAAAAAGCAAAAGGTTGTAATAAGAGCACCAATGCTATTTAGACAGCAAAGCAGTTGATCTGTATATGCACCTATGCTTTTTCTTTATCCATGCTGCTTATCCTTATTGTGTTTTCTATGTGATTTGAAAAGATCCATACCTTTTTGTTTTTTGTAATATGCAAAAGCACAGAATATGCTAGAATGGAAGTTGCAGTGTGTAGTGCAGGCCTGTGTTGACCCTCAGTTCACATTTGATTTTATTGATGTGTGCAATGCAGTGTAATCAATGTACACTACTAGTATACACGCTCACCATGATTTGGATTGTGACCATATTTCCATCCACTCAGGCTTAGAGTGAACAGTAATAATGCAGTACAAGCTTGTATTTGCAGTTCTGAAAACTTGTGTGCATTCATACTGTAATAGAACCAATAATGTTGAAGAAAGTGATGTCTCCAAACTCAAAAAAAAGATGTGTTATTCTCACCTAAACGTCTCGCTGAAATTTCTTTTTTTGGGTGGACAAGTTGTAACTAGTCTCTGGAGTAGACTGAACTGTGCAAAAACTCACTCTGAATAATTCAGTAAAAAAAGAATTACAATCTTACATTTAATTGACTACCTTAGGATAGGAGGACAACTATTCTGTTAAATGACAGAAGTGTTAAGGCTGGTTACATCACAGTAGTAAAAGAGTACACCCTTCCCTTCTTAAGAAGACTGTTACAATTACAACAAACCCAACTGTCCCTTTATCATTTTACCAGTTGAGTTTACTTCCAAGTGGTAGTAATACAGTAGTGGCTAAAGGTTTTGAGAATGACACAAATATTAATTTTCACAAAGTTTGCTGCTTCAGTTTTTATGATGGCAGTTTGCATATACTCCAGAATATTATGAAGA